>CP092727.1:14491542-15071542 GCA_030273425.1 Microplitis manilae | reverse complement strand
CTAATCTTTGCGCACTCTCGTAAGAGCGCGCAAGGATTAGTGCCGCCACATCGTCAGCAAACCCCTCAAGTATCACCTCACTCGGTAGGTCTAGACGTAGAAGTGCGTCGTAAAGGATGATCCAGAGTTCCGGTCCTAAGACAGAACCCTGAGCCGCTCCTCCACTCAGCTTCTTCATCATCTCGCCAAAAGTAGTCAGTAGTAGTAGTAGTAGTAGTAGTAGTAGTAGTAGTAGTAGTTTTTTTTTTTTTTTTTTTTTTGGAAGAGGGTGAGGGAAAAATGCTGTTACGCACCGTAGAAGACAATACCCATATGAAAAGCATAAACTGCTCTTCATATGCATATTGCCCTCCGTGTGCCGGACTCCTCCCCCAAGGATGTATCCACTTAAGATTTTACTCTCAGTAGATAACTGTATCCCTGGGGGCCCTACCGGCTAAAAACCTCACTCCCTTCCCTCTTCGGACCTAGTACTGCGGGACCGCGCAAGCATTACTTCGCAGTACTAGTCCTCCTCTTCTTCCGCCGTCGCTTATTCAATCGTCGTCTCTCTAACTAAACAATCTCTTCGATCTTCTTTTCTCTTAGCACCGCTCTCACGTACTCTGTCATGGTCATCCAGTTGTCCTTCGTTGCCAACATCCAAGGTATCACCAATTAGGCCGTAGTGGGCACTTCTTTCTCTTCGTGAAAGCTTAGCCGTATTTCAGACCAACGCTGACAGAAAAAGAAAGTGTGCTCGGCAGAGTCAACAACTTGCGGACAATATTGGCAATAAGGATCGGTTCGGATCCCCATGCGATACAAGTACTCATTAAACTGGCCATGACCGGAGAGAAATTGGGAAAGATAGTAATCTACCTCTCCTTCTTTCCGTGAAATCCAATCACGGACTCGTTTAATGAGCCTAAATGTCCAACGTCCCGTTTCCGCAGATTCCCATCGCTCTTGCCAGAGTTTCAGGGTCTCCTCGCGTTCTCGAGCCTTCACTCTTTCCAACGGTTCTTCCCCAGCCCGACGGGCATCCCAGATGCGCCTCCTCTCGAACCCTAAAAGGTCGATCGGAATCACACCTGCGATGACCATCACGGCTGCTTCTGAAACCGTTCGGTAAGCGCAAGCTATCCTCAGCGCGCCTCTCCGTTGAACAGATGCCAGTCGCCGACGATATTTCTCTACTTTTCGGCCCTACCGGCTAAAAACCTCATTCTCTTCCTCTCCCATACCTAGCACTGCGGGATCGTGTGAGAATTACTTCACAGTACTAGGCATCCCCTGCTGCTCTCACAGCCCTCCCCCCTTCCCTTCTTCTTCCTTCCCTAGGACCTCCCTCACGTAGTCTGTCATCGTTTTCCAGTTCTATGACGTCACCAACATCCAAGAAACTACCTGTTCTGGCCGTTCGGGCACTTCCTTTTGTTCTTGCCAACGCAGCCGTATTTCAGGCCAATGTCAACAGTCGAAAAAGGTGTGCTCGGCGGAGTCAACAACGCCCGGACAGTACACACAGTCGAAAGCGTTTCGAATCCCCATACGATGCAGGTAGGCTTTAAACTGTCTGTGACCGGTGAGGAACTGCGTAAAATAGTAATCTACCTCCTCACAGTCCCTCAACACCCAATCACGGACTCGTTTGATGAGCCTAAAAGTTCAACGTCCTGTTTCCCCTGATTACCAGCGCTCTTGCCAGAGTACAAAGGCCTCCTTGCGTTCCTGAGTTCTCACATCCTCCAAAGGTCCTTCACCAGTCCGTCGCGCATCCCAGTCACGCCTCCTCTCGAACCCAAGTAGGTCAATTGGAATCGTCCCTGCGATGACCAACACGGTTGCCTCCGAGACCGTTCGATAGGCGCAGGCTATCCTCAGCGTACCCCTTCGTTGAACCGATGCCAGTCGCTTCCGATTTGTCTCTACTTAGAGTGCCTCTTCCCAGACCTCTACTCCGTAGAGCATGATCGAGTTTGCGACACCCATGAGAGCTCGTCTCCGGCTGCTCCTTGGTCCCCCGACATTCGGCATGAGCTGAGAAAGACTCGCCACCGTCATTGCCGCTTTTGTGGCTGCACTGACAATCTGGTCTCGAAATGTTAATTTCGAGTCGATTGTCACTCCAAGGTATTTCAGAGACTTCCGACTCTCGATGTGTTGGTCCACAACGAGAGCCTGAAAAGGACTCGGAAACCACCTCTGAGTTGTGCAGACCACAACCTCTGTCTTTGCAGTGGCCAGCGTCATACCATGCTGGTTGAGCCACGCATTGACCGAGGTAGCAACAAGCCGCACCAATCCTTGAGCTTCACTTTCGCTTCACACAAATATTAGCGCAGTCACGTCGTCAGCAAATCCCTCCAGTTTCACCTCTCTCGGTAGATCTAGGCGCAGAAGTGCATCATAGAGGATAACCCAAAGTTCTGGTCCGAGGACTGAACCCTGTGCTGCTCCTCCACTCAGTTCCTTCATAGCCTTTCTGGCAGTAGTCTCATACATCAAAAAACGATAACTCAGGTAATCATTTATGATGCTAATGAGATACTCCGATAGACCTAATTTCCGAAGCGCTTCCATTATATCCGACCACCTGGCCCAATTAAATGCATTTTTAACGTCGAACGTCACCATAATGCATACTGAGCGGGAACGATGGTTTCCCATCCAGGCCTGTTGAGCAAATGAAAGCGCCTCTGAAATGGCACCAATTGTACTGCGACCCGGCCGAAAACCATGTTGGTTATCAGCCAAGCCACCAGCATCGTTAACTTCTTTCTGCAGTCGATTCCTTATGAGGCTCTCGAGAATTTTTCCTGCAACGTCTAACATACACAGTGGTCGGTAAGATGAAGGTGTGTAAGGTGGACCCTTACCTTTGTCCAACAGAACCAACCGTTGTAGTTTCCATCTTTTCGGAAAAACTCCAGTTGAGAGCAGGCGTTGTAAGTATCGAGGAGCAGTTTTTCATGCTTTTTGACAAGGACCTTGTAGACCTCGACGGGGATACCAACGGGGCCTGGTGCCTTTCCTACCTTGAGGGACTTTACAACTGCCCGCAGCTCCACTGCTGTGAAAAGTGGGCACTCGTCATTGGATATTTCACTTTGCGTGCATACTCGTTCTTCACGATCGGGAAACAGCGTTCGGACTATTTCCTCCATCTTATCGGGTTCCATAGGAGCTACTGAACCACGATCAACAAATTTGCAAGTGACTATCCGGTAGCCGTTGCCCCATAAATCGTCATCTACTTCTTTGCTGATTGCCTTCCAGCACCTCTCTTTGCTCGCCTTAATCTCCGTGACAAGCCGCTTCTTTGCCGCTTTATACTCGTCGTTCTTCTGCTGCCCAGTATCTCGCTTTCGCGACCTAAGCGCTTGCCTCCGAAGACGCAAGCACTCAGCCCTGAACAGCGCAATCTCTGCAGTCCACCAGTAAACTGGCTTCCTACGCGAGCTTGTGAAACAGCGAGGCATAGCAGCGTTGCACCCTGCAACGATCACATCCATTTGTAACCGGAATCTAGTGAATTTTAAAACATCATGCTCGAAGGATAACCTAACCAGCACCTGGTGCCTGCCTATGGTAACTGGACGACGAGGGATATATACAACTACTTATACCTACTGGATTTGCCACGAGGCAAAGTTACAGGGCGCATGCGCTAGCCGGGAGTCGGAGGTAGTAACCGCATCGCACTGGGGTGAATCGGACAATTCCGAGCAAGCAGCTGACTAACTCACTTCTTCAACAAAACCATTATTTAAGTTTTTTGTCTACATTAAAATCTCAAACAAGTACGTGATTGAGTCTATCTTCTGGTGGTTGTGGAAGATCTGGCGTTTTGGATTTATTTGGAAGCGGAACAACTTTATTGGGACGAGATCAGGAAATACGTTGGTGGAGATTTGGAACAACGGGTTGCTGTTCATCACCAGGATGTGGACCTGGGCAGATTTGGAGGCGAAGAAAGCCCGCATGGCCGAGTCAAGAGACGTAGGTGTCTTCTAAATTAATTTCACACGTTCCGGTAACAAATCTGGTCTTTTATTATTATAAAATTAATAATCTTCTTCCGACTAAAAATGAATTGGACATGAGATAATTATTAGAAATTATAAAATTGAGTTTGAGTAAAGTTTGAGTATAAATCAAAGTCACTGAAATCTAGTCAGCATCTTGAAGCCGCCAACTTGGGCGTGGTTAATTATTAAATTAATTTTCTCTCTCACTAACTCGTGTCGTTAAATTATTGTCGTGGATTTATTTATATTATTTAATTATTGTAAAGTGGGATTCTGTTGTCTGGGAAAATTGGTTAAATAAATTGTCAATTATATTTATATATATATCACCTAACAAATCTCTTATTCTATAAGCTACCTATACTCTCAGGATTCCTAATCATATCCTTGTGACCAGGATCGGGTATTCCCCGCCCTGAAGACGAGCTAGTCACATAAAACAGTTGATTCTTCAACTGAATTTAATCTTGGCTTCCTGGACAGGGGGTCACGCCCTGGACTGGGGGTCTCGGTTATACATTGTTCGTCCGACGAGTATCTCGACATTTTCGCGCGACTCTGCAGATATGTCAGGAATCGTGTCGATCCTATCTGAGACCGCATTTTGGAATACGCCCTCATCCAGCATTGACACCCTCCATCCTATCCACGTCATCTGTAGCTCCGGCACAGTAGGAGAGTTTCCCCCCATACTATGAACCGTGTACGAAATGTACTGATGATCACTTGCCGTATACTCCTCCGAAACAGCCCAGTCTGAGATTAAACCCGCTATCCATTCAGTGGCAAATGTTAGATATAATATAGACCAACGCACGCCGGCTTTCCGGAAAGTTGGTGTATTTCCCCTATTCACGATGACAAGATCGAGGCTTGCCATCATGTCTAGGAGCTCATTTTCCCGCGTATCCCTATACTCCATGCCCCACTCGATGGATTTTGCGTTAAAATCGCCACCTACTACGATTTCTCCCTCAAGATTGCGGACTACTCTCTCGAGTTCGTCTACCCTCTTTCGGAAGTTCATAATAGGCTCGTTTGGGGTGAAGTAACACGACACGAAGGTAACTGCTGGTGTTTTAACCCACACGATGTCTGCCCCTGATCCACTATCACGCACGGAAAGGCGACTCTGATCCGGAATCCAAATTGCCGCTGTGCCGGATTGGTCACAGTACCGATTTGGCCCAGACACAGAGTGATACTGTTCTGATAAAAGAGCAACATCAACCCTGTGGTCATGATTCCTCGCGTTATGCAGATCAAGGGCCAGTTTGCATCATTGCAGATTTACCTGCAGTACCTTAGCCATTTTTCTTTTGGAGTAATTCCCGATAGAACGTACACCGTCCAGAACCGGCCACGTGATCAGAGGATCGCCCACTCCCTACTGCAGCACAAAGATGGCAGAGTGGAGGCTTGGTACAGGCCCTCGACTGGTGACCCGCTTCACCACACCACCAGCAGCAACCGCTCCGGTCCTCCTCCGCCTAGTAGTAGTAGTAATAGTAGTAGTAGTAGTAGTAGTAGTAGTAGTAGTAGTAGTAGTAGTAGTAGTAGTAGTAGTAGTAGTAGTAGTAGTAGTAGTAGTAGTAGTAGTAGTAGTAGTAGTAGTAGTTTTTCTTTTTTTTTTTTTTGGGAAGAGGGTGAGGAAAAAATGCTATTACGCACCGTACAAGACAATGCCCATATGAAAAGCATAGGCTGCTCTTCATATGCATATTGCCCTCCGTGTGCCGGGCTCCTCCCCCAAAGATGTATCTACCCAAGATGTTACTCTCAGCAGATAACTGTATCCCTGGGGGCCCTACCGGCTAAAAACCTCACTCCCTTCCCTCTTCGGACCTAGTACTGCGGGACCACGCAAGCATTACTTCGCCGTACTAGTCCTCCTCTTCTCCTCTTCGTCGCTAACTCTCTTCTCACTCTATATCTTTCCTCTTCTTCTCATGCAGGACCTCTCTTACGATCATTTTCATCGTCTCATAGTTGTCTGCCATCACCAACATCCAGGGTATCACTAAGTCAGCGGCGTTTGTCACTTCTTTTTCCTCCTGAAAGCGCAGCCGTAGTTCAGACCATCGCTGACAGGAGAAAAAAGTGTGCTCGCCAGAGTCGACAACTTGTGGACAGTATTGGCAGAAAGGATAGGTACGGATCCCCATGGGATACTAGTACTCACTAAACTGGCCATGACTGGACAGAAATTAAGAAAGATAGTAATCTACCTCTCCTTCTTTCCGTGAAATCCAGTCACGGACTCGTTTATTGAGTCTAAATGTCCAACCTCCCATTTCCGCAGAATCCCATCGCTCTTGCCAGAGTTTCAGGCTCTCCTCGCGTTCTCGAGCCTTTACACTCTCCAACGGTTCTTCCCCAGCCCTACGGGCATCCCAGATGCGCCTCCTCACGAATCCCAAAAGGTCGATCGGAATCACACCCGCAATGACCAGCACGGCTGCTTCCAAAACCGTACGGTAAGCACAAGCTACCCTCAGCGCACCTCTTCGGTGAACGGATGCCAGTCGCCGACGATATTTCTCTACTTTAAGTGACTCACCCCAGACTTCTACTCCGTAGAGCATTATCGAGTTTGAGACACTTATGAGAGCTCGTCTACGGCTGCTCCTCGGTCCTCCGACGTTAGGCATTAACCGAGAAAGACTTGCCACCAACGTTGTCGCTTTTTTAGCCGCACTGACAATCCGATCGCGAAACGTGAGTTTCGTATCGATCGTCACCCCAAGGTATTTCAAAGAACTCCCACTCTCGAAGTGTTGGTCCACGACGAGAGCCCGGAAAGGACTCGGAAACCATCTCTGGGCTGTGAGAACTATAACCTCAGATTTGGCTTTAGCCAGTGCCATACCATGGTCATTTAGCCAAGCATCCACTTTAGTCGCGACCAAGCTTGCCAATCTTTGAGCACTCTCGGAAGAGCGCGCAAGGATCAGCGCCACCACATCGTCAGCAAACCCCTCAAGAATCACCTCATCCGGTAGATCTAGACGTAAAAGAGCGTCGTAAAGGATGATCCAGAGTTCTGGTCCTAAGACCGAACCCTGAGCCGCTCCCCCAGTCAGCTTCCTCATCATCTCACCGATAGTAGTCTCATAGATCGAAAAACGATTACGTAAGAAATCGTCAATGATCCGAATGAGATACGCAAACAGACCTAACTTCCGAAGCGTTTTCATTATATCTGGCCATCGTGCCGAATTAAATGCATTTGTGACATCAAATGTCATCATAATGTACACTGGAAGGGACCGATGGTTTCCCGTCCAAGCTCTTCGAGCAAATGAAAGCGCTTCCGAAATAGCACTGATTGTGCAGCGACCAGGCCGAAAATTATGTTGGTTTTCCGCTAATCCACCAGCATTCGCAACTTCGATTCTCAGTCGATTTCGAATTAATGACTCGAAAATTTTTCCCGCAACATCCAGCATGCAAACTGGCCTGTAGGACGGAGAAGTATAGGGCGGACCCTTTCCTTTGTCTAACAGGACCAACCTTCGCAGCTTCCATCGTGCAGGAAAAACTCCAACCGAAATACACGCGTTGTAAGTACTCAAAAGCAGTTGTTCGTGCTGAGGGGCAAGAGCCTTGTAGACCTCAACGGGGATACCGTCAGGGCCCGGGGCCTTGCCTCCTTTGAGACTTCTTACAACACGACGTAGTTCAGCTGCTGAGAAAAGCGGGCACTCGTCATCGAATATAGTCCAAACAGGACTGTCCCGATCTTCGCGCTCCGGAAACAGGACATTAACTATCTCCTGCATCGGATTAGGTTTTATAGGAGATACTGGACTGCGACCCTCGAATTTTCGAGTAACAATCTGGTAGCCAAGGCCCTATAGATCATTATCTACTTCTTCGCAGACCGCCTTCCAGCATCTCTCTTTGCTCTCCTTGATCGCCGTGACCAGCCGCTTCTTCGCCGCCTTGTACTCTTCGTTCTTCTGCTGCTCAGTAACACGCTTTCGCGACCTGAGTGCTTGCCTCCGAAGACGCAAACACTCAGCCCTGAGCGGCGCAATCTCATCAGTCCACCGGTAAGCTTGGTTCCTGCGTGAGCTCGCGGAACGTCGAGGCATAGCAGCGTCGCAGCCTGAGACGATAACCTTCATCGTACGGTCAACAATCCTCTCCACATCTTCGCGCGTCTCAGCAGTTATAGGGTAAAAAGTCGCGACACTGTCTGAGATTGCTTCTTGTGAAGCACTCCCATTCAGTCTCGAAACCGTCGAACCTACCCGCTTCATTGCACGCTGGCACACTATCGCAGGGTTTCCTCTTAGATTGTGTACCATATACGAGATGTATTGGTGATCGCTGGCGGTAAACTCCTCAAAAACGGCCCAGTCCGAGATTACAGCAGCTATGCGTTGAGAAGCAAACGTAAGATCTACAATAGACCCACGAGTACCAACTCTCCGGAAAGTTGCCGTGTTTCCCTTATTCATAATGACAAGGTCGAAACTTGCCATCATGTCCAAGAGCTCAGACTCACGCGAGTCGGTTCACTCTATTTCCCAATCGGTAGATTTCGCGTTGAAATCACCACCTATCACAACTTCTCCCTCAAGATTGCGAATGACTCTTTCCAGTTCATTCACTCTCCTTCGAAAGGCCGCAATAGATTCATTGGGTGTGAAATAGCACGACACGAAGGTAATCGCTGGCGTTACTACCCATACAATACCATCCCTGGATCCACTATCTTTTACGGAATTAGACCCCAGGTCCGGAATCCAAATCGCTGCGGTCTCCGAAGGGTCACAGAACCAATTTGGTCCAGACACTGAATGGTATTATTCTGAAACCAGCTCAATATCCATTCTGCAGTCTTGCCTCCGTGCCAGAAGTAGATCAAGCGATGTTCTGCCACGTTGTAGATTCGCCTGCAGTAACTTAGCCATTTTTGTGGGAAGTGCACCGCCGCGAACCGAACACGTGATCCACGGATCACCCGTCCCCTACTGCCGCACAGAGGTGGCACCGTGGTGGATTAGGACAGGTCCTGGCCTGGTGGTCCGCCTGACCGCAACGCCAGCAAAGGCCCGACCGATCAACCTCCGCCTTACATGATCTGGTCGAATGATCAAGGTCATGGCAGCGAAAGCATCGATCAAGCCGTTCCCAGAGGTGGATACGGCAGACCAACCAGCCCACTTTGACCTTTCCCAAGGCCTCCAAAGCGGTTGCGATCTCACATCTCGCCTCAATAAAGGCACGTACGGCTCCCCATATACTAGGCTTAGTGATATTCACTTTGAGCTCGTCCGCACCCTCATTGATGTTCCGAAGCAAGGCCGTCTCCACCTCTTCGACTGTTGTCACAGCGTCCAGCCCATCGATAACCACTGTAGTGGTTGGGACGAGATGGCGCACCGCGACAACTCCTCCAGCCGCCTCGGTGATCTTCTTATTGAGTGCAGAACGATCTTTAACAGATCCCTCGAACTCAATAAGAAGACCGCTTTTTCTGGCTGCCCTTATCGATCTAACACTAATAGTAAAATCTTTTGGGGAAAGTTTCGAACGCAAAGCTTTCAAAACCTCTCCAGACGATCCTGACTCACCTGGTGTGATCAAAACGGCCTCCGCCCGTTGTCGCCTCTTCCGCTGCTTGGCCTCCTTGGATGCTGTGGTTTGTTTCGTCGCTGGTCCTGTTGGTCCTGGTCCCGCCAGTCCACTGCCCACTGTTGTTGCAGCTACCTCTGCTTTCCTCCGTTTCTTCTTTTTTTTCCTCCTTTCTACGATGACGAAAGGAGTATCATCGGATTTTTGAGATTTAATCTCCTTTCCCTTCTTCTTTTACTTTTCCCTTTCTCCTTCTTCCAGCGATGGCAAGGGACGCTTACCTATCGAGGCATCAGTGCACCGGGAAGTTTTCCTTCGTTCCGTTACCTTGAGATACGAAAGGACAGCACTTTCTTCAGGCCCTTTTGGTGGACTGAAGCGGACCTCCTTGCTCTTAAGTGTTTTTTTCTTTATGGAAGTGCTCATTTGAGCTGCCTTTTTCCTTATTTCTTCGGAAAATTTCAACTCCATTGTAAGCCGCTCCTTCTCCTCGATTTCCGCCTGTGCAATCTTTCTTTGGGCATCCTTCCAAATCTTTCGATGAGTCAGGAGCTTCGTAAGGACAAAAGAAGCGTCCATAACGCCCGTGGTCACTTCGGTAGCTACGGCCCTCTTTTTGACGATCGTCCGCAAAGTTTCCTTTAGGATTTCCATCGATTCCTGAAGGCCGGAGTCTTCCATGGAAATCACCACGTCTCTTTTTACCAGATTCTCCGCCATTAAAATGGCAGGAGTTGGAACCTGGCCGTCACTTGAAGCATCGACGTTAGCAAAACCCTTGGCCAAGTGGTCAACCAAGGGCGTCGAGCAGTCGCTGGACTTAATGTCGTGAAACATAAATTTGAACAGCAACTTTCCTACTATATTAATAATATTATTACTTTTAGTTATAATTACCTTTTTTTCTTTCCTTTTTGTATATTTTGTTTAAATATTCATCAATCTTTTTAAACGACCTTGTGAATACTGTGTACAATTTAATAAAAAAAAAACACCTGACAAAAACAACGTTAAGAAAAAAAACGATTTTAAATTATAGAAAAAACAAATCTATAGTAAATAATATGATAAAATTATAAATTATTAATTAATTATTGAATTCTTATTGTATATTGAAATAAAACCCCTCGGAAAAACTGTTGACGCATTATTACGAGAAATAACTTTTAAAATAGTCACATTTAAATTATTTGCGATTATTTTTTTCTTCTTTCACTCTTCACGTTTTATTCTTCAATGAAGAAAAAAAAGAAAAAGAAAAAAATAATACAGTTAAAATATAATACAATAATAAAAACTTCTATATAAAAGAAGAAAATTTATATTTAATTAAATAAACGAATGAACTATTTTTTCGTATACATACAATGTCAATCGCAAAAAAAAAAAAAAAAAAAAAGAAAATTTTCTTACATAAGTTAATTAGTACAGATACATTTTTTTAACTTCCCGCTAAGAAAATTGCAAATTTTCAAAAATTCGGGAAGTTATTGGTTTCAGTCCGATTTGTGGAAATCGAAATCCCAACAGATGTCGACGTTTTGAGGTCCTAGAAAGCTATTCTGACTAATTTCACGATGATGTCCGAGTGTATGTATGTATGTATGTACGTACGTATGTAAATATCTATAACTTTTGAACGGATCAACCGATTTTGATCGTCAAGGTGTCATTCGACGCAGTTTTTTGATATCTTGAAGCTGAAAACAAATTGAGCTTGATCGGCAGGGCTCGTTCGGAGATATTCCAAAAAGAAACTTTTTTCAAAAATGTTTTTTTTGGATAACTTTTTACGGGCTTGATGGAATAAGTCCAAAATGGACTGGGCTCTGGAGATTCATAAGCCGCGTCGAATGCCACCTCAAACATCAAAATCGGTTAATTCTTTCAAGAGAAACCATTGTCGAAAGACCTAAAAAAAAAAAATTTTTTTAGTATTTTGAAAATTTCTCAAAAATGACTCGATGAATCAATTTCAAAATTTAATCAGTTATAGAACTCAATGAAACGCGTCGACTACCACCTTAAACGTCTCAATCGGTTTATTCGTTCGAGAGATATCGTTGTAGAAAAAATTGTAAAAAACGTTATTTTTTGAAAACAAAAGCATACAAAAGTATTTTCGAGCTCGAAGAGCTCGAAAATGTATCTACTACAATTTTTCGAGCTCAAGGAGCTCGGAATACGCGGGAAGTTTTGGGGCTGGCCCGCAGGGTCAACCGACAGACCGATTTTTTTTGTGGCAAGTGTGTTGAGAATATTTTTTTTAGTCCCAAGCAATTATTGGAATCTATCCAGCAAATCTTGGATTTCATCCAACAGGGTATGGATGGGGTCCAGATCACTCGAGTAATAATGCGGTCGAGTATACTCATCAGTCGAAATCTGGGCCCAAACTTGCTGAGCGAGGCGCACCTCATTGATCCGCTCGGAAAAGGTGTACACGCTCTCGAGAATGATGGGAAGATGAAGACCGGTAAGAGTTTTTATCACGTCCATGAGATCTAGGGCCGTTAATGGGGAGTGATGGCTCATACACAAAATCTGCAGGATGTCCCTAAGTCGTTTGATGACCTCGAAAGGAAAGAATATATCAATAAATAGGTTTCAGAACACTGGGGGAGGCATAGATACTTACATCTCGCAGAAGTTGAGACAAGCGACGGTAAAATGACTGCAGGCCCATATAAATCGGCATGATGAATTATCTAAGAAAGGAAAATTTTATTTTAGAATAAAATCTGTCCTAGGGAAATGGAAATAATTCAAATCATTAATTAAAGGTGGTTAGATTTTTATAATTATTCGAAAATGTAAAGGTATTCTAAAATGTTAGGAATTTCTGATTGAATTGAAATAATGATTATAAACATTTAAGTTTATGTATAAATTTTATTTTTATATACAATTAATTGGAAGAATTTTGGCAAGAACAAAAGAAACACGAATTAAGAAATTAAGGGTATTTTAAAATTCAATTCATATACATTATAAGTACAAATTTTTCTTTTTTTTGAATATAAGTGGAAAAAAAAGTGAAAGAAAAGATTATTGCGTTAGGAAATCTAGAGTATTGTAATGAAAAAAAAAAAGAGAGAAAAATGAATAATTATTACCTTATATAAGCACGGATACTTGCGTTGAATGCAGCTTTCGAGTTCACGTTAACACCACGCTCGAACAAAACACAGCAAACACTTTAGGTAACGTACACGGACTGAGAAAGAAAGAGGAAATTCCAAAATGTTGAAAAAAAAACTATGCTGATACATCGACGATGAGAGTCAGAGTCCGAATGAAGTCATTTTTTTTTTGACTACGAGATGCGGTAATATGAGACATTTTGAAAAAGATACGGAGACCATTCATTGAGAGACGCTATTCAAATACATACTCTCGAACGAAAAAATATTGAGTAACTAATAATTGTTATTATTCTCCGGTTAGAAATAAATTCAATAAACTGGCGCGTATGTCAAAATTGTTTCTTCATTTATAATAAAATAATAGATACGTGTAGATATTACATAGTAACAATCTATAGCAACTTCGACATTTATTAATTAAATGAAGAATTTTTCGCAATTTCAAAAAGAAGGGGGATTTTGGTGTAACAAAAAAAATATAGTCTTATTAAATTATTTGCGATTATTTTATTTTTGATGGCAAAGAAAATCATACAATTAAATTAAAATCTTTGCAGTAATTATGATAATAAATTGAGCTTTTAAAATTTTGTTAGTTACATTAAATATATGACATTATAAATGTTTTGAAAAAATAATTCAGTAAACAAATTAAATAGTTAAATGATACCCAAAAACATTTTGTGAAGAACCAGTTTTAAAATTTTAATAATTTTTTTATATAAAATGTGATTAATATAATAACTGCACATGTCAATCGAGCTGCATCGTTCTTGTATTAAAGGAATAAAATAACGAGCAACTTGACAGCAGTGAACTTCTATGAAAAAAAAGGAAAAAAAGTAGTAGTATAGGGAAAATTAAAAGTGACGGAGAAAAAAAAAGGAGATTCTGGATGACGTTCAGAATATCCTCAAGGGGACCCAATTCACCCGAATAGTAATAGAGCCGGTTATACTCCTCGAGTGTGATTCTGGCCCGGGAGTACTGATAGATGCGTAGCTCATGGATGCGCTCGAGGTGGGTGTAAGGATCACCCAAAACAGCTGGGAAGCCGACTTTCCTCCCCATCTCGTCCAAGAGGTTCAAAACCATCAAAGGAAAATAGAGACCATGACAAAGCGTCCCGAAAATTGCTACGAGCCATCGGTTAGCCTGAAGAGAAAAATAATTGATTAAATGACCTGAAATTTTTAGGAAAGTAGATGGCCAACAAACTCTTCTGATTGCCGCCTCAACTGTTCAAGCGATTCATTAGAAAAGTTACAAGCATGATATACTTACATTCCTAGGAAGACAGAGAACACAGTGATTAAAGTACCGCATTGACACGAACTTTGACATGTTGTTTTCTGCAGTGAGTTGTCTAAAAAGAGAAAGGAGGAAATACTTTACTTTCTAGGACAATTAGAATGAAAAAAAAGAGGAAAGGAAAATGTAAATTTGAGCTCCAAAAATGAAAATTTCTTTTAATAATCTATGAAAAAAATAAGAGAGAGTATTTTTTTTTCTCTCTTCATCTTTCAAATTGAATTTTTTTTTATTTCCCTATACATACTCAAAAATGTTTTCAAGGATGTAATGTTGAAAAAAAATTATCGTAGAATTGATCAAATTTTAACTTTAACGGTTGAAATTTTTTTACATTTTTTTTTGGAAAAGACTATATATAAGGTTGTAGATTTTTGGGAGCAATGAATCAAAAGTATTCTGATTTTAATTTTTGATAGGTAAAGGTAGGTTATTCTAATTAACTAAAGTAAATAGTTATTACCTTTTATTGGGAAGTTTCAAATTTCACGCCCAATGTTATACGGGAACACAAGTAAAAGTTGTGCACTTTAACACCAATGGTAACGAGCACGGTTGTCTTAGAAATTCACAATTGATACCGCACTAAGGTAAGGAGCAAGTTATCCGATTTTTGCACCTTCAATGTTCAGAAAAATCGGAGTATTGGTGAAGGAGTTAGAGTCGCGATCTAGTAATGACGAGAGTCAAAGGCCGAATGAAGTCATTTTTTTGACTTCGGAATTTAGTAATAGGATATGCTTATAGTAGATGAGAGGATCACTCGATGGAGATTGAAATTAAATTGTATGTACTCGAACAAGTTAAAATAAAAAAATATGTTAATAATAGCAACAATATAAAATATTACTGCTGTACTAAAACCTGCAGAATAATAATAAGTAAAGCCCTTAATGAAAACTGTATGTTTCCTTCGGTTACCTTTTTTTTTCTTTCATATGCATTTAAATCTAGTTATATAAAAGAAAAAAAAAGAAAAAAGAAAGCGGAAAATTTTTCTTTCTCGATAGAAAAAAAAAAGAAAAAAATTATAATACAGAACACTAATTTTTTTTTTGTGTCTTTTGCAATTTTTGCTTTTTCGGTTTTACTATTATTTTATATATTTCATTAGTGAACAACTTAGTTATTATTTTTAATTACATTGACGCAAATAAATAAATAAAACTTGCGGTTTTTTTTAAAGAAAAATGGGGAATTAATAAACTACTGAGGAAATCTCTTAACCGACGGAGAAAAAAAAGGGAATACTTAGATGTACATTAAGATCCAATGATCAATAACACCACCCGATAAGTAGCAGTTCTATAAGTAGTTCAACTCCGGTGTACATGAGTTCTGGCGCAAGCATTGTACGGTTTAGGGAATTGAATTAAGTGCATTTTAAAAAAAAAAAGGCCATTTGGTAGCCGAAATGGAAGGTAGATTTTTCAATTAATCGATATAAAAAGTTAGTTTCATACATAGATATCTTGTGATATATGTTAGTTTATAGTCATGACATAAATTAAACTCATTTTCTAAGAGTGAAGGTAAAAAAGGACAACGATTATTTTCGATAGAGAACTTCAGATAATTGATTTGACATAACATTATATAGGCAATGTACCAAACTAACGTTCACATAAATGAAGTATTGGAAATTTAATTAGTATTAGATTATAATTGTAATCGCTGTTACAATGGCAAGACCAGTAATAATTATAGGAGGTACAGGTACGATTGGAACATCATAAATAATAAGAGAAATACTTTTAAAATATGAAATAGCTGTAAAACTTACAGGTTATTTTGTTCACAATAAAATACACGTATCAAAATTGTTTTATAATGGGAAATGTATAAGTTATGTGGTATGAAAACCATATTTTCAACATTTTTTGATTCCATTAAAATTTTCAAGGCTATCAAATTATTGGAAGAAATAGTCAAAACATAAGGCTTAATGTCATAAATTAAAGATTATTAGACGAGCTTTCAGATACTTTTTACGGAAATTGTCTATGAATATTAGTTTTGAAGTTATATAAGCTTTAGTAGTGATTAAAATCTGATTTTTACGAAAAATCATGAAAATTTCAAACAGCTATAATTTCAAAACTATTTGAACGATTCAGCCCATCTTTGAACTTGATCGAGGTAATCACCTATAGAATAAGTGTGGTAAATTTCATGAAGGTCCGATAAGAAGTGTAGGCGCTATCGTTATGACAAGACCAGTGATAATCATCAGGATTGGAGGTACATTTGATACATCATAAATAATTAAAGAAGTACTTTTAAAATATAAAATAGCAGTGAAATTTACAGGTTATTTCGTGTACAGTAAATTACAACTGACGAAACTGGATTTTAATGGGACAAGCATAAGTTGTGTGGAATGAAAACAATATTTTCAACATTTTTTGATTCCATTAAAATTTTCGAGGTTAGAAAATTATTGGAAGAAATGGTCTAATTATAAAGTTTAAGGTCACAAATTAAAGCTTAGTAGTCAAGCTTTAAAATACTTTTTACAGAAATTATCTATGAGTTTTAGTTTTAAAGTTATATGGACTTTAAAAGTGATTAAAAACTGATTTTTTCGAAAAATCGTAAAAACTTCAAACATCCATAACTTCTAAACTAATCGACCGATTCAGCCCATCTTCGAACTTAACCGTGGTAATAACACATAAATTAAGTGTAGAAAGTTTCATTAAGATCGGATAAGAATTGTAGACGCAATCGTGTCCTCAAAAGTCGGTTCTATTACATAAATATATTATGTAATAGAACCGACTTTTGAGGACACGATTGCGTCTACAGTTCTTATCCGATCTTAATGAAACTTTCTACACTTATTTTATGTGTAATTATCACGGTTAAGTTCGAAGATGGGCTGAATCGGTCGATTAGTTAAGAAGTTATAGCTGTTTGAAATTTTAACGATTTTTCGAAAAAATCAGTATTTAATCACTTCTGACGTCCATATAACTTTAAAACTAAAACTCATAGATAATTTCTGTAAAAAGTATTTTAAAGCTTGACTAATAAGCTTCAATTTGTGACCTTAAACTTTATATTTAGACCATTTCTTCCAATAATTTTATAGCCTTGAAAATTTTAACGGAATCAAAAAATGTTGTAAATATGGTTTTCATCCCACATAAATTATGTTTGTCTCATTAAAATCCAGTTTCGTCAGTTGTATTTTATTGTGCACAAAATAACCTGTAAATTTCACTGCTATTTTGTATTTTAAATGTATTTCTTTTATTATTTATGATGTATCAAATGTACCTCTCATCCCAATGATTATCACTGGTCTTGTCATTACGATAGCGCCCACACTTCTTATCGGACTTTAATGAAATTTACCACACTCATTTTATAGGTGACTACCTCGATCAAGTTCAAAGATGGGCTGAATCGTTCAGATAGTTTTGAAATTATGGCTGTTTGAAATTTTCATGATTTTTCGTAAAAATCAGTTATTAATCACTATTAAAGCTTATATAACTTCAAAACTAATATTCATAGACGATTTCCGTAAAAAGTATCTGAAAACTCGTCTAATAATCTTTAATTTATGACTTTAAGCTTCATGTTTTGACTATTTCTTCCAATAATTTGATAGCCTTGAAAATTTTAATGGAATCAAAAAATGTTGAAAATATGGTTTCCATACCAGATAACTTATGCATTTCTCATTATAAAACAATTTTGTTACGTGCATTTTATTGTAAACCAAATAACCTGTAAATTTCACAGCTATTTCATATTTTAAAAGTATTTCTCTTATTATTTATGATGTTCCAATGGTACCTGTACGTCCTATAATTATAACTGATCTTGCCATTGTAACAGCGATTACAATTATGATCTAATACTAATTAAATTTTTAATATTTTTTATTTATGTGAAGGTTAGTTTGGTACAACGTTTATTACCTATATAATGTTATGTCAAATCAACTATCTGAAGTTCTCTATCGAAAATAATCGTTGTCCTTTTTTACCCTAACTCTTGGAAAATGAGTTTAATTTATGACATGACTATACACTAACATATATCACAAGATATGTATGTATAAAACTAACTTTTTATATTGATTAATTGATAAATCTACCTTCCATTTCGGCTACCGAATGGCCTTTTTTTTTTTTTTCCTTTTTCTTTCTTTTATCTAAATCATTTTTTTTTTTAGAAAAACATAGACATTAGTAAAACTGTATAAAATTTTTTTTTCCCCTCTCCCCCGACTAGAAATAATAATTTGAGCAAGTTACTTATATAACTATTTCTTGGTTTTGGTCTAATAAAATTTTAACTTACAAATAAGTTATCAATAAAAAAAAAAGGGACGAGAGGAATTGGTTGTTAGATTTCGGGAGGAAACAAAATAATTTAAAACGAGTATAGAACTTTTTTTACTTAGAGCGAATTTTTTTTTATTTATATATTCTCACACTTTTTTATTTTTGTATGAACATTAGACGCATGCATGTAAATTGTGAGTAACACACATTTTTTTTGTAAAAAAAAAAAAAAAGAAAAAAGGGAAATATATAGATTTTTCTGGAAAAATGATGAGTTTTGTTAGAATTTTTTTTTTAATTAAAAGAGCCACTATTAAAGTTGAAACCAAAAAGGTTTTATTAATAATTTCGGAGAGCCAGTTTGGCGAAAACAATGGTTTCATTGAACTAGGTCAGGGATATTGTAAGGGGTACAACAAGGACACTTACCTGTAAAATATATTGTAAGTAGAAATAAAATAACGTCGGGCGAGGTTAAAAAAAAAAGTGGTATTTGTAACATTTAAAATCAAGACATTGAATCAGAGGGATTGATTCCATTGAGTCAAGAGAAACCAGGTTCGTGCGGACTTCCAATTTTGTTTTCCCTCTTTCCGTTTTTACTTCCATTTTGCCTTCCCAAAGTTATTTAAAAAGCATTTGAATAAGAAAAATGGATAATGAATTTTGAGATAGATAATAGAATACAATAGAATTGGGATAAATAATATTGTATAATATAATAAGGTAATAAATAAATTTTAGATAATAGGATAGATCAATGGAATTATGCACAGTCACGATTAATAGTAATAATTAATTTTGTTATATAACAGAGGGTGAAGGTGATAAGTTAATAATAAATTAATTATTGCAAGTACATATATTGAATCGCGAAGTGTAGAAATTTAGCTAATTTACAAAAAAAATTGTTTGAATACAGGATGGAGTGCAAGAATAAAATGGTGCTGCTCGCTATAATCCTGTTGGCTCAACCCCTACAGGCACTATTGGGGTACGATTGCGGAGGCATATCTATGAACGTCACTACCATATCGGCAAATAAGGTAGGCGAGTGTGACATACCGTTGAAAAATCTAGAGGAAAAGGCAGTATCGCTGCAGTTACTCCAGTTAGCAGAGTTCGGCAATACGGAAGTATTTGAATGTCGAGTGGAAATAAATCGAGTGGTAATATATTGTGGAAAATTGTACCATGCATTTGTGGTAATAAACGGAAGAAGAGAATACATTTTGGAATTAGAGTATAGACAATGCAAGAGGCTACATGAAACTGGCAGTCTGAGGATGGGCTATAATGCAGAATTGGAGGGATTAACAAGGAACGCAACGCACTATAGGATAATCATGTTAGCAGGAACTACTACGGCGGATGGGAAGTGTTCAGGAACGCAATATAGTGATACATTTGGCACCTGAAATGACGTTATTGTAGAGGCGACCGTTAGTATAACGGTCAGGAATTATTTTGCCACAGTGGAGCGTACAGACAATAAGGTAGTTCTTAGCAGTGGAGCAAGATGCGACTGGGCTGAAGGAAGGTGCATAGGTCAGACAGGAAGTAACACATTTTGGGAAGTCATAAGAGAAGAATCATGTCAAACAGCGAGTCACATAATTTTGTACGAGGGACCTGGTACGTTATTGTTCGGAGAAAAAGGAGAACCGGAAATCTATACAATCAATACAGAAGAGATAACATTTGCCCTAGCAAAAATGATGAAAAAAAAGATATGTGGGTACACTCTGATACAAACGGAACATCCTAAGTTATTAATTAAGGTACTCAAACCAGGGGAAGAAACAACGAAGGTGATATCAATCTCGACGCAAGACCTTGATATATTTACATACATAAATTCGAAATTTGTGTATGTAGAAAAACACATTAAACGACAAATACGATCTCGTTATAGAGATATATTGACGCACAATTGCGAAGTAGAATGACAGGTAATATTAAACGCACTGATGTTGTCAGGATTGAAGCCAGAGGAATTCGCTCATGCGATAATGAAAGGACCACGGTACTACGCAACAGTTGCAGGAGAAATCATTTACGTTATCAAGTGTATACCAGTAGATGTCCAATTAAGAAAAGTAGAAGAGTGTTATCAGGAGTTACCGGTGACTTATCAAAATCAGAGCTGGTTTTTCACGGCTAGATCAAGAATGTTGATTAAACAAGGTACTATTGTAGACTGCAACCAGTTACTATCGGTTGGATACGAAGTAGATGGGGCTTGAATCATTATGAGGCCAGGATTCGAAGATACAAAGGAACCACAAATTTTAAAGCCAACGATCATACCAACTTGGGATTATGAGGATATAAAGTATTTAGCAACAAGTGGGATATATACAGAAAAGGATTTAGAAAAATTGAGGAATAGAATAATGCTTCCAATAGAAACTCCAGTTTTGGTTAACACTATAGTAAGAGGAGCAACGGGCCGCACAATTGTCGGTAGCACAGGAATATCAATGACACAGTTTATGGATGAATCTATTATTGAAAGTTATGCAAAGAAACAATGGGATAAATTTTGGGGAGGATTTTTAATATTCGGAACGGCAAGTGCGGGCCTGATAGGCATCATAATAAGTATAAAAATGCTGAAAATAATAATCGACACAGTAGTACATGGATACATCTTGCATCGAGCATACGGCTGGAGTTTGTATTTAGTGGGCGCAGTTTTATCATCAGTGACACATTTATTGTTACAGTTAGCAGAAGAACCGCTGAGAAGCAAGAAAAGAAAGAGGTCAAATGAACGTAAAAATAGAAAGAAGCCGGTCTCAGAAATCGCAAATAAAAATAAGTTAGTGAAAAAAAAAGGGAAACGAGAGAAAAATTAATTAAGGACCGGTTATTTTATTCGAAATTTCTTTTTTTCTCTCGAAAAAAAAAAAAAAAGGAGGGAAGGGTGATTATGATTTTAAATTTATTGTTGATATGATGGTTACAGTGGCACGGTGAGGACAGGAGAAGGGACTACAGGAAGGATGATAAGACTAGACAATAAACGAGGATTGTATTCGGAGGATATCGGGGAGTATAGAGTCTTTTCGCACGAGTGGAAGATAATAACATTCATAGACATTCATGAGGAAGAAGCTGAGACGGAACGGCTAGTGAAGAAATTGGACGAATTGAGGGAACATGTAAAGAGCAAGAAGCACCTCATGGAAATAGAAAAACGAGTTAAGCTAGTAAAAACCCAGGTGAAGGAGAGTAATGATTGGCGTAGACTAAAGACAGCGGAAACAACGCCCGATCTGATGAGTTATTATGAGGAAATATCTAAATTTGCGGGGGGTAATAGTAGTTTAGCAAGAACAGAAAATAACGAAGTTATACTCAGACTCCAAGCGGAATTCATCATTGAAAAAGGGAATGAAGGAACCGAGTTTGACTTGGATCAGTCCGAAGGGGAGCTGGAAGTGCACGAGTCTGCTAGTAGAAGAATGTTTCTCACCTCCTTCATGGTATCTGAAGGCCAGGTTTACAATGGGATATTGCCGGTGTCAGATTTTCAGCAGGCTATCCGCGTTATTTTGGAAGACAGTAAGGGGATGGAACTTCCTACCAAAACGAATTCAGACGGGATAAAAACGATACTGGCGATTATAGATGCAGAAGTATGGGTTTATAACAAAAAAATCATATACATCTGGAGGGTACCGTTGATGCCGAAGCCAAAATATAGATTGATCAAACATTACCCATTTCCAGCCATGTTGTCAGCAGCGTCAAGGTACGGGATGATTATATTGCCGATTACACCATACACCGCTATAAGGAAAGGCGAATACGTACCACTTACGGAAAACGACATAAGTAAAAGTAAGGTAATCGGTAATCGAGTATTTGGGGTGGGAAGAGTTATTACACGTGAGATGGAAGACGAAAGGGGCAACGATCACGTAAAGGTCAGCTCTGCGAAAAATAAGACCGAGGAATTGACAGTGAACGGAACTGGAGTTATGTGGATACGGAACGAGTGTGAGGGAGTAACGAGCGAAATATTTTTGACTCCAACCCGGGAAATACATGCTGTGGTCAAGATTATGGATAGAGAACTCGGTTGGCCAAAGATTGGGAAAGAGTTGGAAAGGATACTGGAAGGATTTTATATTGTTCCTGACGAATTAATGGCTGCGGTAGGACAAATGCAGGGTGACGGGGCCACCAGGGAAAAAGGAGGTGTTAAGTTCACAGAGGTGCGGCAGTAGCTGCGTCATATGGTAGAGATGGAGGGAATACAGGCTGAAATTGTGGGGATCAAGACCTTGCCCGTGTATTTCTGCGTAGGATTAGGCGTCGTAATATTTTTGATTACGTGTGGATGGTGCTCAAGGGTATACATAAGACGGAAAATTCAAGCAGAGAATGAGGGGTGAGCAGAAAAAGGGAAAATCGCGACAGTACGAGAGCCAGAGGTATGTACAGAACGAAGAGTCCGGGTGGTAGATGAAAACCGAACAGAGGAAAAAAAGACATCGATGGAAGAACTTAGGATAGAACCAGTGCAGAAAAAGGATAACGAGCCAGACATTCGGAAGTCGCTGCAAAAATCGAGGCGATCAAAAATGGAAAAAAGAGCGGATGTTATTAGATTGGAAGAGAAGCCCAGCACTATTGGAAATGATGAGGCACAGGAACAATCAGGGGTGTCATATGCGGATTTGGAGATGATGCAGCTAACGCAACCTTCTCATCATGATGACGAACTGGAAGAATTGACCAGAGCTACCACTGTCCGTCGGAGCATTTGGCACTACAAGAACTTGAGACTGTAGTGGAGTTCGAAATCAGCAATCTACCCGTCTCTCTCTCCTATTCCAAACCATTTTGCTGTTGCAGGTATACTACCAAGGGTAATGCAGGTGGCATGCTGGGTCCTCCAAGTCAATTGGTTTTCAGGATCATGAGGATTGGGGTCGACGAAGTCCTAACCACATCGTGCAAGCGGGGAAATACAGATTATTATTAGTAAACATATAATATTATTATTCTCACATGTATTGTAATTTCGGCAAATAATCTATTATCTCTCGTATGTAGAGAGTCTCTTCAGGGAACTATAATCTTATATTTTTTATATATAGATAGTTTTTTTTTTTTGTTGTTTCTTTTTATTGGTTGGTGTTTGTAGTGTAGTCGAGAAATGAGTTTGCTGAGAAAAATCGTTGATATTCTCTAAAAAATATGGCGATTGGTGCATTGGATTCAGAATTCCATCCTGAGAAATAGGTATTTTTTTTCATCCGCCATTAAAAATTGCATGTGTTATAAACAAAAAACGAAAAGACAAAAAGGGAGTCTCCGTTATTTAGCTGTAACTTCAAAATTATTAAAGATATCTGAAATTAAGAAAAAGATCCTAAAAGAAGAGAAAATCTCAGTAAAATAAGTCTCGACTCCTCCAGTTGTAGCTCCATTATTTATAATTTTAATTTAACGTTGAAAGTTGGGCTCCACGCGGCCGTTTCGGTGCCTACGCGCCGTCGCCAAGCAAAGTATGCAACACAAAATAATTTTTTTATAACATAGAATATTAATTTGAGAATCTGAATACATTAAAGTGTCATCTAGACACTTGAAGGAATATAGCCCCGCATTAAAAAAATTTTTAGCTCGATTTTCGTTTGAGTTATTTGATTGTTAATTAGTAAATTTTTCGAAGACTTGAGTTTTCATAAAATCTCGTAAAAATGTTTAAAAAATGTGTCTATAAATTATTTTTCTTTTGGGAGCTCTTGTTATATAAATAATGAACAAGATTCCGTTGTGATAGGTTATAGTTTTTTCATTTGTTTATAACGATTTTTCAAAGTTATCAAAAAGTGAAATATCCGGTTAATGCTATAAAGAAAATTTTTTTCCCAAAATCTTTAATTTAGGATGTCTTTGTATTCATCTATTGCGCTCAGTAGCTCGGCTAAAAAATTTTTTACATTAATTGTTTAAAAATTTTTTTTAAACAAGTAGACTAATTGAATATTTTTGAAAAATTTTTTTTTGTCGTTCTGAAGTCTTAGTGAAATAATGATTTAAAAAAAAAAAAATTTTCTTGAAAAAATTTTTTAATTGTTTATAATTGTTTTTTTCATTTATCCACCATTTAAATTATTTTTCAAGAAATCATTTTTTTTTTTCAAAAATCATTATTTACAACTCTCAATATAATTATTAAAAAAAAAAAACAATTTTTTTATTTAAATTTTCTTTGTTTATTTTATAAACGATTTGTTATAAACAAATGTCCATTTTCATTATATTTTTTTTCCGTAGCTTTAAAAAATTACAACTACAGTCATGTGCATTAAAGTTGTGAAAAAAATTTTCCTCTTTTTTTATGTACCTGAAGTTCACAACGTTTTTTGACAACGAAAATGAAAAAAAATAAAGACATGGATAGAGGTCGCCTTACTCTCTAGTTTTTTAACTTCCCGCTAAGAAAATCGACGATTTTCGAAAATTTCGGAAAGTTATTGTTTTCACCCCGATTTTCGAAAATCGAGTTTTCATCAGATGACGCGTTTTGAGGTCCTAGGAAGCTATTCTGACTATTTTCGGAATGATGTCCGAGTGTGTGTATGTATGTGTGTGTGTGTGTGTGTGTGTGTGTGTGTGTGTGTGTGTGTGTGTGTGTATGTAAACTCTTTGTAACTTTTGAACTAATGAACCGATTTGGATTTTTAAGACGGCGATTGAAAGAGCTTGTTGGCCATCAACTTTCCTGAAAATTTCAGATCATTTGATCGAATAGACTCGAAAATATCTGCGAATTACGGAAAAAAATTAATTTTTTTTTTTAGTTTTTTATTGATTTCTCAGAAACGACTCATATGATCGACTTCAAAATCTAATCAGCTCTAGTACTAAAAAAGACGCGTCGATTGCCACCTCAAACGTCAAAATCAATTAGTTCGAAAGATATCAGCGTTGAAAAGTTAAAAAAATCACATTTTATGTTATTTTTCCCGGATAATTCATAATATAACCTACTAAAATGTGTCTGAAGTCGTACCAGCTCGTCCTTTATATGGTTACTTTCGAAACATTATTTCATCGAACTTGGTTTTTAGTTTAAATCATACTACCAACAATAAAATCGATAAAACGTAGTTTTTGATATTTTCCTCGGATATTTCATATTTGATTGTTTCTCACGTGAGTCAAAACTCATTTAAATCTTGATTTGAATCCCTGGCATTGATTTCTGCCTGAATACACTTATTTTATTGAACATAATCAGGGATTAAATTTTAAAAACCGCTTCATTAACAATTCTTGATTCTTAAATTTTCAAACTTTCGCATAACAGGCAACTTGTTAGAGCTTGAGAAGATCGTAAAAAAACAATCGCATATGATAGCATTTTCGAGCTCGAAGAGCTCGAAAATATATCTCCACCAATGTTTTCGAGCTCTTTGAAGTCGAAAACAGCGGGAAGTTTTGGGGCTGGCCCGCAGGGCCAACCGACACCCAGATTTTTTTTATATTATTGATCGTGACAACAGAAACATATAATAAAATCGCGACCACCCCCTATGCTCCGGAACTACCCCTAAGACCTACCCTAAAGTTATTAAAATTTATTTACCCTAGATCGAGGTCGCCTTACTCGCTGGAATTTTTTTATATCGTTTATCGTGACAACAAAATCGAAAAAAAATCGCGATCACCCCCTTCGCTCCGGAACTACCCCTAAGACCGACCCTAAAGTTCTTAAAATTTATTTACCCTAGACCGAGGTCGCCTTACTCACTGGAATTTTTTTATATCGCTTATCGCAATAACAGAAACATATGAAAAAATTGCGATCATCCCCGATGCTCCGGAACTATCCCTAACAACTACCCCAAAGTTATCGAAATTAATACAACATCGATCGAGGTCGCCCTACTCGCTGGAATTTTTTTATATTGTTTATAACGACAACAAAAACATATAAAAAAATCACGACCACCCCCGATGCTCCGGAACTACCCCTAAGACCTACCCTAAAGATATTAAAATTTATTTTCCCTAGATCGAAGTCCCCTTACTCGCTGGAATTTTTAACTTCCCGCTAAGAAAATCGATGATTTTCAAAAATTTCGGGAAGTTATTGTTTTCACCCCGATTTGCGATGATTGAAATTTCATCAGATGTCGACGTTTTGAGGTCTTAGGAAACTATTTTGACTGTTTTTAGAATGATGTCCGAGTGTTTGTATGTATGTATGTATGTGTGTGTATGTGTGTGTGTGTGTGTGTGTGTATGTGTGTGTGCATATGACAGGGCTATAACTTTTTAACTAATGAATCGATTTGGATGGTTGAGGCGGCAATCGAAAAGGCTTGATGGCCATCAACTTTTCTGAAAATTTTAGATCATTTCATTACGCAGACTCGAAAATATTGACGAATTACGAAAAAAAAATTTTTTTTTTTTTTAGTTTTTTATTGATTTCTCAGAAACGAGTCTAACGATTGACATCAAAATCTAATTAGCTCTCGGGCTTAATAAGACGCGTCGATTTTGTCCTTAGTCATCTCAATCGGATAATTCGTTCTTGAGTAATCGTGGGAAATAGAAATGGTGAAAAATGGTTTTTTGCGAATATATTTGAAACACCTGAAGAAAACGATTCTAAAATCGGATCAGCTTCAGAATTTAGTAAAAAGCGTCGATTGCTAGCTCAAACATCAAAATCGGGTCATTTTTCTAAGTATCGCGGAAAAAAGAAACGGTGAAAAACGGTTTTTTGCAAATATCTTTAAAATAACTAAACCAAACGATTTCAAAATCTGATCAGTTTTAAACTTTATCAAAACGGGTCGATTGCTGCTTCAATCATGAAAATCAAATCATTTGTCAATGAAATCTTGTGGGAGAAAGATATAGTAAAAAACATTTTTTTCAAAAACAACGGCATGCAAAAGTATTTCTGAGCTCTTTGAGCTCGAAACTGTATTTCTGACAATATTTTCGAGCTTAAGGAGCTTAAAATGGGCGGGAAGTTTTAGGGCTGGCCCGCAGGGTCAACCGACAGACCGATTTTTTTATATCGTTTATCACGACAACAAAAACATATAAAAAAATCGGTCTGTCGGTCGACCCTGCGGGCCAGCCCCAAAGTTTCCCGCGTATTTCGAGCTCCTTGAGCTCGAAAAATTGTAGTAGATACATTTTCGAGCTCTTCGAGCTCGAAAATACTTTTGTATGCTTTTGTTTTAAAAAAAAAAACGTTTTTTCCAATTTTTTTTACAACGATATCTCTCGCACGAATAAACCGATTGAGACGTTTAAGGTGGCAGTCGACGCGTTTAATTGAGTTCTATAACTGATTAAATTTTGAAATTGATTCATCGAGTCATTTTTGAGAAATTTTCAAAATACTAAAAAATTTTTTTTTTTTTTAATTCTTCCGACAACGGTTTCTCTTGAAAGAATTCACCGATTTTGATGTTTGAGGTGGCATTCGACGCGGCTTATGAATCTCCAGAGCCCAGTCCATTTTGGAATTAATCCATCAAGCCCGTAAAAAGTTATCCGAAACAAACATTTTTGAAAAAAGTTTATTTTTGGAATATCTCCGAACGAGCTTTGCCGATCAAGCTTAATTTGTTTTCAGCTTCAAGATATTAAAAAACTGCGTCGAATGACACCTTGACGATCAAAATCGGTTGATCCGTTCAAAAGTTATAGAGATTTACATACGTACGTACATACATACATACATACACTCGGACATCATCGTAAAATTAGTCAGAATAGCTTTCTAGGACGTCAAAACGTCGACATCTGTTGGAATTTCGATTTTCACAAATCGGACTGAAACCAATAGCTTCCCGAATTTTTGAAAATTTGCAATTTTCTTAGCAGGAAGTTAAAAATCGCGATTACCCGGACAGGAAAGTACCACGGGCCCAGGTTTGGCTCAGGCTTGGTTCAACTATGTTGAACTCTGGGCCGAGTTTGTAAGCCAGCCTTGTTCCAGCCTTGATAGAAGTCTGGAATGATAACATCGTGCCAAGCCTGGTTGCCAGCCTTGACCCATGCTTGCTTGCCAGACCTAGCCCATGCTTGGTTGTCAGACCTGACCCAAGCTTGGTTGCCAGACCTGGCCCATGCTTTGTTGCCAGATCTGAACCATGCATCGAAAATATCAATAAATTTAATTAAAACAAAATTTTATTATTATTTAAATACTTGAGTTTGTGATTATTAACGTTTAAATTATTTAAGTGAGGTAAATGACGTGAAATAAACTCGGTGAAAAATCTGCTGGGCTCTGGGTGCGAACTGTCGTCCTTCTGATTGCTGGCTCTGAACGCTGGCTACTGGACGAACCTACTAATGTTGAATTAAAACTTTTATATGTTCTACTTATTCATTTTACTACAACCCCTCGGTCTTATGAAATATAAAGAGCAATTTAATGAATATTTTTGATTAAGAAAAAAATAAATAATAATTTTGTATTATTTATATTATAATGACATAATTTTTTTAAATAAAATTTATTAAATTTAATTAATTATTTATCAAAAACCTAGCTTAATTATCTTACTCTACCACTATTATTAAAAGTAACATTTATTATAGAAATTCATGAGTTATTTCTTAATTAAATTAATTTTTATAAGTAAAAGAATGAAATTACGGTGGTTAATTGCAAATAATAACGAACTGAAAAATGTATTAGTTCTTAATTGTTAATAATTTTAATCAGAATGTTAAAATATTTATTTATTGAAACTTATTTTAATTCAAAAATAAATAATTATTTATTTAAAAAACCATAATAATAAGATGATTGAATAATTAATTAAAAAACTAGATTAGCTCATCTTGGCCCAAGGATGGGAAACTATAGGTATCCCGAACTTGGATAATCCTACCTTGGCCCAAGTCTGGGTTGCCATTGAAAGATCAAGGCAGAGGAACCTAGTCTTGGCTTAAACTCGGATAATCATTAGGTCGGCCAAGGCTAGGTTACCCAGTCCTGGCCTAAGTGTGGGAGTCCATTGGGTGGCCAAGACAAGAGAACCTAGTCTTGGCCCAAGCCCGGGTAATTATTGTAGCGGCCAAGGCTAGGTTACCCAGTCCTGGTCCAAGCCTGGGTGTCCATTGAATGGCCAAGGCTTGATTACCCAGCCCTGGCTCGAACCTGAGTTATCTTTGAATGGCCAAGGCTAGATTGCTCAGTCCAGGCCCAAGTGTGGGTTTCCGTTGGATGGCCAAGATAGGAGAAGCCGGTCTTGGCCCAAGTCCGGGTAATTATTGTAATGGCCAAGGCTAGGTTATCCAGTCCTGGTTCAAGCCTGGGTCACCATTGAATGGCCAAAATAGGGGAACCCAGTCCTGGCCCAGACATGGGCCAATATAGACGTTCCAAAGCTAGGTTCCCCAGTGCTGAGCCAAGGACGGCCCCTTTGTTCAACTCTGGCAGCTCTTGCATGGGCACCCCCGATGCTCCGGAACTACCCCTAAGACCTACCCTAAATATATTAAAATTTATTTACCCTAGATCAAGGTCTCCTTACTCGCTGGATTTTTTTTATATTGTTTATAACGACAACAAAAACATATCAAAAAATCGCGACCACCCCCGATGCTCCGGAACTACCCCTAACAACTATCCGAAAGTTATCGAAATTAATACAACATAGATCGAGGTCGCCTTACTCGCTGGAATTTTTTTATATTGTTTATAACGACAACAAAAACATATTAAAAAATCGCTATGTTGTATTAATTTCGATAACTTTGGGATAGTTTTTAGGGGTAGTTCCGGAGCATCGGGGGTAGTCGCGATTTTCTTATATGTTTTTGTTGTCGTTATAAACAATATAAAAAAATTCCAGCGAGTAAGGCGACCTCGATTTATGTTGTATTAATTTCGATAACTTTGGGGTAGTTGTTAGGGGTAGTTCCGGAGCATCGGGGGTGATTGCAATTTTTTTATATGTTTCTGTTGTCGCGATAAACGATAGAAAAACATTCCAGCGAGTAAGGCGACCTCGATCTAGGGTAAATAAATTTTAATATCTTTAGGGTAGGTCTTAGGGGTAGTTCCGGAGCGAAGGGGGTAATCGCGATTTTTTTATATGTTTCTGTTGTCGCGATAAACGATATAAAAAAATTCCAGCGAGTAAGGCGACCTCGATCTATGTTGTATTAATTTCGATAACTTTGGAGTAGTTGTTAGGGGTAGTTCCGGAGCATCGGGGGTGATCGCAATTTTTTTATATGTTTTTGTTGTCGCGATAAACGATATAAAGAAATTCCAGCGAGTAAGGCGACCTCGATCTAGGGTAAATAAATGTTAATAACTTTAGGGTAGGTTTAAGGGGTAGTTCCGGAGCATAGGGGGTGGTCGCGATTTTTTTATATGTTCCTGTTGTCACGATGAATAATATAAAAAATAAAACTAGAGAGTAAGGTGACTTCTATCTATGTCTTTATTTTTTTTCATTTTCGTTGTCAAAAAACGTTGCGAACTTCAGGTACATCTAAATACAATTGCTTACCCTGATAGCCAAGTTGGCCGCAACTTGACGACAACCTACTACCGCAACCTTTCACCAAGTTGGCCGCAAAAGTTAGCATGTCCATAAGTTGACGGCAACTTTTCGAGAAACTTGTCGACACCTTTCAGCTCGTGTAACTGTTGCCTACCATTTGACTATCAGTTGATTGTCGACAATCTACTGCCACAACCTGTCGCCAAATTTCTGAGCAACTTGCAGTCAACTTGTAGGCAACAGTTTCACCGTATAAAGTTGCTGCCAAGTTGCTAACAAGTTGGTTACAACTCATATACACGAACTTTCTGATCAGAAACTCTGGCTATCAGGGTAGCAAGTTCTGCAGTGAGACACTTACAGCAAACTTAACGACAAGTTTCTGGCAAGGTTTGGCTGGATAACACTTGCGTGCAAGTTGATCTACTGCCGTCATCTGAATGTAATTTGACAGAAAAACTTGCCATCAATTTGAAAAGAAACTTTCAATTAACTTAACGCCATTACCTGGCAGTAACACTTGTAGTCAAATTGAATTCAAGTTAACAGACAGTTTACTGTCAATTTAAAGGTCACTGCTTGCTTTCCAACACTTCCCTAATAGCACAGTTTGCTTGAGCAAAAGTTTATTGTACAAAAGTTTCGTTGAATTTTTCGTCAAATTTCCGTCAACTTCAGACTTTTCCATTTTTTACGACAATTTGTATGCGACTTGCCATTGCATTTGAAGTAAATTTACTGCTTGAATCAAAATGCAAACTTACTACAAAAGTTGACTAGAAAAAAAGTTGTCTTAAATTTTTAGGCAAATTTTACGTCAATTTATCGTTAATTTAACTTAAAAAATTGTTAAGTATATTTTTATTACCTTTAAATTGTAGACAATTTTGAATATAAATTTGCTTATCTTCTGCGATAGTTAGAATGAACATTATCGACTGTGTTATTTTCGTATAAGTTTACCTTTAAATTGAAGAAAAATTAACCGCAAATTTTTCTTTACAACTTTTGCAGTGAAATCGTCGGCAAATTCGGGCAGCAGATTTCAGGTAATTTTAACATCAAACTACCCGCAATTTCAAGCTAAAGTGGCTATTAGGGTTTCTTTTAAGTTAGCTTCAGAATACGGCTGTAGCTTGAAGTTAGTTCCTTAGTTAAACTTACGGTCATGGAGACTAGAGTAGTCCAGTCTCCATGCTTACGATTAAGGTGGCTATTTGACCAGAAAATCTTGCTATCAAGAACAAGTTTGGCCAAGCTTACTAAGATCTACTATAGTAAAAGTAAAGTTACTATACTAAATCTTACTAAGTTTGCTCACGACTTACCCTAATAGCAGTTTGCTTAGTGCAGTTTTCAAAAGTTTCCTCGAACCCAAGCGGCAGAACTTTTCGCAGCTAACTTGACGTAAAATTTCGACAATTTTTTCCGTCAATTAACAGCTGAAGCGGCTATTTGGGTATATAGATGACCGATTTTTGGTTATACCGATTATACCTAAAACATAACTAGTATTGTTATTCATACTGTTATTATTCTTAAAAAAAAATGAAAAATGAATAAAAAAATGAATTATAATTTATGTCATGTTGCTTAGCAACTATTTAAACAAGTAAAATATTTGTCTAAAATTAAATTAAATGAATCTGAGTGCTGAAAAAATGAATACTACTAATGATAATGACGAACAAAATATTTTAGAAGAAATCCCACTAACATCAAACGAAAATATCACCGGCATGAAACCTAACGATGTAGTGTTAGTATAATATTAAATATATTTAATTAAATTTTAAAATAAAATAATCTAAAAAAAAAAAAATGTGGATAAAATATTTTTATCAGTCAATTAAATTTATACTTTTAATTTTATATATTTATTTAACTATTTTTGAATTGTAATTGTCCTCATTAATTGAAATTATTGTTATTATTATTTTTATTTTTAGTGAAATAACCGGATTCGTTGATGAGGTCGAGGGGTCCAAGAAAGTAGGAGCCGCAGGAAACTGCATTTCTAGATTTATAATTAATGATGGTAGAGGCATGAGAATTCAAGTCATGGCACGGAATAAAGAAATTGAGAGAACTCAATCGGTGATTGCAATGAACAAAGTAATTCTTCACCAGTTTATATATTATTATTCTATCAAATTTGTGTTTCATTCTTACTATAGTTATTATTATTATTAATTTATTTCAGATTATTCATTTGGAAAACGTTATAGCACGCCAAGCGTCCATCTTCAATCGGGGAAACGTAGATTCAGTTGAGCTGTGTATACAAAAGTATACTATTATTGAGGAATTGGGAGAAATGGATCAAAAAAAAAAATAAAAAAAATGGTCGATGATTTAAATGAAACTGAGATTAAAGAATATAAATTAATTCCGCTTAAATACATCCGGCACAGCGTTTTACCAATAGCGTTCAGTAAGTATATAAATTTTGAAAATACAATAACTTTTGACGCACACAATTAATCAACACAATTTTGTTTTTTTTTTTTTTTTTACTATCTTTGAATTTATTATCACAATAACGCTTTTCAAAATCATTATTTGAATCCTTTTAGTTCAATTGAAATTAATTCAAAACGTAAAACTGATTATTCATTTAAAATTTAGCTGTCATTTTCATTTTTATTATTGTTGTTATATTTTTCCGTTTTTCTCTCTATCAATTATTGGCAACAGCACTAGCGAAACAATATAGGATTGTATAGAAGAGTGAGATCTAAGACGAAAAGCCGGGATGTTTATAAAACAAAAAAATTAAATTGTACATAAAAAAAAAAAAAATCAAATTAATAATTTAAAAGTTGGATAAAAATTCATAATCAAAAAAAAAAATAAAATAATAAAATAAAAAAATAATTAATTTCATAAAACAATGATTCAAAATAAGATGAGTAAAAATAATCGTGAAGTTTTTTTATTAATCTTTCAGATTTTGAAATCAACACTATTTTAAAATTTTTCCAATTCACAATCTGCTATTATACTTAAAATTAAACTTATAATAATTTCAGAAACTCAAGGTTTTTCGAAAACTACGTTTTCAAATGTCAAAACAGAAAGTTCTTCATGGACCCAGGCATATGGATCAATAACAGATGGTTTGTTGAAAATGGAGTTAGATATTAAAAATTATAAAAAGAACGAATTCGAGAGAGGTGATCATGTCGAAGTGATTGGCAGTACAATTTTAAAAGGTATTTTTGTTGATATGTTAAAAATCACACAACAAGACATCACAGCCACAATATCACATGCCAAAATACCACGTAATAAATTATCAAACGTCTAATTATCATTTGCTCAAATATTGCAATGTTTTAATATCACACTGTATATGATTTTGATGCAAAAATTGCCCCTGAGAACTTTACACCACCGCGTAGTGTGAGAAAACGGTGTAAAAAATACTTGTTGTGAATTATCCATTCGTGTAATTTCAACACGGTGTAATTTACTTTCTTTTACATCATTCCGTGTTACTTGTTATAGTTTTGATTAATGAGCAACAAATGACCATTGAATACTTTAACTACTTAACTAATAACTAGATTAATTTTATTTCGATATTGAAAAGTATTTTTAACATTTAAATATTTTTTATAATTATTTTTCTCAACGCGAAATTATCATAAATTACACATTTATGAGCTTGACGGTGTAGTAATTTTTTATTTATACTGCCTAAATTTAACACGATATTTAGTGTAACTTTCATACAAAAATTTTTATATTGAGTCCGAAAATTTTTTACAACGCATACAAAAAAATATTATATTTATCAGCATAAAATAAACGAGGCATCAAATGTCGGTATGTACACTTTTTCCATCGTTTTTTTACGCGTGTTATTATTAAATTGTAAAATTTGGGCGCATAATAATCTGATAAATGATAATTAAACGTGAGATATTTTCTTATGTCATATGTTGTCATTGATATTTTTTCGGGTGATATTGTGGCTGTGATATTTAGTAGTGAAACTGGTATTTTAATTATTAGACAAATCATTATTGGTTGAAGAAAATTCTTATAAGAAATTGTAAGTACCCTGATGAAAATTTTCTCTAAAAAATTCATTCCAAAAGTTCTAAAGACTTTTTCAGAGTAATTCAGAGAAAATTCTGAAAAATTTTCAACAGGGTATTGATAGATTTAATAAGAATAAATGAAATCTATTAACAATTATAACATTAATTTATAATGATTGATGCATTGACTGATAAGAGTATTTTATTTTAGTAATATTATAATATATATTTATTATTTTCTGGAATAATATTTTTATCAAAAAAATTTTTTATTTCTTTTCAGATAAATATCTAATATTTTCAGTTGAATCAATAGATAGAATTAAAAAAATTGGTGATGTCAAAAAGCCCTTGAGCTAGCTATTAAAAGGGGTGCAACCCATATATGTTGATGATTTGTCCAGAAAATGCTTCAAAACTTATTAATTTATTCATTAAATTTATGTTCATTCTTCAAATATCGTTTATTAGTAAGGTTTATTGTTTACCTAAATAATTGGAAATAATTAATTACAATCTTACACTAAATTAATCGTAACTGATGATGTCAAAAAGCCCTTGAGCTGGCTATTAAAAGGGGTGCAACCCATATATGTTGATGATTTGTCCAGAAAACGCTTCAAAACTTATTAATTTATTCATTAAATTTATGTTCATTCTTCAAATATCGTTTATTAGTTAAGTTCATTGTTTATCAAAATAATTGGAAATAATTAATTATAATCTTACACTTAATTAATCGTAACTACGTGTTATTATTAATAAAATAATTTCAATAAAAATAAACTCTTATAATTTTTTTATTTTTTTAAGAATAAAAAACACCATTATCTCATGGTTTATGATAAAATTTTATAAATTTACATAAAATTTTATATGATTTCATGAAATTTGTTGAAAGTATGTATCATTATGACTATTATGAATAAAAGAAAAAATTAAGGAAATATGATTGAATTTGAAAAAATGAAAGGATTACTTTCAATAAACTGAATTTCATTTTAATGACGGCTTGTGGAAAAAAATAATTTCGTTTTAACTTGATAGGGAAGTTAATTTATTTTTTGAAGGAAATTAAGTTTTTTAAAAAATAAAATAAAAATTGAAATATTTTATTAAATAACTATAATTTTGATATGATATATGTGTACTAAGTGTAAAAGCCTCCATTATTGACAGGGCCCCTACTATTGACACATTGTTTTAATTTATTAATTTTTTAATTAACTATATGAATCCAAGCAGAGACATCAATTAAAACGTCCAATGCAAAAAAACTTAATTATAATAATTTTAAATACGATAAAAGAATTCATACAATCATAGACAATCTTATAGAGTCAATAATAGGGGCATATACCTTATGTGTAACTCTAATTTTGAAAAGTTAATGGATATTTTCGTTTTTGATTTCACGTCCTAATATTAAAAATACATTCATAAGTTGCACAGAGACAACTTTTAGATGGCATAAAGATGTCTTTGAAAAGGAAAAGACAATTTTTTTTTGTAACAAAGCTAAGATTTTTAATGTAAATAACAACCACAGATGTTGATCCTAGGAGTTAAAGGTAATTGGTGCTCTTTATTCCGTCCGAGAAAATAATTTTAATCAAAAATTCGTTTAGATGATTTATTTGACCATGATTTCTAACTTACTTTTTGTCGTCACTTATGTCAACTCTTTTAAGCGAAAACTTTTTCGGTGATACAATTTCTGATCGCTTTGTTCACATTTTGGTCCTTTATCGATAAGTCAAAAAGCAGCCTAAAAACTTTTATAAATGTCACAGATCCAAGTGTGTTATTTAAGTTAATAAAATTATTCACAAATGATTCAAATGTTATTGGCTTTTCTTACTTAAAAATCAATTTAACTCAAATGACTCGACTTAAAAAATCTTAAAATGATTTAATACAGACGACTTGACCCTAAAAATATAAATTTAATTAGATGAAAATGATTTGATTCTACTCAAACAAGAAAAAAAAAAAAATTAAACTCTATTTCGGTCACTTGAATTCAAAATAGCTAAATTCAATTTAATGGAAATGAGTCAACCCCAAAAACTTTTTAATTTAATGCAAATAATTTGACGCTACTCCAGAAAATAAAAAAAAAAGTGTGTGTGTCAGCTCCGACGCACGATTGGAGTTTACTCCCTTAGATCGACTGTCTAAATAGGCTCAAAAAAGGTTTACTAATCTAAGAAAAAGATTAATACTACACTAACGCAAAAAATTGAAGGAACAGAAAAATTTTATAAATTTTTTAGTAGTTATTGGAAGGCTGTAACTTTGTGAAAAATAATCGTATCAAGATTTTGAAAAAAAAATTTTATAGCTTAAAATCTCTAGTTTCGGTGCATTTTTATCCAAATTTTTTAAAAAGTCTGGTTATTACGCTAACATGAGAAATACCGCGAAACAAAAAATTTCTAAATTTTTTCTTTTTTCCAAAGAGCCTACGGACCGTGGAAAAATTTTGTCAAGTGAACCAATGCATAGGTCATTTAGCAAATTTATTCAGCTTCAATTTGGTTTTTTTTAACTTCGTAGGACACTTTGTCGCAGGGATATCAGCCTTCAAACAAAAAATGATTTTTTTGGCTTTGATCATCGATATTTCAGGAACCAATGATTGCACAGTAAATTTGAGGCTGGCATTGAAAACGTGAATAAATTCTCAACAAGAACCGTTCATCATTTTTTGAAAAAAACAATTTTTAAAATTTTTAACATCCTTTAGAAGTAAGCACAAAAAAATGACTTTTTTTTGGTTTTTTAGTAAATCAACCGCTACACTGTAAATATCGATGAAAAAACTGATGTTGCCAGAGACTTTTATAGCTTAATGTACCTCTAATAACCCCTTAAATTTTCAAATTTATCTATCGAACCCTTTTTTGGAAATAATCGATCAAAGTTGTGCTAAACAATTAAAAGAACAAGTTTTGTTCCTTCAATTGTGTAATCATATTAATGATTTTCATATTATTCATATTATAATTTTTTTTTACTTTTCTTTCGTTTTTGCATTAGTAACTCAGTGAATGTAAGGGGAAGAGAAAAAAAAAACGAAAAATTTTCAAAAAAGTTAAAAAAAAAGTTTTCGACCCCAAAAAACAAGGTTCAATTTTTTTGATTTTTGAAAATTTCCCGTTTTTTTTTCTTTCCCCCTCACATTCACTGAGTTACTAATGCAAAAATGAAAGAAAATTTAAAAAGAATTATTTTTTTTCATTTTGATTATGATTACACAATTAAAGGAACAAAATTTGTTCCTTCAGTTGTTTAGCAAAACTTTGAACGATCGCCCCCAAAAAACGGCTCCATAGATCAATTTAAAAATTTTAAGGGTTATTGGGGGTACATTAAGCTAAAAAAGTCCCTGGCAACAATATTTTTTTTTATCAATATTTGCAGGGTAGCAGTTGATTTACTAAAAAACTAAAAAAAGTCATTTTTTGGTACTTACTTCTAAAGGATGTTAAAAATAAATTCTCATTTTAGCGTAATAACCAGACTTTTTATAAAATTTTGATGAAAATGCATCGAAACTAGAGATTTCAAGTTATAAATTTTTTTTTTAAATCTCGATACAATTATTTTTCACAAAGTTACAGCCTTCCAAAAATTACTAAAAAATTTATAAAATTTTACTGTTCCTTCAATTTTTTGTGTTAGTGTACTATATATATATATTAATCATTTGCAGATGCCGTAAAGTATATTCATTATATATACATATACACCTATTATATATATAGGTGTATATGTATATATAGGGACGAACATGTTGTATACACACAATACATTCGTACGCTGCCCCATAGGATTCCCTATGCACTCAAAAGTGAAAGTTGTGCACCTAAAACGTAACGAGGTCATTCGTTGAGTAGATTTTACACCTCATATTTTTTCCATACCGGGGGCCTCACATGAAAATCGATTCTTAAGGAGTAAACTCCAAAAAAAATAATTGATTTGGATGACTCGATTCTAAAAAATTGTAATTTAGTTTAATTTAAAAAAATGTTCATTGAGTATATTTAATTCAATGAAGAATAATTATCTGAATTCTGACGTGTATCTATTATTTTGTTTATTAGTTGTTATTTTTTTATTTTCGACTAACGTCATTTTATTGTATACTGATAAATACAAAATATCACAATAAATACTAGCAAAAATCGTTATTTATTTATAAAATACAATAAAAAAAACATTTGAGTTGAACTCGATAACAATTTAATAAGAAGTATATTGAATTAATTCTGTTACGTCCCAAATGGGAGTAAATGATTAATAATTTTAATTTTATTATTAATAAGGAGAATTATATTCGGCCCTAGTTTAACTAATAGACCGGGGACCTCTAAGTGTACGTGTGTTGGGAGAGGAAAATATATGTATATATATATATAACACTACCGATGTTCGTTTAATAAAAATGTATATATTGTAAAATATTCGATTTTAACAACTTATATTTAAAGGCGTAACTTACAACAATATAAACCACAATTCAAATTAATTACAACTCTACTTAAATTAAAACGTTATTGTATAAATGAAATTAAATATCAATGTTCAAGTAATTAGTAAGCGAAATTATAAATGTATGAATAAAAAAAAAATATATATAACAATTCTCACTCTAGGTTTTATAATACTTAAATTCTGACCTGATTTCGTTGGTACAATGTCTCTGCTGCTTTACAAACTGTCATGCTTGTTTTTTACTCACTTACTCTTTTTATTCACTCAATTAAAATTACGACGTTACTGCTAGGAAGACTAGGACACGAGAAAGCGATACGACGACAAATTTTTGGGGCTAAGAGTTTGGGTAGGCCCGAAAATTGGAACAGTAGGAGAAAAATTGAAAATTGGAACAGTAGGGGAAAAATGAACCAATTAGCGCTTTAGTTTGGGACTTCCACCCTCTCTCCAACTAGCTCGAAAACTTGCGGTGCTCCCAAAACCTCGTTTGCTATCCTGCACTACGAGATAAGTGTATGTATTGTCCATGTATAGGCGCATCTATACACACACAAACACTCTTAATTTATGCACACAATTTCTTACGCTTATTTAATACTACTTTTACTATTTCATTTATTATTAGTGTAAAATTGTCTTAAAATTATTATTATTACTTTCATACTAAAATTATTCTAGTTAGTTATTATTGTTAACTTCCATATTATTGATAATATCCAAAATTATTCTAGTTAACTATTTCTCTAAATTATTTATAATATTTAAAATTATTCTAGCTAACTATTCCTCTAAATTATTTACAATATTTGAAATTATTCTAGTTAACTTTCATATTGTTTATAATATTTAAAATTATTCTAGTTAACTATTTCTCTAAATTATTTATAATATTTAAAATTATTCTAGTTAACGATTTCTCTAAATTATTTATAATGTTCAAAATTATTCTATGTGTTTCTTTTTTTAAAAAATTCTTCAATTCCATCCAACGTGGCTCATACAGCGGCTGTTATCCAGACTCATTATGTGCGTGGCGCCGACCGTAATTGCAACCACATTTTACTACCTGAGTGGTCACGTTGAATCTCAGGGAAAATAAATTCCTATTGCTACAATAAATCGAAAGTTTATGAAAATAATATATATAAAATAAGAACACAAAAAAAAAAATGAAATGAAAATGTCCAGGACATAACACCCCCGCTGTTAAACGGAAGCACGAGCGAAGTTGGATAGAATCGTTTGAGTCGAGTGCGACGACATCAATGTAAAAGTTTAGTATTACTACTACTAGATTACTTATCACTACGGTTGGTTTGAATTTTTAAACGAACAATCTCTCTGGGTGTCCTGGCTCTGGTACATTGGCTGGTACAGTTGGAACGGATGATGGGCTCTTCGTTTCTCCGGGGGCGATGGCGTTGTGTAAGGCTGGGTATATTCCAGGTGCAAAGGGTGTGAATGAGTCGGGTTTCCCTTTCTCAACGTCTCGATTTTCCTTGATGTTTTCTCGTTATTGTTTCTTTTGGTTCAAGTGCAAATGGGTAAAGGAATCCCACAATGCTGCAACGAGGTATATAGACCAACCGTATACGGTGTGTAAAGCGTACCCGTGTAGGATGGTGTCAGCTACTAGTTTAATGATCCTTAAACACATGATGATGCCGATGATACCGGCGCAATAGGTGCCAAACCCGGTGAATTTCCCCCAGTCTTCTCCCAGGCACTCTCGGCTAGATGATCTAAAATGTCCTCGTTGAGGGCATTGTAAATGGATGGAGATCCTCGAGAGCCATTGGTGAATTGTTGGGCGACGGTTTCTATTACGGCTGCCTGTTCTATAGTGAACATTATACGTCCACGCATAGCCTCTAAATCCTCTTCGGTGTAGATGCCGCCAACCGCTAAATTCGCGGGATTCTGATAGGCCCATTTCATCTGGGTACTGGGCTTCAATCTTTTCGGTGGTAATGTTTCCACCGGTTTCGGTGTGAATTTGTACCACTGTGCTCTTAATTTATAATGCTGCAGCATTGGAGAGTTACACGGCAATTCCGTAGCGTAGTTGGTTATAATGTGTATTCTTGGTGTCAAGAACAAGCTGTGGTTACCCCTCTTGATGGGCATCCTGTTATAACATTTCTCTGATTATTGTATCTTAATCTCCACTGGTACGCACTGCACAATGTGAATTACCTCACCTGCCACATAAGCCATGTAACCCGGTCCTTCCATATATCGATAAGCAAATTCGTCCGGTTGAGTCGAGGCTATTGACAAAGTATTCTTTGAAATTTCCTTTTCGGTTTTACATTTGTTTTTTATTACATCTTAATACAGGGATTGGATCCGAGACCTTATGTATCGCTCGACATAAACAAACTTCGCGTTCATATACATAAAAATGTCCATATTATCTGGGTTTGACGCTACTATATTTGTCTTCTCTAATGTTTGTAAGTCCTTTTCGGTTACAATAAACAGTTTAGGGTGTTCAGTTCTAAAAAATGTAGTTCCACACGAGGCCTCAGTTCCAATCACGCTTAAAGTAAAACTAGTGTCTCTCACATTCATTGAGTACACCGTTTCAGTCGTAGATTTAAGTCTAGTTGCTATTCCCTTGTATAAGATCGAATACGTATCGGGAATGCAGTACCTTCGGGGTAACGAGCCCCAATACGTATGTCCACCTTCAGGGTCTATACAATGTCCTTTGTTTAACTTACAACGATGCCCTGAGGGCAAATAGATTACATTATGATTTACTTTTACTCGCGCTTGTTTCTGTCTCAAGGTTTTTTTCGCGGTCCTGACTACGAAAACACCATCCCATGTACCAAAGGGATCCGAATACTGACTATTACGACAGGCAGCGTCAGCGTTTACGCTACCTGCAAAAGTCAAACTACGTATTGTCGTGGTATTCACCTCTAGCCCATCGATGACTGTATTTCCTATTCGCAATGTGTGATGGTCATGCGCAACCTCACACATTTCTTTCGACATACGGTCGATGTAATCGTTTATACCCTGATTTACTATTGAATTATAAGACTGCCACCCACAGTTGGCTGTTGGATGACTCGATGAATTTCAACCTTACATTGTAAAACTTCTGCATGTTCATATTTATTTATCTGTGAAAGAGCAATGTCTGGAAGAGACGTCTCTACTTGAGCTTCTTCTCAATCACAGTCATCGACGTCTGTAAGTGATAGCGTTGTCATGTTTAGTATTTTGCTACCGCAATCGTAACCGATTCCGGCCTCTGCCTTCCTCCAACATAACACGACCATGACCCAAAGTTGGAGCTGCATGATTGGTATCTGAAACATTAATTTAAATTCTAAAATCGGGATCCTTGTCCCCGATTTTAGGTCTCTTGGGTTTGGATTTTGAAATTTCGATTTTGGTCTTTTTCAAACGATTGGGATGCATCGTCTTAATTTTATTTCCTAATTTTAGACTGAAATTACCATTAGGAAATACTACTAGAATTTCGTAGGGACCATCGTAATGGTCCCCAAATTTATTAGGTTTAGGCCCTTTTAAAAGAAAAACATTTTCTCCCTCTTTGAAAGTCACGGGTTTTAATTTCTTATCATATATTTCTTTCGATTTTACCTTTGCTTTAATTAGGTTATCCCTAGCTATTTCGCGAATATTCATTAATCCTTTTACTAAATTGCAAATATAATTATTGTAAGCGGGTAAGCAATCGAGTTCGTGTAGGGGTTCGCTAGTTGGTACACGAGCAGGCTACCCGAAAACGAGTCATAAGGGGTGAATTTAGTTCCTTCATGAACACAGGTGTTGTAGGAAAAAATAGCAAGTTCAAGCCAACTGTCTTATTCGTTGTCCGTACTAACGAATTGCTTCAAATATTCTCCCAGAACGTGGTGAGATCGTTCTAAAGAGCCATTCGACTGTGGCCTGAAAGCTGTTGTCTGGATTTTCTTTATTCGAAAACGTTTGCTAATTCTTTGCATGAAAGCACTAATGAAATTTCTCCCTTGGTCTGTCAATAAGGCCTTAGAAGCACCAAATGCACAGATCAAGCGTTTAATGAACACGTCCGCGACCGTGGTCGCCAGCATATTTGGTAAAGGTGCTGCGACACAAGACTTTGACAGTTGATCTTGGATGGTCAGGATATATTCGGAACCGTGTTTAGTGCAAGGCAATGGACCTACGATGTCCATTGCTATTTTTTCGAATACGGTGCCGGGCGTGTCCGTTATTAACATTGGTTGCCCAATTGACAACCCAAATATTGCTGTATTCGTACCTGGATATCGCTTTTCAAATTTTCCCAGAAATAATTTACTTTGATTCAATGATAGGTTTTTGAAACTCCCTTGTGTCCTCCAATAGGAGACTGGTGAGCTTCATAGAAGATCTTATCCCGTTCCCCTGGTAGAACGTACTGAACCGTACCCAAACAAATGATAATTTTTACTGGCTCGTTATCGTAAATGTCATGAATCAGTGCGAGAACTTCTTTCCGCGGTATGTTCTCGATAAACTTTTGATTTTTACAGTAAAATCAAATGAATATTTTATTGTTGAGAATTTAATTCTCGATAATTATCAGCTTCTTGAATTTATCCAGGTCACCGATCCATAAAAATAGATATAATGACTTTAAGCACCAAATCAATGTACTTAAATCCTATGATTTATTTAATAACTCTAACTATTAATGAGAATTGTAATTAAACTTTTGATTTTACAATAGAAAAATCAAATGAATAATTTTTTTAGAGAATTTTACTCCCTATAATTATCAGTTTTTGGAATTTATTTGTCTCTAATTCATAAAAATAGACAATGACTTCGAGCACCAGTTCAACCCTGATTAAACGAAACGATTTGTGACAATTAAAACTATTTAGATCTTTTAAAATCGAAACGAATCGTCAATTGATGATTAAAGAGGATTAAAAATAATTAAATTTTTAATTGCTTTAAATCGATTAAAGACGATTACCAACAATTGAAAATTTCAAATCGTCATGAATTTTCTTTAATCGTAAAATAATATTGCAATTTCTGGATCTGCATGAAGATTAAAGACGATCGTACAAATCGATTTTTGATGATTTGAAATTTTTAATCGTCACTATGAAATCTAAAAAATAGTTTTTTGTAGAGAATTTAATTTTCTATAATTATCAGTTTTCTGAATTTCTTCAGGTTGCCAATCCATAGACATCGATAATGAATTGAAGTCTCAGTTCAGTGGACTGAATTCCTACAATTTATCGAAAAACTCAAATTCTTTAAATACATTTCGTCCACATTTTTAATTTTACCATAAAACCCCAAGGATCGTTTTTTGTAAAGAATTTGATTTTTTATAAGTTTTTGAATTTTTTCAGGTCGCCAATTCATAGACAAATATATTTTTAAGATAAATTTTGTAGATAATTTAATTCTCTATAATTATAATTTCTTTGAAATTTTGTAAATCTCCAATTCATAGAAATTAATAATGACTTCAGGCACCATTTCAGTAGACTTAAATTCTTTACTTTTTTAAAAAACTCAAACTATTAACACAAATTCCGATGATACTTTTAATTTTACAATAAAATCTAAGGAATAGTTAGTGTAGAGAATTTAATTCTCTACAATTATTCCCTAGCGGTTTTGGTGCCACCGTGGGAACTCGGGAAAAACTCGACAGAAACTCGGTGTTTCGAAGGAGTTTCGACAGTGTTTTTGCGGTAGAAACGTGGCGTTTCGTGTGCAATTACGATATGGAGTTTTTACGGAGTTTTGTCCGTGTTTTTGAAGAGTTTTGCCAGTTTTCTCTTGGAGTTTTGTTGGTGTTTTCTTGGAGTTTTGTCGGTGTTATCGCGAAGTTTTCTTAGTGTTTTATTGGAGTTATTTGGGTGTTTCCTTGCAGTTTAGTCGGAGTTTCTACAGATTCTAGCGCTTTTAGCACCACTGTAAAAATTCGGAAAAAACTCGAGCGAAACTGGCTGTGACCTGGAAGTTTCGACGGTGTTTTCATGGCAGTAACGCGGTATTTTTGTATACAGTTATGACACGGAGTTTTTGCGGAGTTTAGTTGGTGTTTTTACTGACTTTCGTTGGTTTTCTCTCAGAGTTTCGTAGGTGTTCTCTTGGAGTTTCGTCGGTATTATCATGCAGTTTTCTTGGTGTTTTGTGAGAGTTTTTAATGTGTTTCTTTGCAGTTTAGTCAGAGTTTTTACGGATTCTTGCGCTTTTAGGGCCACCGTAGGAATTCGGAAAAAACTCGATTAAAACTAGGTACACCAAGGGAGTTTTGACGGCATTTTTATGGTAGACACGCAGTATTTTTGTGTACAGTAACGACACGGAGTTTTGTCGGTGTTCTTGCTGAATTTCGTGGGTGTTCTTTTGGAGTTTTATCGGTGTTTTCGCGGAGTAGAGTTTGGGCTTGCTCGGAATTTCTATGGTAGTTTCTCATGGTTTTTGCGGAGTATATGGAGGGTTTTTTCGTCGTTTTGGTAGTGGTAACTTAGAGTTTGTGAGGCATACTCATGGCATTTCGAAATAAAAAACTTGAACATTTACACCATCGGTGATGTGAACGTTCTAATTCACACAGTCTAAAAGTTAACACTGTGCGTTGTGTGACTTTTACACCGGCAGTGTTGAAAATTTTAACACCAAATCATTCACACCACACCGTGGACTTCAAATTTTTGACATTGTTTAAATGTCATTAACAATTTAAAGTTTTAGGTTATATGTTAGAATATTAAAATGATAATTATGATTATAAAATCGAACTAATACGTAGATGAATTTACTAAATTAACATAAATATATAGTAGAGATTAATATAAATAAATTAAATAAATCAATTTCATTTAATTTAAAAAATTCATACAAATTTATATAAGAAATAATATTTAATAAATTAATATAATCAAATTACAAATTTAAATTCAATTAATTACTTTGATTATAAAATTAACAATTGTTAAAAATTAATTTTTAATAAAAGTAATGAAATACTTTAAACCATTTGAATAGTTTAAAATTTTAATGACAGTTAATATTCACTTATAGCTACAATTTAATATTATCACTTATTTATTATCATCATTAATTAATTCACATTATAAAATAAACAATTTATAATAAACATTTGTTCTGATCGCCCATAATCGAATTTCCACGATATTATCAAGTCTTTTATACCTTTGGCAATATTAATTTTCACAGAGTTGTTATTTATCGTATTACTTGTTAATCGCGATAATGAACTATTTATTACACTAATTTAGCATAGTAATAAATTATATATAAACGAATTCATATAAAATTATTTGTATTACATAGTTATTATTATGTTTAATTGCACAACACTTTACTTAGCAAATTTTTATCATGAATTTGAGGTTATTTAGTACATTATGTAAATGTACCTTGACAACGACAGTACATAGGTGTAAGCAATGTTTTATCAGGGTATCACTTCTAAGTCATCGATTATTCTTTAATCAAATAAATTATTTAATATAAACCAATGTGATGAAAATTTAATTAAAAAATAGATTTACTCATAATTACAGACATATGCATTCTATAATTAATACTTTATTCTTATGTTTAATAAATTATTTAATTAAAAAACAAAATATCATTTACTTTGAAATAACGTTTTTCATAATCAAATTCTACTATACACTACATGATATACTTAATACCGTTGGATAGTCGCGAATCTATCAAAAAAATTCCAAGAATATATCGACAGTACACTCTCAAAACTCCGCAAAAACTCCATCAAAACTCCGTGTCAAAGCCGTTAAAACTCCGACGATGCACCGACAAAACTCCGTGAAAACCCTAACAAAACACCGGAGAAACACCGACAAAACTCCAAGTGTCAAAGCCGCTAAAACTCCGATGATACACCGACGAAACTCCGCAAAAATCCTAACAAAACTCCAGAGAAACACCGACAAAACTTCACGAAAACACCGACGAAAGTCCAAAAAAATACAGTGGAAACTCCGGGCGAACACCAACCAAACTCGAAGAAAACACAAGAGAAACCTTGTCTCGTAACTGCACAAGAAACGCCGCCCTTATACCATCAAAACACCGTCGTAACTCCGTCGATACACTGTGGAAACACTGTAAGGGAGTTAACACCGTCGAAACCCCGTGTTTGCACCACGTTTCTACGGTGTCGTCAAAACCGCTAGGGTTATCTTTTCAAATTCCGTTAGGTCTTTAGTATACATCTGTAAAGAATTAAACTACTGTGAATACATTGTATTTTTACTGTAAATCAGTATAAAAACGTAATTTATGATAATATTTCTCAGTAAAATTGGTATGTTAGGGCTGTTGACAATGAGATTTTTCAATTAGGAGTGATCAAATTATTTCCAATCAGGAATAGAAATATTGGTAATTTAATAATGTTGATACCATTTATCTATTTTTGAAAGAATTTAATGTGCATTTAGGTTTAATTGAAAATGCCAAAATTAAATCATAAAAGTCAAGATCGACGAAGGAAAGATAATTCAATGGCTACATGGCAACGAAGGAAAGAAAATCATAAAACCAATATAAATAATAATGGTATTAAAGTCAATGATGTCAGCAAAAGTAGTGTTATTTCATCAGCACAGTTAAAACAAAAAGAATATTTGTCGATTAAGAAAAATTTAATGAAGCATAAACAAAGAATGCGAAATTATCATAATTCACTGAAATTTGAACTTAAACATAGAATTTATGAAAAAAAATTAGATTATCAGATATTGATGAGCAGGGCTTAGAAGTTGGAGCCAACAATTAAACTTAAAAAAAAAAAGAAAAAAAAAAATTCTAAAGCAATAATAGAAAAAAAAATTAACGAGCGCATGAAAATTCAGGTGAATGAATGCGTTCTATAGCCTCTAATTTAAATGTCAAATATTACAGGTTGACAGCAGAACACAAAGTGGATTTCAAAATATGAGATCCAAAAATGCCGCTATGAAAAATTTGCGGAGTTATCGTGGATTGAATCCTTTTCGGGGTGAAATTCACTCCGGAAGTGAGTTTATTTTAATATTAAAACTCCGAAAAGAAAATTCTGATTCCACTGAAAACCTCTCTAAAATCAGTCCGCAAAAAAAAATAAACTTCCCATTCTCGCTATGAGCGGAATGATTTTTTTTTTTAAATCCGAACTCAAAGTGACGAAGTAAATACGGGCTGGCATAAAATCGGTAATCAATTCTAATTAATTCCCGATTAAAACAAATGTCAAATAAGAATACATTTGCCAGCAATATAAGTAGAACTTTGACAACTAAGCCCCAAAATTAAAAAGTAGAGTAAAAAAATTATGCATAAGTAGTTTTAATTGAATTGCAAGTTCTCTAATGTAGCGCTGACCATCTTACTCGGGGTATAGATAGTGATCTTGCTGACGATGTTGCTCAAGGTCTTGCTGACCATCTTTTTCGAGGTATTACTGGTAATTTTGCTGGACATCTTGCTCAATGTCTTGCTGAAGGTATTACTAGAAATCTTGCTGACCATCTTGCTGAAGGTATTGTTGGTGATCTTGCTCACGGTCTTGCTGATTATCTTGCTCAATGTCTTGCTGACGGTATTGCTGGTGATCTTGCTGACCATCTTGCTCAATGTCTTGCTGAAGGTATTGCTGGTGATCTTGCTCCCGGTTTTGCAGACTACTAAGATCACCAGCGATACCTTAAACAAGACGGTCAGCAAAATCACCAGCAAGATATAGGACATGATCACCAGCAAGACCTTGAGCAAGATGGCCAGCAAGACGTTTAACAAGACGGTCAGCAAAATCTCTAGCAAAATCTTGGACGAGATTACCAGCAAGATCATGACCAAAATCACCAGCAATATCTTAAGCAAGATGGTCAGCAAGATTACCAGTGATACCTTCAGCAAGACATTGAGCAAGATAGTCAGCAAGACCGTGAGCAAGATCACCAGCAATACCTTCAGCAAGATGGTCAGCAAGATTTCTAGTAATACCTTCAGCAAGACATTGAGCAAGATGTCCAGCAAAATTACCAGTAATACCTCGAAAAAGATGGTCAGCAAGACCTTGAGCAACATTGTCAGCAAGATCACTATCTATACCTTGAGTAAGATGGTCAGCGCTACATTAGAGAACTTGCAATTCGATTAAAACTACTTATGCATAATTTTTTTACTCTACTTTTTAATTTTGGGGCTTAGTTGTCAAAGTTCTACTTATATTGCTGGCAAATGTATTCTTATTTGACATTTGTTTTAATCGGGAATTAATTAGAATTGATTACCGATTTTATGCCAGCCCGTATTTACTTCGTCACTTTGAGTTCGGATTTAAAAAAAAAATCATTCCGCTCATAGCGTGAATGGGAAGTTTATTTTTTTTGCGGACTGATTTTGGAGAGGTTTTCAGTGAAATCAGAATTTTTTTTTCGGAGTTTTAATAGTAAAATAAACTCACTTCCGGAGTGAATTTCACCCCGAAAAGGATTCAATCCACGATAACTCCGCAAATTTTTCATAGCGGCATTTTTAAATCTCATTCTTTGAATTCCACTTTGTGTTCTGCTGTCAATCTGTAATATTTGACATTTAAATCAGAGGCTATAGAACGCATTCATTCACCTGAACTTGCATGCGCTCGTTAATTTTTTTTTCTATTATTGCTTTAGAATTTTTTTTGTTTTCTTTTTTTTTTAAGTTTAATTGTTGGCCCCAACTTCTAAGCCCTGTTGATGAGTATAAAACTCATTTATTGAGGTTAAGTATTTCTCAACGTAAACGATTACAGATTCAAGAGCAAAGGAAAGCACATCAAGATAGACTCAAAGAATCACAAAACAAAAGATTACAGGATCAAAAAAAACGAAAAAAACATCAACATAGGCTTAAAGAATCTCAAAAACAGAGATTACAAAACAAAGATCAAAGAGAAATACATTGTGACAGACTCAAAGCTTCTCAGAGGAAGAGATCAAAAGATCAAGAAAGAAGAAAAATACATCTAGACAGGCTCAAAATGTCTCAACAACAAAGATTACAAGATCCAAATCAAAGGACATTGCATCGTTTTAAGCTGAAAATTTCTCAAGCAAATAGATGGGAAGATCAAGAGGAAGGAAGAATACATCGTGAGAAACTCAAAATATCTCAAAGAAGAAGATTGCATGACCAAGAAAATCGGATAATGCATAATGATATAAATAAAAGATGTCAAGAAATGAGATTACTTAACGACAGAAAAAGAGAAATACATAACAAAGTAAATATCAAGTGTCAGAAAAATAGATTACGTAGTATTGAACAGCGGGAAAAACATAATAATAGACAAAAAATATCTCAGAAATCAAGATTATAGAACACAGATCTACAATTGTTACACATAAGTCGTGTTAAAAAATGTAATGCATTAATGAAAAACAAACTTGAAGCAGAACAACGTAAAATCTTATTTGAAAAATTTAATTTATTGAAAACAGAAGGGCCTATTTATGAATGATCATCTTATTGTCGATTGTGGTTTAAAACTTCAGTTAAATTCTTCAGTAGATGTGATTTAAACTTTTGTAAATTATCATTTTTACAATCAACTTGTAAAATGTTGAATAACTCCACTGTAGGATATTTATGTTCAAGTTTTGAAAGAGCAATTAAAAATAAGAAGATCCTTATTTTATCAATGCATGACAAAGAATTGATATTTCCAAAAATACCTGAAGAAATTGCAACATTAACTGATTTAGAAGAAAGATTTGTACGCCCTCGAATTCCTTTTATGATGATTAGAGCGGTAATAAATGACGGACAATATTCAGTGAAAGGTCGAGCTGTTAATGTACCAACAAGTGTTGAATCTTCTGTAAAAATCATTCCTAGAGCGCAATCAGAAGCTATGTTGATCCCGATTTGTTTTAGACGAAAAAAACCGTTTAAATCAAATGTTATATTTGAAAATGTTCGACCGAAAGCAATTAAAAAAGCAGCTGAAGTATTAAGAAACTCAGAAGTTTACAAACATTGTAAAATAAAATTGGTAGTAATGTAATTAAAACTAAGAACAACAAAACTTGCTTCGAGTATAAATTTCTGTTTACGAAAGAATAAAATCAAATCAAACTTGACAGTTAGAGATATGCTTGATGAAAATAAAATATATCATATGGAATTAAATGACAATGCCTTTCGATTATTTTCTCATGATCGTGGAACACCATCATTTTGGGAAGAAAAGAAGAAAAATGTATTCGCAATGATCCAACAACGGGGTCCATCAACATTATTTTTAACATTATCAGCAGCTGAATGTAAATGGCCTGAATTGATTGTGATTTTAAAAAAAATAGTTGATGGCCAAGAAATTGGCTTAAAAGAAGCTGATAATTTAACTTATAAAGAAAAAGCTCGATTGATTAGTAGCGACCCAGTAACAGTCTTAAGATATTTCGATTATCGAATGAGAGAATTATTTAAAGTAATGAACGAAAATAACAGCATTTGTAGCGAAAATAATATAATAGATTTTTACATTAGAGTTGAATTTCAGCAAAGAGGTTCTCCTCATGTTCACTGTTTACTTTGGTATAAAGATGCCCCAACATATGACGCTGAAAAAAAAGATAATTCTTCGGTCATTGAATTTATAAATAAATTCATTTCATGCTCTAAAAATATTCCAGAAGAGCTTTTGAAATTACAAACTCATAAACATACTTTTACATGTAAAAAAGGATTCAAAAATCAGAAATGTCGCTTTGATATCCCATTCTTTCCAGTACACAAAACAACTATTTTATTACCTTTATCAGATATTGAAAATAAAGAAAAAATCAAATTACGAGAATAAAGGGAAAAAATACAAACATTTTTGGAAAACAATCATAAAAATAAAATTATAGTTACAATTGGGGAAATGCTTCAAAAATTTAAATTAAGTTATGATAAGTATATTAATATCATTCGCAGTGGCTTAAGCCGGCCCACAGTGATGTTACGTAGGAATCCTGGTGAATGTATGATTATTTCATACAATAATGAAATATTAAAACTGAATTTAGCAAATATGGATGTTCAATTTATATTAGATATGTATTCTTGTGCAAATTATGTACAAAATTATTTAAATAAGTCTGTTTCTGGTCTTTCGAGACTAATGTATAACGCTGTAAATGAAATCAAAAGAGGAAATTATACTATGAAAGAACAATTACGATTACTTGGAAATGAATTTTTGAAAGCAAATGAATTTAGTGCACAAGAAGCAGTTTATTACATTTTAGCTTTGCCACTGTCAAAATGTTCTCGACAATGTGTATTTATCAATACCAGTCGTCCTCAAAATAGAGTGCGGATAGTAAAGTGTAAAGAAGATCTTAAAGCTTTATCTCTAGATTCAGAAGATATTTATATTGAAAGTACATTAGAACATTATATAAAACGTTCATATGAATTGGAAAATTGTTGTCTTGCATCATTTGTAGCTTGGTATAATTTTTCTAAAAGGGAAAATAGTAAAAAGTACAAAATTCATAGTGATGAAGAAGATGATGATGATAATGATGAATTGAAAAATGATACAAGTAATTTAAAACTTATTGATAACACAGGTTATCTTCGTAGAAGAACAAAATCTAAAATTATCAGGTTTGTTAATTTTAATGAACAAAAGAATCCTGAAGAATTTATCAGAGAAAACGTTATGTTATTCATACCCTGGCGTAATGAAAATATGATGATTTCTTCCAGCAGTCAGTTATTTTTACAAAATCATAATTTAATTAAAGAACGAAGATTGGAATTTGTATTTAATCAAGATATCGAAAGTATTTTAAATGAAGTGAAAACACAAATACATGAAACACATAATGAAGAAAATAAAGAAGAATACACTCCAAGTAACTTAAAGGTTTTTAATAATCCTTCTCATGAAGGCGATATAACTATAGATATAGGTAATAATGAGAACGAAGATAAAAAATCCAATGAAAATAAAGATTTATACTATTTATCAGTTCCACGATTATATAACGTATATCTACCCTAAAATCCGCGACGGAGACGTGGATCAGTCGAATATAGCGTATGCGGTCGCCCACGTGTTTAAAACAAATGATAATAAATGATTTTAAATGTTATGAAATGATAGTAAATGGTTTTATCAAATTAAAATAAATGATCAATTTTAAATAATAATTAAATGATAAATAATTAATACTTGGTGTGCCTGAACCAGCTCCTCAGGCTGGGTTAGTGCACGCAGGCGCCAGTCCGTTTTCCCAAAACGGACAAAATTCAATTCAGGGGGAAAATTACGAGGAAAATCCGAGCAAGTGACTCGCGACAAAGCAGAAAAATATCCAAGAAAATATAGCAGTAAATTAGATAAACAATAGAAAAATTATAAATAAACAATAGGTAATTATCTATAAATAATAAATATATACCAGAAAGATAAATGGAAAGTAACAGAAGGGAAAGATCCAGGAAAAATAAGCATTCAATTTTCCCCTCGACAGCTGTTGGTTTCCGTCTTTTAATTATAAACAATGAATCAATATAAATAATAATATTATACAATAATCAATTGTTGTTAACTTAACCACAATAATGACACTCGGTGATCATTAAAAAAATATACAATTAAATAATGGTTAAATATTTTTACCACTGGGTATAAAAGAAAAAGGTGTCGGCAATTACCTCGACATCAAGACTTTTACTCAAACTTAATTCTCAAAATCAAAAAAAAAAATAATAATTGGTCTTAATGCAATTAATTATAAAAATTCCATATGAATAAATAATAATTTCAATTGATTGCCTTGTGCCATAAATTATAATGATAACAATATGTCTTTTAGTTTTTCTCCCACCACTCATGAGAGAGAGAAAGATACGGCTTTAATTTTCACTCATACTCAAAATAATAATAATTTCTTTATCCGCACAATAGTTTATAACCGTGGAAATAAACAATAATTTTCATATAAAATAATAATTCAATACTTTTCTAACCACTGGGTTATATATATATATCAAAAATAATAATTATTTATTTTCTTTAAATAGTATAAAATAGAAATAATAATATAAATAATAATAATAATAATAATTTATAATAATACTAATTCCAGTGAGAACCAAAAAGAAAAATATCTCCAATACTTTGAGTAAATAAATACGGCATGAGATCAGACTTGTGGAATTTGGGTACAGCGTATATAGTAGAGCTATATATACTACCCGTGTATATCTATATACGTTCCGGCAATGTTTTACGACGTTGCATACGATTTATACAAATATATATAAATATAGATATTTTTACCAATATCACCAATTAATATTTAATAGTAATTACTGACAACAATTAATCCATGTATCTTTCCATAAGTAATAATTATAAATTAATTAATTTTTTCCTCGCGGTGACCAACAACTACCGGGAGAAGTTATCAGATAACAATATTTTATCCAGCGAATAGGAATACTGAGTACTTACTCAAAATCAGCAAGAAAAATAATCAGTACAATAACACCAATCTTAAACAAATCAGTAAATTTTTATTCACCCGGTGAATATTACTAAATTTTTAATAACTTTAATCTTTAATTAATCAAAACTCAGTATAAAAGTAAAATTCACGTTCGCACACGCTGCTAGTCCGTATCTTTCTCACTTCCCTGATTAAAAACTCCGATTGAATCTGATTGAATCTGATTAAAACTCAATCAGAATTCTATCAGTTTCAATCAGAAACAAATTTCCAATCAGAAATGTTCGGGAGCGTTCGAGGGTTCTGATTGACTTTCTATCAGTTTCAATCAGATTCTATCAGAAAAAAATATTTAGTATTTTCTGATTGAAACTGATTGGATTTTCTCTATCAGTTTCAATCAGATTCAATCAGAAAAGAAATTTTAATTTTCGATTATTTTCCGATTGAATCTGATTGAAACTGATTGGATTTTTCTCTATCAGTTTCAATCAGATTCAATAAGGAAATAATAATTTTTAAAAAATTATTTTCCGATTGAATCTGATTGAAACTGATAGAGAAAAATCCAATCAGTTTCTATCAGATTTAATCAGAAAAAAATAATTTTTGAAAACTCATTTTCCGATTGAATCTGATTGAAACTGATAGCGAAAAATCCAATCAGTTTCTATCAGATTAAATCAGAAAAAAATAATTTTTGAAAACTTATTTTCCGATTGAATCTGATTGAAACTGATAGAGAAAAATCCAATCAGTTTCAATCAGATTCAATCAGAAAATAATAATTTTTAAAAAATTATTTTTCGATGGAATCTGATTGAAACTGATAGAGAAAAATCCAATCAGTTTCAATAAGATTCAATAAAAAAATAATAATTTTAAAAAAATTATTTTCCGATTAAATCTGATTGAAACTGATTGGATTTTTCTCTATCAGTTTCTATCAGATTTAATCGGAAAATAAGTTTTCAAAAATTATTTTTTTCTGATTAAATCTGATAGAAACTGATTGGATTTTTCTCTATTAGTTTCAATCAGATTCAATAAGGAAATAATAAGTTTAAAAAAATTATTTTCCGATTCGCTAGCGTCGCTGTGGAAACCTCAAATTTCTCATAATATAAAAAAATTTAGTGCTCCAGATTTAGGCCTCAATTTCTCAAATGACGTAACCTACGCAGATTCCCTCACTTTTTTTCGTTAAAAATAAATACTTTGGACGGGGAATCTCAAAAAAAATGACCCAAAAATAAATAATTAATTACCAATTTGCAGAAAAATTACCGGAACCTCTATAAAGTATAATGAATGAAAATGAATATTTATTTTTATTTATCTCCGTTCAAAAAAAATTTAATGGTTACTATGAGAAAATAGTTAACTGAAAGAAAATTTAGTAGGGGAGCCTGGGGCACAAATGCCCCCTTCCCCAAAATTATAAAAACGAAAGTTTTTTTTATTTCCCGTCAAGTTATGACCTTTGTAATGTTTTTATCATATTTCAGGCCAATATGTGATATGTGGGGTAAAATGGACCACTCAAAACAAAGAAATAGTAACGAAAAAATTAACTCGACGAAAAATAAAAAAAAAAAAATAATAATTTCGTTACAATTTTTTTTCGAGTGTTCCATTTTGCTCTGCACATCACGTATTGATCTAAAATGTAATAAAATTTGTATAAAGCTCATACCTTGACGGAAAAATTGAAAAAAATAATTTTTTTGAGTGGTCCATTTTACCCCACATATCACATATCGGCCTACAATATGATTAAATCATTATAGAGGTCATAACTTGACGAAAAATAAAAAAATAATTTTTACCCAATTTTTGAGGGGGGCCTTCGTGCCCCAGGCTCCCCTATACATTTCTTCAATTAAAATACAAAAATTTATTGAGGACAAAATGTTTGATTTTGTATTCTATATTATTTCGGAAATTAAAAAAAAAATTTTTTTTGAGACCTACTAAAAGTTTGTCCAGGAATATATAAAAGCGAATAATAATAATAAATTAATCAATTTATTTTATTTTTACACATAAATTTTTCTAAGTACTCAGATTTTCTTTTAACTCGAAAATTTTCCAAGTCCAGAAAACGGTAATTTTTTTTTTTGAGGATTTTGAGAGCTCCGTTAGAAATCAAAACCGATGAAGAGTTTGCATTTAGACTTCATAGATTTAGAGTGCCAATATTGTATTATTTTCCGACCGGTAGATAAAAGATCAAAGGAATTGAATTTTTTGAGGTCCAAACTAGAATTTGTTTTTTGACTCGGGATATTATCTATGAGATAAAAGTAGTTTAACATTGGACAGTTTCAAAATGGTAAGTTTAATATAGTATAAATCTTTTTTACTTTAGAATGTTCTACTGTTAAGTTATAGCAATTTAAAAAAAAAAGTTATTTAATTTACATACTTTTTAAATGGAAAAATTTGATAGTCGAGAAAAAGTACTTTGAATTAAATTTAAGAGCTAAAATTTTCAGGGAATTTTTCTCAATATAAACGGCAGAATTATCTTGTGTTGGCTAGAAAAAAAAAATTTCGTTTCAAACAAAACGGATTCAATTAGAAAAAAATAATTTATTTATCGATTATTTTCCGATTGAATCCAATTAAATCCGACAGAAAATTTTCAATCAGTTTTAATCCGTTTCAATCGGAAAATAACAATTCAGATAATATTAATAATTATTAAAATTTGGGCAGATATGAATTTCATTTGTCATGAATTCAGCAATTTTTGAAGTATCAAAGTATAGAATTCTATCGGTCTTTCCAATTTAATAAATTTTATAAAAAGTGAAAACAAGCATTTTTCAGGATTATGTATAAACTTTTTTCGAAGAACTGTATTGATTGAATTAAAACTATCACAAAAATAAAAAAAAAGCATTAATGTAAAATTATATATACATTCGGTTGGTTAAAAAAAAAATTTTTTTTTTAGTATCCAAAAATTGAAAGTATACCTAAAAACCAAAATTTCTGTACCAATTCAAGCTCTCAATAATAATAGTACGGTTTGCGTCCAGCCGTTTTTATTCATATTTACAGAGTATTTAAATAACACGGGAAAAAAACTTTTTATAATTTAGAATTTTCTAACTTATAATCTAATCAACGAATTATGATGCACGATAGATATTTTTGTAGGAAATTGAATGCTCTACAACAAAAGTCTCATCATTTTTTGATAAATCTATCTGTTCAAAAGTTATTTGAGCATAAAGTCAAATTTATAGTAAATTTTGAGATCTTTTTAATTTTCCAGCGAAACTATCAGTTTTATCAGAAAATCTTATAGAAACTTTTTTCTGGGTAATTTCATTTCTCAAAAATTATAATGAATGAAGTTTTCTAAAGTTTTGCTTTTTTTTCTAGTTATTTTCATTTCAATATCAAGTTCTTAAAAAAATAGTTTTCTGATTTATTTTTTATAAATTCTAAAATATATTTTTTGTATTTAAACTTATATTTTTTAAATAAATTTTTTCATGGGGGTGTTTAACGCAAGGATTTTCGTATGCAACTAATAGAAAAAAAAGTTGCTTGAACCCAGAGAAAAATTCCTTAAGAGAACAGATATATATGGAGGAGAGAAAATTCATCAGTCCTAAGCAATAGCAGTAGGAGTAATTCGGTTCTCGCCACTAGATAGCGCCTACCACTTGTGTAGTGTCCCTGGTAAAAAACTTCGTTCAGACGTATTATATTCCAGACTTGGAAGCAATTCTAACAAGAGCATTCCTCTGTTCTTTGACAGAGTGACAAGTACAATTTTTGGTGGTAATATAGTATATTCTCTATTACTTCATGACATGCAATCTAATTGTTTATATAGATTCAACGTAGATTTTGAAACATTCGATTTTTTGATTTTCTACCCTTTAATAATACATATAATTATTTGTCCCGAGAATCGGTAATTGTTTATTAATTTACAATTGAAACCTTCCGAAAATATCCGATTAAATCTGATTGAAACTGATTGAAATTCTATAATAAATTCTGATTAAATCTGATTGAAACTGATTGAAAGTCAATAAGAAATTCTGATTAAATCTGATTGAAATTCAACAATAAATTCTGATTAAATCTGATTGAAACTGATTGAAAGTCAATAATAAATTCTGATTAAATCTGATTGAAACTGATTGAAAGTCAATAAGAAATTCTGATTAAATCTGATTGGACGTTTTCAATCAGTTTCAATCGGAGTTTTTAATCAGGGTTAATTAGGTTAACCTCCACCTGTTGGTCGTCGCGTAAAGGGCAGCACCATCGCCCTTAATTATTATTGTAATTACACTTGACATCCAATTAAATTTAAAAATATAAATTATGAACATAATCCTCTAACACCCGGATGTTACATGGTGAATTATTTCAATATATGAACTATTTGTTCATATCTTCCTTGTATTTTTATATTAACCATAAAATAAATATTAATCATTTCCAAACAATAAACGTCATTTAATGTCATCAGTCTGATGACAAATTTTAAACAAAATAATACGTTGACAACTGTTGGGGCATAATATTACGCTGGTTCATGCATCCCAACTAGTTCAAAATTATAAGTAAATACTTAAATTAAACAAAAGTCAGTCACTTGTATATTAAATCATAAATTATAAATTATAAAAATAAAATTGAATCACACGTGCTCTCTCATACCTTACGCGCATGCGCGAGCACCGTGCACGGACTGCCGTCTCATCGGCGAAATGGCGGAATGCCCGCGCAACGATTCAAATTCAAATATAAAATTAAAATACTTAACTTACAACTAATTAAAACTAAATAATTTGAATCGTTACGTGACAATTAATTGATGAACAAAATTACATTGATCTAGTTTGCTCTCTAAATGAAAAACAAAGAAGGCTTTTGTTACATTCATTACACAATTTTAAGATAAAGTCTTTACCTTTTTATCATTGTGTAATTGGTCGAGCTGGTGTTGGTACATCTAGATTAATTGAAGCGATTCATCAAACACTTCTTCGTTTTGTAAATTACGAATGTAATAAGAATCTTGATTCATTAAAAATCTTATTATGTGCTCCAACTGGGAAAGCTGCTTTCGGAATAAAAGGAACAACGTTGCATGCTACATTTGTATTGCCTTTGAATCAATGTTCCGCTGAGCTTTGTCCATTAAGCAGTAGTATACGTAATACATTATATACAAAATTGAAAGATTTACAACTCATAATTATTGATGAAATTAGTAGGGTCGGGTCAAGAATGATACAACAAGTTAATTGTCGATTGAAACAAATTTTTCAAACTTCAAAACCTTTCGGTGGAATATCAGTTATTGTATTTGGAGATTCCAATCAATTATCTCCAGTAGATGATAGATATACATTTCAATTACATTTAAGGGATCCTTATGGAGATATTATAGGAAACCCATTATGGAATTTGTTCACAAGTTTTCAACTTACAGAAATAATGCGACAAAAAGATGATAAAAATTTTGCAACTGCTCTAAATAATTTAGCAAACAGCACACTATCAAAAGAAGAATTAGATCTTTTACAATCTAGAGTAATCAATGATAAAAATAAAATACCGAAAAATGCAATTCATTTATATCGTACTAATGCAGAAGTTAAGACCGACAATACAAACGTATATACATACAGATCCAATGAAACTAACCGCTTTTGCAATCGACAAAATCACCGGAAAAGCACCAGAGAAAATGAAACAACAACTGCTAACTGTAAGCAAAATTTTGGAAACAAAAGATTCACAAGGTTTACCATAAAAACTATCACTTAGTATAGGTAATAAGTATATGTTAACTTTAAATATTGATGTAGAAGATGGTCTTGTGAATGGTGCTGTAGGAATATTAGAAGGATCTGAATTAAATAGTGAAGGAAATGTTTATCGAATTTGGTTAGATTTTTCGGATGAACAAATTGGAAAACAAAGAAGAAAAGAAGTTTTTAAGAATGGAAATAATGATTGGACAGCAATAGATAGAATAATTAGGAATATCAAACCTACAAAAAATGTCGTTACAGTTATTCGTAACCAGTTTCCTTTAGTGCCAGCTGAAGCTATAACCATTTACAAAAGTCAAGGTGGGACTTACGACACAGTAGTTGTACATTTACGAAAAGGAATGAAAGTAAATGAATTATATGTAGCTCTTAATCGATGTACTCAATTAAGTGGATTATATATAATAGGAGATTTACCAACTTCTTTATCACAAAATATAAATGATAAAAAACAGATAGAGATCAAACGTTTATTGAATTTAAAACTGTCTCCCTCTTGTTTTTTTATAAATAATGATGATGAAGATACAATTGTCTATCAAAATATTCAAAGTATGAATGAAAAATCACATTGGTTGGATCTTAAGAATTTTATTAAATTATATATGCCTTGTATCTTTATCGCAGCAGAAACGTGGATAAAACCTGAAGACAATATTGAAATACAGAATTATTCGATTGTGCACCGAGTAAACGTATCACAAAATCGTAATAGACATGCTTATGGATTAGTTATATACTGTAGGATTGACAAAACATTGCAAATTATTTTCGATTATAATAACGAAAGTAAAATTCAGTCATGTTCTTTAGTAACAGGGTTATACAATGATTTTGCAGTATGTACAGGCTATAGGCCTCCTTCAACACCATATTTAAAAGTTAAATCAAAAATTAAAGAAATGATAAAAACAGCCGAAAAAAGTAGTAAGAAAATAATATTTTTAGGAGATTTGAATATAAACTTCCCGTGTAAAAAAAAATGTTATAAAAAGGTTAAAAAAGTGTTGAATACTCTAAACTTCAAAACGTGACACAACGACGAACTTTTTTTGAACGTTTTTTAAACTTTTGAAAATTCAAGGGAAAAATCAATAAATGTCCTAATATTATTAAGATATGCTAAAACGAAAAATTGTCAGAAATAGTTCGAAATCCGATTTTTCTGAACATATTTTGCACTGAAAAGTGGTAGTTTGTAGTATTAAGTCAATTGTTTTTTTCTGTGCAGTTTTACAAGTTTGAAAATCGTTTAAAAAAAGTTCATCATTGTGTCAAGTTTTGAAGTTTTGAATAGTCAACACTTTTTTAACCATTTTTCAACAATTTTTTTTACACGGGTTGAAAAGTGAATATTCACATTTATTTTTCGAAATGTTACGATCTAAAAATTTAAATTCGGAATTAAAAAATAATGAAATTACTACAAACTCAAATACAGTGATTGATATCACTTTTTCTAATTTTAAATTAAACTGTGGAATATCTGAAACGATTTCCGGATACCACAAACAGTTAATATGTTCTTTGAATAAATCGAAATCCGTTAGCATCAAAAACGATAGCCATCAAAATTCAACTGACCTTTCTTTAATAGAAGCTATTGACAAAGGAAAATGGTTAAAAAATAGATTAATGCGTAAGAAAGAAATTGGAGAATGTATAAACATAATAAAAAAATTACGTGATTTTGTTAGACAAGGAAGTTATCAAATTATATCTATAAAATCTAAAACTCACGAAAATAACGTTGAAATCCCATTACAAATTCAAAAATATTTTACACCAATTAAGACAACAGCAGATGGAAATTGTTTTTATTATGCTATATCTATTTTTTTAGGTGGTGAAGAAAAGTTGATGCCTTGCTTAAGAGCTTTAGAGGCTGCTTATTTTCTTATAAACGATAAATTTCTTAATAATCTTCCTGATAGAATTTCAGACACGATATTTATTGATAAAATATTAAAAAATGCAACGTATACAGAATTAGGAGACATCATAATGATGTCAGCGATATTACAACGCACAATTAATATCTATTCAAACTGTGATGCAGCTAATACAAGGATCACTCCAACAGTCAGTAATGGAGAACTGTACCTATATTTGGATTTTAATTTAAAACATAATACAGCATTGATTAGAAAAGAAGGAAATTTTTTTTTTTACGATTAATTGATGAAATAAAAGAAGTTAACATTCGAAATTTCAATGACTTTAATAAGTCGGTTGATAACAATTCCATTCTCAATCAACAACATAAACAGTATGAAATTAATTCGAAAAATTCTGATCATATTTTTAAAAAACGTTTTAATATGTCAAATCTCTCAAGGAATAAAGAAAAACCAAAAATTTGTGTTAATTCTATCGAAAAAGTATCTCTAAATATAAATACGTCAAAGTTGCGAGAAGTAATTCACGAAGGAAAAAGGCTTAAACTAAAATTTGAAACGATGGAAAAAATAGATGATAATGATATGAGAATTATGAGAAAATTATTTAATTTTGTAAAAAACAAAATTCATAAATTTGATCTAACGAGTTATAATAATAATGTTTCAATTCCAATGTCATTACAGAAGTACTTTACACCAATTCCAACAACGGGAGATGGCAACTGTTTTTATTATGCAATATCCATCTTAATAAGTGCCACAGAAGCATTAATGCCATGCTTAAGAGCTTTGGAAGCGGCTCATTTTAGTCTCAATCTAGAATCGTTAAAAAGTATACCGAATGGAATATTTGAAACAATATTTATACATGAGATTTTAAAAAACGGAACGTACGCAGAAATAGGTGACGTAATAATAATGGCAGCATTACTACAACAACCAATTAATATATATACCAATAACAAAAATTCAAGTATAAGAATTGCTCCAATAGAAAGTGAGGAGGAATTTTATGTCTATTTAGATTTACATGGTCAACATTACACTGCCATGATCAAACATAATAATAATGATTCCTTACCTTCAATTGAAACAATAAACATTGCTTAGAAAATTTTATTTGCTTAATATAAAAAGGTTATTGAATAGAATATATATGGAATAAAATCTTTATGGTTTCATATGGAATTAATTTACTAGAATTTATATTTCTTGATTTTTATTGTTCGTAAAGAAATTAACTGATTTTGATTTTGTTGATTAAATTATTGATGTTAAATTTTGCATTATTGTACAATTTTGAGCAAAGTATTCTCATGGATCATTGAAATTTATCAATATTTTTTTGATAATTTTTATTACAGAAAAAGAAAAAAAGAATGTAATCGAAATTGAATAAGAATGATTGAAAAAATAAATAAAAACGATAATTGAATAAACTTGATTGATGAAAGAAAAAAAAAAAGGAAATCGAAAATGACTGAAAGAAAAAGAAAATTATTTAAATTCTTATACTTTTTTTCAACTTTATATTCTCTGATTTGAAAGAACGGCTTGAAACGATCAGAAACAAAAAAAAAAGTTTATATACTTTTTAATTCTTTTCAATACTTTGAATAATTTTGAATCGTCCTTCTTATGGGTATTTTATATAGCAAATCGTTTCGAATCGTTTCTTTTAATTAGAATTATTCATGTCCAGAAAATTTCAACAAGATATTTAATTGAAGTGCAAAGAAGGAAAAAAATACGATTATCTTAAATGAATTTTTTTTTCAGCAAGATTATTATCAGAGGTATACACATATGTATACATATATATATATATATATATATATATATATATATATATATATATATATATATATATATATATTATTTATTTATTTATTTATTTACTTTTCAGATATCTAAACAGTTTTATTATTTTTGTTGTGTATATAATTAATAAAATAATGTAAACTAATATATTTTGTATTATGATAACAATAATTGGAAAATGTAGAAAGTTTAAAAATAAATAATTTTTCAATTTCGAATGTTTACAATATATATTTAAAATTAAAATAATTAATAAAAATATGAGTTAATTTTTTAGGTAGATTTTTCTAAAATTATTAATTTCTTAAAATTATTTTTGTGATCGAAATTATTCAAGAAAGACACATTTACATTTGAAAGTAAGATTTACTTTCAAAAAATCTACCTTTCATTTCGGCTGCCGAATGGCCTTTTTTTTATATATGAGAGATTTGAGGATACTGCTGTACCTAATAATTGACTCTTTGCTGAAGGGTAACTCAGCTACAAACCGCAATACAAACCGGTGCTCGGTAGAGTGATCTTGCACCTGAAAATTTTGAACGCTGCAACCATGGGGGTCCGAGGTTAGGGAAGGGGAAATTTTAGGTGAGTTGCATCTTGTGAAATGTTCCGTTGACGGAACTTACTTCAAGTCAATGCTAATTGTGCGCATTAGAGTGATCTTAGCTGACAATAAGTGGGGACCGACGAATAAGAGAATGAAAGACAGAAAGTAAGAAATATGGTAGATTAGCTTTTGTCGCACTTCATTTAACCCATCCTTGTTTCTCTCAAAAGAAAATGGAATATCTATTCCTAGGGAGTGTTCAACATGAGCGACTGTAAGAGAAAAGTTTGTGAAGTCGGACATAACATGCGACTTTAGTCTGCTTTTTGCGGCTTTAGTCTACTTTTGCGACTTTAGTCTGCCTTTTCCGACTTTAATCTGCCTTTTTCGACTTTTGTCTGCCTTTGCGATATTAGTTTACTTCTTGATAACATTTTTTTGATTATGTTAAATAAATTTGAAGCACAATGCCGAAAAAAAAAAAACAATCTTGGACAAAACGACGTTAGTTACAGGCTACATTAATTAAAAAATCTCGAGCTAATGAAGAATTTCGTCTAGCTGAAAATCTTAAAATTGTTAACGAACGAAGTCGGACGAGTTGCTACGATCAGAAAAAAACAAAAAAAACGAATATGTCTAAAATTATCGTAGTAATGATGATTCTCTTTGTAATGAGAGAGGAAAAAATCGAATAAGAAAAAGACAACTGCGTTTAGAAAAAATTTGTTAAAAATAACCTCAAAGTCCAAAAAAACGTACGAAATTAGATGATGTTTCTAGTATATGTCATAAAAAAGCTCGACCAGACCCTGCATCTGGGCCTTCATTGCGTCAGGTTGAAAAGGAAGCGGAGCAAAGAACAAGAATAAATGAATACTTAAAATACTACGAAGATTTTTCATCTAAGCTTGCAAATCAAGCTAAAAATGGAAAAGATAAAAAAACAGCAAAATTATATCAAACTGTTCCAGCAAAGCAACGTCAAAACCTTGAGATCTGTACCTGTTGTTTGCTTAAGCTTTATAATTCTATTAAAAAATTAACTGATTATAAAAGATTAATATTAGTAGAACGAAATATGGTTGATTCTGCGTATAATTTTAAACAATCTGATTTCCTGTGTGATTCATGTTCGAACAGTTTAAGAATTGGTATTAAACCAAAAAAAGCTGCTACCAAAAATCTTTCTTTTGCAGAAATTCCTGACTGTTTAAAACGTCTTAGTCCACTTGGGGCTAGGTAAGTATCACCATGGTTACTGTTTTTGCAAGTCATACCCCTTCAACAATATACAGTTAATCCAAAACTATCTCTTAAAGGAAATATAGTTGAAGGCATGCAAAAGTATTTTCGAGCTCAAAGAGCTCGAAACTGTATTTCTGACAATATTTTTGAGCTCAAGGAGCTCAAAATGGGCAGGAAGTTTTGGGGCTGGCCCGCAGGGTCAACCGATAGACCGATAGACCGATTTTTTTTGTTATTACCATCATCATAACCATCAACTAAATCATATTCATCATCAGGTAACTCAATTGATAAATTATCGCTAGACTCCGATGGTGGTAGGGTGACATTAATTTCGATGAGACATTGACCGATGTTGCTAAGGACATGTCCGAAGTAAGATATATGTTTCTTTGAACCAAACTCTTCCTTCACTGCAGCATCAATATTTACGCCGTTGTCTGTAACTACGGCAGATATTTTGCTGTCTGAAATACCCCAATCTTCACAAATTTTACGCAATTCTTTTCTAATATTAGCTATATTTTTTCTATCTTCCATTAAATAAGGACCAAGTTCAACTGAGAATATTTCAATGCCTTTTAAATAATGGGCTGTCATACCAATATAACTTTGCATGGTATAATTGTGAGTCCAAATATCACTTGTTATACATATAGATTCAACACTTGCAATTTCATTTTTTATTTTAATTGTTAATTCATTATACTTGCATTCCATAGCTTTAGTAATCGTCGGTTCACATGGTGGTTTATATAATGGTTGTATTCTTTTAACAAAATGCCTGAATCCTTTTTTTTCGGGAGTAGAAAGTGATAAGTTATCTTGAATAATCATATAAAGAAGAGCTGACATTGCTTCTTCATGTCTGTAGCCACCAGCAGAGAAAGATGTTGTATTTTTAAAACATTTATCAAGAGGAACTTGATCATTCAAGAGGAACCACTGAAAGATAATTCTCGCAGTGGAGTGACAGAAAACGATAGAGCTAGTGAATTAACCGGTGCTAATTCATTTATTGACACTAATGCATTGGGAGTTGGTGATGCCATCCAAAAATAACAATTACGTGTATTGAAATATTCATATCAATAAAATAATTAACCTGTTTTTTTCGAGGAATTGGATTATCAAATTCTTGTTTATTTTTACCAATGCTTGTACTCAACGACTTTTTACGTTGATTGTTCATTTGTGGTATTTGCATTTTGTGAACACATTCTAAATAATTTCTCAGAGTTGATGTGCTGTTTCTAAACTTTAAGTCTTTATCACATAGAGAGCAATGCACTATTTCTCCATTACAAGTTTTTTTAAAATAAGTCCAAACTGCACTAGGAGCCATTTTCATTTATAATTACTTTGTACTTATCAGGTAACGTTTACAGTACTTAGCGTTTGTGTTTGATATATTTGTTAATTTAGTGTTTATTATTAATCACAGCAACTTATTTGAAAATTTAAATTATAAACAGCGATAAAAAGCCTATTAATGCTAAAAAATATGTAGTTGAGTTGTTAAAAAAATGTTAACAGAGATATGTTATTAGCGATAGGTTATTAGGTATCATTAAAGAATCAGTAAGGATGCATGCGCACATTATATTTTACATTTACATGAAAATAGCACCTGCGGACTTTTGTACGCTACTGTTGCCACGTAAACTGTACTAAAGTCGAAAGCTGGAATTCGATTTTCAGTTGATTTCGATGACGATGGATTGATTGTAAAAAATCGATTATTTTGAGTCAATACTCGACTTTCGATTAAAATTGAAGTCAACTTTACCATTCATACGGCAGCGCTTTCATTCTTGATCAGTTCAACTGAAAAGAATACTTTTCAGGTAGCGAGCAAGGCTATCAGCGATTGTAACCAAACCTATTCAAGCGCGCGAGACTTGAATAGTCAACAGACACTCTCAACTTCCATCAGTTTTTTTTAGAACTTACTCTCAAGTTGTGCTAGCTCTTCTCAGGGCTAGTCAACGAGACCTCCGGGTCTTTTCGTAAGACTACTCATACACAACCAACGGTTTTTTTAAGGACCAGAATCGAACTCTCTCACAGTCGTCTCCAGTATATCAGAAACTCTTAAACAGTCTTTCTCAAGAACAAACCGGCCTTTTTCAAGGCCACCGAATACATTCAACGTAAAGAATTCAATTCAATACAAAGCTTTTCTACCGGCAAGCTACTCCTTCAACACGGACAATTGGGATGATGCTAATACGTTAACCTTTAATTCACTCGAGTTGTCATTTATAAACTCTAAATTATGAATTGAATTCATGTTTTCATCATCATTTTCATAATTTTCGAGAAAACCCTGTTACATTCTGGCTTAACTATTTATCAGACAGAATATTCTTTAATTGACCAGGTTGACGTCATTAGGGTGTCGATAGACCCCAGGTGCGTCAGCTGTTGACCTTCTTTTATTTTATGCGAAAATGTTTTAATGACTTACCGTGGTGGAGATTATGGGCCCCATAAGTCAGCGCAAATAATCCTTTTCCTGCGTAAGTTCTTCGCCCCTGCCGGTGCGTACTCGTCTCGGCCGGTGGCCTTGAAATAGGCCTCGGAATAATACCCGTAACGAGGGTCGTGGAATGGGATGCTTCCGCTGGGTGGATGGACGGATGGAACGTCCACTGGAATCAGCTGCCAATTATCGCTGATACCGGTCCAGAAGGCCGGGTTTTCCTTTGAGGCCTCGTCTGAGGTTGAGCGGACTGAGCTCTGGAGATTTGACTCCTCTGCTAGGACAAGTGATTGTAACTGGTTGATCAGATCACCGGAACCTGATGGTTCAACAACACATGAGCTCGACGGCTCGGCAACGCATGAGCTCGACGGCTCGACAAACACGAGCTCAGAGGCTCAACAACACACGAGCTCAGAGGCTCAACAACACACGAGCTCAGAGGCTCAGCCGAATCGTTGGCAACCACTCGCGGTATTACTAACGTTACCGGCTCGATAAGGACTTCCTCAGATCTTATTCTCGGCCGACCTTGTGTAAGGTCCGCGATAACGACTTGAAGTACGCGACCGAGCTGTACGGCACGTCCTGATCTCGTGTTTCGTCAGCATCGAGGCATAAAGGTAGTTATGATAGGAAAAGAAGGAGCCCGAACTGCTGTTTAGCGCTCTGAGCAAAGGAAGGGTGAAACAGCTAGTGAGCGCTCGCACCCTAAGATTCTTAGACAAAAGATTTATGTAAAGGTTTAAATTTAGGTTTTAGTCCCTAAAACCGATGGAGACAGGCGAATCAGTCAGTCAATTGTACAGAGTTTCGTGCTCCTTGAGATCTCGCGATCAACTGACTGATCCTGCTGCTCTTCGACTAAATCCATTCGTCAAAGTGTTAACGTTGCATCTCAGGTTTTCTATGAGAGAATCGTCGTAGCCCGGGTCTCATACATCGTCATCTGTTTAGACTATCCGCGAGCCACGGCGACTCTCTTATCGCAAGAGATTTCCGTTATATTGTTGGTGATGAATAAAATAATATCGCCAACAAAGTAACGATCTATTAATTTATTATTTATTTATAATTCTAATAAGTGTCGAACCGTTTATTCGCCCACCGAGGCGAATTAATAATTCGAGACTTCAAAAAAAAAAAATTTCTAAAATTTTTATTTAAATTTAATTAGAGCCAGAACGTAAAAACCCCGATCACTGGAATCCTCAAAGAGAAAATATGCATTCAAATCACTGTATGGATGTTGAAAATCGTTGTATAATATACTAGCTGTTATCCATCATCTTCGGTAGGCATTCCGTAATATCAGATGACGTTTTAGTCTTTTTTTTATTATTGATATCGATATCTTAGCATTTACCGTTTAAATATTCGTAAATATACTTAATCTCTCACAGTTTTCTATGTAAAAAAAAGTTATAAGTATTTAAGCCTTAGAATAGAGTCGATTTTTAAGACTACGGCTCTCACTGTAACAGTTGAATTATAAAAAAAAACCCTGTGATTTAGAAGTAAATTTTCAATAAAAAAAATTAAATTGTATCCTTGTTAATTTTCTTGTGTCTAAGATAATATTCGTTTTAAGTCTGTAGATCTTTTAGTGAAAGACGTGAAATTTTGTATTTCTTACGCCCCCGCCAGTTACAGCCTCGCCAGTGTTAATTGAAAAAAAATTACATTATTTATCTTCGTTTATTCCCTACTAGAATTTTTTAAGTGTATCCCCTTGGGATCTAATTAGGTTGCTCAATGGAGACCCTACATTGGGATGTAACGCAGTAGCGTATTAGTGTCCCAATCAAGCAATCCCTATGGGTTCCTAATTAGGTAAGACGTAAGTATTCCCAAACGTACTATCCCCATCAGAAAAACTATTAATTTGCGAAAAATCAAAGATAAGATACTTTTGATTAGGCCTGAAATGTAATTTATTGTATTAGAAGTGGTACTGAGAGAAATCATACAAGATTTTGATGGAGGAAAAATCTCGATGACTGCTGGACTCGAATCAGCATCCTTCTGATTCAAAGCCTTTGATTCTATTCACTTCGCAGACTTACGTATGTGATCGCGTGAGCATAACTAGTATATTTATTATGATACCAAAGAATATCGAAGGAATAAAAAATCCGTGGTGCAATGATCGACGAACTCTTTGTATAAGTATATTATTATTCTGTACTTCGCTTAAGTATTAGCCAGTAAACAAAATATTAAAAAGAATGATAAATTTTGATGCTCGAATGGATTATCAAATTAAAACATCTGAGTACTTCAAGTAAATCAAGAAGAAATTAATTTAATCAATATTTAATTCAATCAAAATTATACTAGAAAGAATAGAAAAAAAAGAAGAAAGGGGGATAAAACAGATTATTCGATCAGAGGATGTAAAAAATAATTTGATTTGAAAATGAAATGAATTTGATAAAATGAAATTATTTATAAACAGTTTAGATGAAGAAGAGTGATTTTAACATGAATATTGTGTACAAGCATAAAAACAAAATTGTTATTAAGATTTTGAAAAAAAAGAAAAAAAAAATTTCAATTACAAATTTTGAGCATTTCAGATTGGATATGATTTATAAAAGTTATTAAAATAATGATAATTTTTGCATAGGGATATCCTAACAAGTTGTCACGTAACGATTCAAAATTATTTAATTTTTAATTAGTTGTAAGTTTAAATATTCAAATTACACGTTTGAATTTGAATCGTTACGCAGGCATTCCGCCATTTTACCGGTTGAGACAGCAGTCCGTTCACAATTCTGGCGCATGCGCACAGCGTGTGAGACAGCACATGTATGAGCTAACTTTTTTTTATAATTTAAAAATATAAGCAATTGATCTTTGTTAGCTTTAAGTTTTTGTTTGTGATTTACAAATATTGGGCATGCATAATCCAGCGTAACATTATGTCCCACATATTGTTTAATACCTGATTTTTATTAAACTTGTCATCCGATTATGGATGTTATTTGATGTTTTGGGAAAAATATTGACCGCCGGGTAGGGGAAAATCAATACTTGGGCTGTATTCCCGGCATCAATCCCATGATTAAAAATAAATACGTATACAATGTTTTTAAACGTTGCCGATAGGTAGAGATATCTCTATCGATATATATCTATAGTGTGCCTACAGTACTTGAGCAAATTCCTCAAGTACTAACATCATCACTTGGGTGAAAATTTCCCAAACTATTCAAATTATTATTTACTCAAAATATCTGTATGATATTATTTATTATTATTTATCTTTATTTTTTATTTAAAATAACTAAGTGATTTCATTTTCTTGTTTTGATTTATTTATTTACCTCAGCGGTCAAAAATATTATTCGCGGAATTTCAGCACCATATACGTTAAAAAGTATCCGATAGGATTCTAATAGGGAAAAAGCGATATGTCATGTATTTTTGCATTTTGCTATCGCAACAATTTCTCTATTAGGTCCCATAAAAAAATCTGATATTAATTAACTAATTGTCGCATTAAAACATACCAACAAGTTCCAAATTGGGTCCCAATGGGGCAAAACCAACAAGAGTAGATTATTTCTACTTTGGGTTATCTCATAAAGTTCCAAATCAGGTCTCACTCAGGAAACACTGATATTAGGTAACTAATTTTTGCACTAGGATATCCCAACAAGCTCCCGAGTGAATCGCAACGTGGTTGAATAAATAGAAGTTATTTCTTTTTGCATTGGCCTATCCTACCGAGTTCCTAATTATGTCCAACTCAAGAACCAATGATGTCAGTTAACTAATTTTGGCATTGGAATATCCCGATAAGTTTCCGAGCGACGAGTTCCGGTTAAGGTAGATCTAGTTGGGCCTGCCTTAGCGATTCCCAATTGAGACGAAATATATGTATAGAGACAATTTTTAGTCTGGCCGTAGTAAATTCCATTTAAAATTCAAGTCTGTAGATCTCTTGGCCAAAAAACGTAAAAATTTTCATTTCTTACACCTTCGGAAAACCCAACCATTTATGCAAAGTATACACCAGTCATTTTCTCGTATCGTAAGGAATTTTCATATCAAATTTTAGGTCTAGGCCTTTTAACCGAAAAACGTGAATATTTTTATTTTAACGCCCCCGCAAACTCTTTCAACAATCAATTTTATAAAAAAAAATTGAGTGATCGATCGTATCATTGATATTATACGTTATTAATAATATTCATTTCAAATTCCAATTCTGTAGGTCACTTGGGCAAATAATGTTAAAATTTCTATTTTTCACGCCCTCATAAATCTCTATAACAAGGGATTCTAAACAAAAATTGAGCCATGCGTTTTATCGTATCCTAGGTTTTGCGAAACGAGAAAATCGAGTGTAGGTTTTTTTTTTCCTAAAAATGTGAAAATTGTGATTTTTAACTCCGCCATAAACCCCACCCGATCCGATTATTTAAAAGAAGGTTACACTAGTTATTTTTTTGGATTGTAGTGAACTTTCATTTCCAATTTTAGGTCTAGGCCTATTCACCGCAAAATGTAAAAATCTTCATTTTTTACGTCCCCGCACAGCCCGAGTAGTGTCAAAAATGAAAAAAAATTACACTGTTCGTTTCATCGTATCGCCCGTAATTTTCGTTTTAAATTTTGAGTCTGTAGATCCTTTGGCCGAAAAATGTGAACATTTCCATTTCTTACGTCCCCTCAAAGCCCCACGAGAATCAATTATTTAGAAAAAATTTAAACCATCGAGTTTCTCAGTTCATCAGTAATTTTTATTGAGCTACGAGAACCGTTGCTACGGCAACGGTTGCTAAGTCATCTGGTCGGAGCCAATCAGAAAATCACGTTTTTTAGTTAGCCAATGGAAAAAAAGGACTCGATGAATTGCTCAAAAGTCCATTTTGAATAGGGGTATCATAAAGTTCATACCAGAACATAGTTGGTACCATTTTGGACTTTCGTTGATAGGTTTTTAGATCTAAAAACTAGTGTTGCATTTACGCTTGCTAATAGTTATAAGAATTTTCCGGAACAATCAGTTTTTCTTTCGATTAGAACTATAATTGAGTGGGTAATGAAGAGAATAATAAAATAACAGAGAATGTTATGTCTAAATTATTTTTTTTTTTAATTCTAATAATTATTTAAAAATAATTAATACTGAGCTCATCTTTTCAAAAGCGTGCGAAAACAAAGTGTCAGCTATTTTCACCTTTTTATGCGACAAAGAATAGTGGGAGGATAACTGCAATAAGTTGAACGAACAATTAATGAACTGTCGTCACCTTCCACCAATGACAATAATTAAAAATTCCCCATCAATCATCAAATCAACGTTTATAAAAAGCCTGAGCACCCATACCGCACGGCTAGTCGGCTTATATAACTTATGGTCCACGCATATTTGAACGTCGAAATTTCGTGCACTCTTATTGCAGGATTCCGCCCCAACCGTTGAAAGGTCGATAAGAAGATCTTTAATATTTTCTATCTAAACCTTATTGCAGGAATCCGCTTCGGCGTTGAATAATCAATAAGGCGTTCTGAAATTAACATCTTTTTGGAGTCAATTATTGCAGGAATCCGCTTAGGCGTTGAAAAAGCAATAATCGACTTCTTTATCCATTAAAAATCCTCAAAGATAGAAATATCCGGACCGATCGAAACAGTGACGCAAATCACGTGAATTTGCGATTCCATCTCGGACTGAGTTATTGTGCGGATTAAGCCACTTTTCGGGTGTGTAAAAAGGACGTATTAAACATAAAATAAAAATGTTATATAAATATCCGTTAATAATAAATATTCTGAAAATATCAATTGTTTGAAAATTGTGAAAAAATTCAGTGTACAAATGAATGGTAACTAAATCTGTAATAAAAAGACAAAAATCATAAGTTCAACCTTCCGAGTTTCATTCGAGTGTAGCACATAAGTTTACATCCTACAACCCCAGCCGCGCCCATCCAACCAAATCCTATAGGAGGAGGCTGAGTGAGCTGCAACGTTCTGAAGGGATCTAACCTGCCGTGTCTAAAAGAAAGATTGAAAGGTAGGTGAAAGCTTTACATTTTACTCTTTCATAAGATAGCAGGTTCAACACAAGAGCACCAGTCTCTTCGGAGACGTTTTGGGTTCTTACTTTTCGAAGGATCCACTATAAATAATGAATTATAGAAAGATATCTCTTCCTCGGATTCTTTACTGTTGTCCGCAACCTCTAAATCGCTCGTCTAAATTTTTCTATCGCTACCAAAGGGAGAAATCCCGGATAATTATTTTAATTTAAGTGGCAGACATAACAAAATAAAATTAAATATATTGCTTGCGTTAATTATTTAAATATTCGATATATAGCTATACCGTACCAAATATACTTATATTTCCCAACATATAATCAAATTTGGTCATGCATAGCAATATGATGCGAATTTCCATGTACGGCAGTCTTTGGTGCAATCGTTTATGACCTTATTTGATTGATTCCCCATGTGAGAAAGGAAAAAAAAGTGGATGAAGAAGACGTAGAATCGTATGCGAAATTCTGCTCAATTTATCTACATATATTGAGTCGCATCGACGTTTGTACATTAGTATTTTGTATATATATTAGATCCTGTATCGTGAGAAAGTATAGGTACATATAGAATATTATAAGAAAAATTTTACATAAAGCGTTCCACACTTCAAAAAAATTAGAATAGTACAACCGTTGGATGATGATAAGGAAGCAAAACTTTTAATAAATAGTTACCACTATTTTAGATTAATGAAATCATGCTGATACTCCTTTATTATTCAAAACACCATTTTTGACATGCACAATCCTCCGATCCTTTAATGAGAATTTGTTAAACATATTAATGAGCACGTTCAATATTTATCAATAGATTAGAATTGTGAGTTACGCTAATCACGCTTTGATAATTTTGTCGATAGTAGATTTGATTATTTTAACTCTGAGTATTTTTCACGTACTTATCTTTGAGATATTGTCTGCTAGAATTGCTTATAGTGAAAATGGTTTACTCAGATTTTTGCGATGTATGCAAGTAGTAAGAAGTTGATTAAAGTTAGCATTGTTTATATTTGAGAAAGAACAATCGTAAGTATATTTACGGTTATGAGATAATTTAAAAAGTTTACAATAGGTTGATTTTATATGCGCTGGTAGTGTAGATATTTATATATATAAATATATATATATATATATATATATATATATATATATATATATATATATATATATATATACTAGTTGACCCGGTAAACGTTGTTTTGCCATATAAATTATTTCTAGGGAATTTCTAGTATGAAAAAAAATATCTAACTTACTGTAAGAGTGTAAGGATTTTGTACACCTCAAGCGCGAATGCGCTGTGTGTGCCTTACTGTCGAAATTATTTTTTCGACTAATTTACTCATGTTAAATCAGCGCTATTTTTTTTCAATTACCCTAAAATGAGTTAAATCGTATACAAGTACAAAGATAATTTAATACGAAACAATTTGGGACTGGTGTTAAGTTAATTTATTATTTGATTGATTTAAAACAAATTATTATAATGCAAGAATTCAGTGCTGTCAGTTGTTACATGTGAATCTTTGAAAACACGATAACTCCCGATAGACACCATTAATCGCCCTAACTTTTTTTTTATTGTCTTTGTATTTTTTATCACAAGAATCCTTATGAAAATCACTATCTGAATCCTTTTGGTTTAATAGTAATTAATTAAAGACGTAAAAAAGATAATTCGTGAAAAATTTAGCTGCTATTTTTACTGTTGTTCTTATTTTTTTCGTTGTTTCTCTCTTTTAACTAGTGGTGGCAGCACTAGCGTACCAATATGTTTGGAAAAAAAGAGCGAAATCTAAGACAAAGAGCGAGATATTTAAAAAAAAATGTTAGTAAAAAAATATTAAACTGAAAATAAGAAATGAAAAAATCAAATTGATAATTTGTAAGTTGAATAAAAATCCATAATAAAGAAAAGTACATTAATATTATATAATAAAAATAATGATTAAAAATAAAATAAGCGACTGAGGTGTGCACTTTTGGATTTTCCAACATTTTTATTTATTCTCTTCAAGAATGTATAATTTCCGATTGCTTTTATGTATGGATATATATAACTATATATAGGCATATATAACAATATATGGTCATTAGGGTGCTTCATTTCGGAGCAACATTTTTTTTTTTTAAGTGCATGTGGAAAAAATCATAGTTTAACACAAAAAAAAATTTTTCGCGCAAGAAAAAAAATTCTATGTCGATTACAGACCTAGCTCATCGAAAAATTCGATTTTCCCATTTAAATAACACGGGAAAAAACTTTTTTTTAGCTTTAAGTATTGTTAACTCTTTAACAAATCAATAGAGCGAATAGACTAATACACATTTTTGTAGGAAATTGAACGCTCTACAAAAAATGTCTCTTACCATTTTTCGATAAATCCACTTGTTCAAAAGTTATTAGAGCTCGAAGTAAAGATGGAGATCTTTTTACTTTTACGGCGAAACTATCAGGCTTATCACAAAATGTTATGAAATCTTTTTTGTTGACAATTTTATTCTCCACAAATTATTATCTGTAAAGTTTTTTCGAATTCCGCATTGTTTTCTAGTTATTACCATTTTAATTACAAGCTCTTAAAAAAGTGGGTTTGTTCGATTTCAAGAGCTCGACATTAAAATGGTAATAACTAGAAAACAATGCGGAATTCGAAAAAACTTTACAGATAATAATTTGTGGAGAATAAAATTGTCAACAAAAAAGATTTCATAACATTTTGTGATAAGCCTGATAGTTTAGCCGTAAAAGTAAAAAGATCTCCATCTTTACTTCGAGCTCTAATAACTTTTGAACAAGTGGATTTATCGAAAAATGGTAAGAGACATTTTTTGTAGAGCGTTCAATTTCCTACAAAAATATGTATTAGTCTATTCGCTCTATTGATTTGGTAAAGAGTTAACAATACTTAAAGCTAAAAAAAAGTATTTTCCCGTGTTATTTAAATGGGAAAGTCGAATTTTTCAATGAGCTAGGTCTGTAATCAACATAGAATTTTTTTTCTTGCACGAAATTTTTTTTTTTGTGTTGAACTATGATTTTTTCCACATGCACTTAAAAAAAAAAAAATGTTGCTCCGAAATGAAGCACCCTAATGGTCATACATAAAAGTGAACATGAAAATTTCATACATCTTGGATTCTACATGTTACCATATGTATTTTTATTCAGACATATCAAAGAATGTATGGGAATATATCGTTTTCGATTGTTCCTATATATGAATATATATAAATATATATAGGTATATATAATAATGCATGGTCATACTTAAAAGTGAACATAAAAATTTCATACATCTCGATATCATACACATCGAATTTCAATCAACCAATATAATTATATTTTGCTTTTTCGAAAGTGATTATATTCTTTCAAACTTACGTACCACAACTAAACTTTGTTGTAACTGTCGGTCGCATGGCCTAGTCGTCAAAGCGTTAGTCTCTCGTACGGAAGGTCGCGGATTCGAATCCTAATGACGCGGGTGCGGTTATTAATAAGTCTAACGTTTTTTCTCTAAATTAAATTTCCATTTTGATCAGGAATCCAATAATTCGCAGATCTGATTAATCTCTGCGTTGTCAAAATAATTGAAAAAAAAAAAAAAAAAAAAAAATTTAATTTTAGTTATAATTTCTATACCTAGTCATATCAAATCATATGTGGCCATATCAAGCTATATATAGTCAGATCAAACTATATATGCCCATATGTTGTCCATTTCTAGACATAGTCAGGTCAAGTTATAAATGATCATATCAAGCTATACATGGCCGTATAAAATTATGCATCGTTATGTAGCGCCAATTTTCATACATGGCCATAAATGTCACGTTCATATATGGCCGCATGTAATTCATTTTTCCTTGAAAACTGCACTCAAAATTAATAATTTTATTAATTATATTGATAAAATAGAAATAAATAATTATAGCCCAGCAGATTAATAATAAATTTACTTTGATACTGTTACACTGATATAGTAAAATGGTAATCGTAAACGTTACTACTACGCTTGATGCATAAACAATAATAATGGCGGAAAACTGTGGAGGGAGTGAGAGAAGGCTTATTGTGTGAGAAAAACAGGAGACCGGCTTCGGTCTCATCCTGACTCCGTGCTGTTCACTCCGGGCCAATAATGACACCGGTAGACACCTGGGGGGGGGGGATGAATTTTCGAGAGATAATTGATCGGTTATCGAGCGGGATGAAAAATAATTAAATTACGAAAACAACTATTAAAAAATAGGGGTTGGTGATAGAAGGGTAAAAATTTAGGGTTGTATGTAGTTTTCAATCCCACATTATGAAAAAATTAAGAAATAAGTTTTTGTTCAAAAAATTAAAAAAGAATGTTAGGGGTGGATAAACCTTGTCACTAAGGAGTATTAAAAATAGATAGTAGCCGATTCCCAGACCAACCGAATATGCATATAAAATTTCATAAAAATCGGTCAAGCCGTTTCGGAGGAGTATGGTAACTAACACTGTGATACGAGAATTTCATATACTAGATATATATATATATATATATATATATATATATATATATATATATATATATATATATATATTTATATATTAGGGTGCTCCATTTAAAACGAACATTTTTTTTTTTTATTTAGCAGACACAAGAAAATTTTGTTATTTATGTTAAAAGAAAAATTCCCTGAAAATTTCAACTCTTAATTTTAATTTTCAGTACTCTCTATCAAGCATCAAAGTTTTCCCATTTAAAAAGCATGTAAATCGAATAACTTTTCTTTAAAATTAATATAACTTAGCCTGATTTTAAGCTATTGTTTTGAAACCACTTTTCATCTGTAGAGTATTTGTTGCTTTTTTATAGTGTATGCGACGGATTTTGTCTAACTCGATCCACGTCGATTGTATCAGCTCCGAAAGACAAATTTTCACTTTTTTTATTTATTTTTGTTAATATTGGAAAAATGGTTCATCTCATATCAAATATGCATAGGACCAATCTTTCAGCAAATTTTGTGCTCTACAAAATTGCTTATGACACTTATATTGCTAAAGTCCACTGTTTATGAGATACATGCATTTTAACATTTTACAATAAATAAATTGTGAGCTTACTATGGCACTAATCTTTTTTATTGTAAAATGGTAAAATCTATGTATCTCATAAACAGTGGACTTTAGCAATATAAGTATCATAAGCAATTTTGGAGAGCATAAAATTTTCTAAAAGATTGGTTCTATGCATATTTGTTGTGAGATGAACCATTTCTTCAATATTAACAAAAATAAATCAAAAAAGTATAAATTTGTCTTTCGGAGCTGATACAATCGACGTGGATCGAGTTAGACAAAAACCGTTGCATACACTTTTAAAAAGCAACGAATTCTCTACAAATAAAAACTGGTTCGAAAACGATAGCTTAAAATCGGGCTAAGTTAGATTAATTTTAGAGAAAAATTATTCGATTTCCATGCTTTTTAAACGGGAAAACTTTGATGCTTGATAGAAAGTACTTAAAATTGAAATTAAGAGCTGAAATTTTCAGGGAATTTTTCCTTTAATATAAATAAGAAAATTTTCTTGTGTCCGCTAAGAAAAAAAATGTTCATTTTAAATGGAGCACTCTATATATATATATACATTGGAACCAAGTTTTTGTGAAGCCAAACGTGGAATAATAATAAGATAAAATAATTTTTAATTAATAATTTATCGGGTTGAATATACTGAATGTAACAAATGATTAAATAAAAAAGGCCATGTGGGTCCCACAATGGGCGCCACTGAAACGAAGTTTTTAAATTTTCATCGTTCGCTACCCATTTAATTTTAGTCAAATGGGCCCGTGTCCATTTTAGCCAGATGGCCTGATTATTCGGTAGCAGATCCTGTGCTACCCGTTTCGCAAGGACCAGGCGACCATCGGCCTTGAATTTACATATGCAATAAATGGCATATGAAGGGTCGGGATAAAGTGAGGCCATAGTGTACAAAATGTACGAAACCTCTGCGGTTTCACTATGTATAGATGTTTGCATAAATACCGCTTTAATCAGATGTTAAATAAATACCCAGATTAAATAATAGTCATAACTATATTAATTAATTATTATACGTAGCTGATGTTGATGTTATATCAGGTTGTTATTCATCCTTCTACCCATGGATTGGTTCACTGTGAGTTAGAAAGAGATAGCTGGCCGTTATAAAAATTGCAATTATTCCTCAGGCATCATAATTGCAATTGCACTCTAGACAGTTATAGAGTGTGCACGAGAGACGGTAGACAGTTATACGTGAATCCCTTGGATGAGGTAGACAGTTATACCTCGAGGGTGAGATAGACAGTTATATCTCGGCATTACAGACAGTTATGTAATGTTAATACTTAATAACTAAGTTTAGGGTTTAAAAAATACTTAATACATGATGTATAGTTTTGAGTTTATAGAAAAGACGAGAGTTTCTATTTGGCACGCTGGCCTTTTGATAAGTTTTCCATGTCGCTACTGCGCATGTGTTACAGGTAATCCCTCTACAGTTTAAATCAGGTGGAAGGGATTAAATAATAAAAATTACATAATAATAAATCAAGCATATGATGTAGTTTCCGTCGGCAATTTACCTACTGTGGCAATCTATTATCAGGAATTGATAACGAGAGTTATCAACTTCGTTACATCCCCGCGCCAGACTGGAAGTTTCGGGTAATTTCCAGTCGATCCAAACTCAAAGAAATTAATGATAATAGATGACCACGAACCCAAGTGACTAATTATATAGTTATTGAACTATAAAATAATTACGTTATCAGGTAACACAGTTAAGATGCATCGATATTCTTAAAATGAAAATGAAAATAATACAAAATTATACTAAAAAATCGGTCTGTCGGTTGACCCTGTTGGCCAGCCCCAAAACTTTCCGCAGTTTTCAAGCTCAAGGAAATCGATACTATTAATGTGACTATATTTTCGAGCTCGAAAATCTTATTGCATGCGATTGCTTTTTAAATTCTAACAAGTTACGCTTTATGCTAAAGTTTAAAAGTTTAAGAATCGAAAATCATTAATGAGCAAGCGGTTATTAAATTTTAATTCTCGATTATGTTAAATATCATAAATATGTTGATGCAAAAATCAATGTCAGTGATTAAAATCAATATTTCAATGAGTTTTGGCTTAGGTCAGAGCAATAATATATAAAATATCCGAGAAATTCGTTAAAAACTGTTGTTTTTCAATTTTTTCGTTGATAATATGGTTTAAACTAAAGAACAAGTTTGATGGCATTACATAATAATCAAAAGAGACCATAAAGAGAAAAAGTTTGTAAGATTTTAGACACATTTTTGGATAGTACATTTTGATTTATCTGGAAGAAATTATATAGAATGTTATTTTTGTAACTTTTCAACGCTGATATCTTTTGAACAAATCAACCGATTTTGACGTTTGAGGTGGCAATAGGCGCGTTTTATCGAATTCTAGAGCTGACTAGAATTTGAAAGCAATCGATTTAGCTGTCTTGAAGATATTTGAAATAAACCGTTTTTTACCATTCCTTTCTTCAACGATATCTCTTGAACAAATTAACCGATTGAGATGGTTAAGGCAGTATTCGACGCGTTTTATTGAGTTTTAAAGCTGATTAGATTTCGAAATCGATCGTTTAATTCGTTTCTGAGAAATCAATAAAAAACTTTAAAAAAAATTTTTTTTTTTGTATTCCGCCAATATTTTCGAGTCTACGTGATCAAATGATCTGAAAATTTCAGGAAAGTTGACGGCCAACAAGCTTTTTCAATCACCGCCTTAAACATCCAAATCGATTCATTAGTTAAAATGTTATAGGCCATTCACAAACATACATACACACACACACACACACACACACACACACACACACACACACACACACACACACACACACACATTCATACATACAGACACTCGGACATCATTCTGAAAATAGTCAGAATAGCTTCCTAGGACCTCAAAACGTCGACATCTGATGAAAACTCGATTTTCGAATATCGGGGTGAAAACAAAAACTTCCCAAAATTTTTGAAAATCATCGATTTTCTAAGCGGAAAGTTAAAACATTTTTAAGCTACAATTAAATTATAATCAATACAATAGTTATAATTAATTATCAGGTAGCTTTAAAGTACAAAGTATTTAAATGATAGATCACAATACTGTAATACTTATTCTTAAATATATTTTATGTCACCTAATAAAAATATTTTCTTATCAGTTATAAAGTTATTTTAATTCTATTTTGACGATTTTTTCGTTTTTGTTTTTTTTCTCTTTTTTAATATAATTTGTTTTTATATATTTTTTTAACAATAATAATACTTAAATATATTTCTTCAAGTAATAGTATCAGTTTTATAGTCTTTGTGTTGAACTAGTAGTTAATTATAATATTAGAATTTTAAAGTTTTAATTACTAAAGTAATTGAGATAACGTCAGGTTAATAATATTTCTGCGTGAATGTCTGAGGTATAAATTTAAGAGTGAATTCAGATATGTTTGAGTTAATATGTTATACAAGTGAAAAATTTTACCAAATTAATTGATTTTTTTTTTTTTTTTTTTTTTTTGAAGTTCAAAATGATTTAAATTCATATATTTTTTTTTTTTTTTTTTTTTTTTAAATAATGATAATGGGTGAAGCCCAGAAGATAGTAAAATATTTTATTTCATTGAATACTATATTCAGATAAATAGACAGATACCTCAGGTGCTAGACACTCGATGACAAATCCGGTGGTTGACTGGTTCTGAATTATGGCTGCAGGATATCGACGGCCCCTCTGTCGTCTCTACAGATGTTGACTCTTTCACGATTCATTTTGCATTTGGGGTCGTAGTATGGATGTTGGGTTTTGCACACCAAGCAGAATTCTTTCATGATTTCAAAACCAGCTGATGATGATGGTAGGTATGGACACGAGTTATTGTTGTGTCCAACTCAACGGCAGCTCGTACAGTAGTCGGCTCCGAATTTTTCAGTGGTACACTCTTGGTGACTGTGACCTTTGCGTTTACAACGTAGGCACCCAGTTGTTCCAGGTACAAAAGATGGACGAGTCTCAGTAGTCTGTGTGCCCACAGTTTTGAATTTTGGTGGAATGACTTCCACTTTTTGATATAAGTTGCGCCAGTAATTTCTCCAGACATCTTCAGGTACTGCGTTGCGCAAGTCCAAATTAGAGTCAAATGTTGCGTCCCTAAATTTGATGGAGAGAGGGACGACAAACGATATTTTCAAGAACTCTGGTTCCACTGCGACGGTAGCAGCTTTAGATACAGGTTTTGAAAAGGTGATGTCAGATATATCAACCAATTTGCTGTCCGGTTGTTCCTGTACAATAGTTCTACGATGATCTTTCTTCAAATCCCATCGATAAATTAGTTTCGGTGTTGTTGGTATGTTTGGTCCCACAAATGCAGATGTGCAGAATACGAGGTTGTTCCAGTAATGTCTTACAGCAGATGAGTGGTCTTGTTGCTCAACCATTATACAGGTGTTTCTCTGATGACTGCGACGTTGTGTAATGAGTGTCTAGTCCCCACGGATTATCCAGGTGTATTCTGCAAAAGTGAATAATATAAGTAACTCAAATATTTCTATTATATCTGCGTGGCACTTTTAAATCAGATAATTTATAGGTGCCAATAGTTTTATTGTCTTTGTCTCGAATGATAGCCATGTTTGAAGAGATAAATTTTCGATAAAGAAAGGACCTTTCCGAGGTGGAACGAGCTCACCAGCGATTCCTTCTGCTTTGCGACTTAGTGCCTTGGATTTGATATATACCTCGGTACCAACAGATAAATTAGTTTCTAGTTGCATTGATTTTTCGTGTATTAGTTCGAGTACTTCGTGCCTTGAGCATAAAAGATTCAACGAAGTGTCTAATCTCATCTAGCAATTTTACTAATCGCTCACGCTCCTCCAAGGCAGGTAATTCAGGTATGATGGATAAATTACGTTGCATTTTAAGATATCTAGGGTCTCTCCCAAAATTAAGGAAAGCGGGACTGCATGCCAAGGAGCTGTGGAAGGAGGTATTATAGGCATAGGTTAATTCAGGTAGCCACTCATCCCACTTATTGTGTTTATCACATAAATAAGATCGAATGATAATTTTTAAATTTCGATTTATTCGCTCAATCGGATTTGACTGAGGTGAGTACGGCGGAGTGTATTCATGAGTGGTCTGAGCTAAAGTCAAAAATGATGTCACGTCTTTATTAGTGAACTCGGTGCCATTGTCAGAGATAACGACGCGAACAGGTCCCCAAAGGCGAAAAATTTCACGTAAAATTATAGTGTTTTTTCGGGTGACGTGTAGTATCGCGATAATATACTCGCGCTTCCTTTTGGAGAATCAGATTCTTCAGATTTTGCTGAGCTTGTATGTCGTACAATAGACGAGCTCGAATCACCATTACTTGGTCTTCTTCACTTGGTGGCTTGGCCATCTCCTGGTATTTCATCATGGCCTCTCTTATAAATGTTTTAGGGTCTTCTTTTGGTTGCTGATATGTCCCCATGGTCTCTTGACTAACGTCTAAATCTGTCTTGCCTTGAGTGAAGTATTCTGTGTAACTTTTCTCAAAATCTTCCCAACAATTCCAGGTGTGTTGGTATTATCGCACCCAGTACCCTTCTGCTTGGTACATCGCAGTCTTGGCTAACGTAAGATGTTCAGCATGAGTTAGTCCCATTTCCTTGCCAAAATCAGCAAGTGCTCTCAGGTATTTTCGAGCTTTAAAATTCACGTTAGGGTAGGTGAGTCCACGCTGCTTTAATGTAGCTTCAGCGGCTGCTAACTTGTTAGCGACATTTCGTTGGTTGTTGTAATCCATGCAATACATTGATTAGCCACATGATATATGTGGGCAGTCTCCCCGAGGTTGTTGGTGGAAGCTGGAATTGGCTCCGGGAGCGTGTCGAAGGGATAATGGTGGTGGAATGCTAGACCCTGGAAAAGAATGAGGTCGCGAAGGTTGTGTTGCGGCGATTTCTCTGATGAGGTCTGCTGTAATATCTGCTGGATTTGCAGGTAACTCAGGTAATAGATCAGAATTAATTTCTTCTAATAATCTCAGGTCTTGAAGTCCTAAGTCTCCACGAGGACGCGCTCTTTTAAATATTAATGTCGTCATTCGCGAATAAATAGCGACAGTTTTATTTGTCTCAACCAGATTGTTGTTTAAATGAGTCATACTTTGTTGTAATTGAGTACAAATACGTTGCATGTAATTTCTGTCTTTAATGCACTCTTCAATTTGTGCACCCATTTGTCTCAGGGTTGCATCACTGGTGGATAGACGCCGATTGATTGTGATTGTCAGGTTTCTTATATCGATTGGGGAAGGTATATCTTCCGCCATAGAATCGTAGTCTTGATTATTCGGTCGGTTACGATTTGGTGTTTCTTGATTTTGCCCATGAGGTTGCACGGTTACTTGCGGATCAATGTGAAATGTCTCTCCAAGGTTGTCATTTGGATTTGGTAACGTCTCGATAAGAGTCAGGTGTAGTGGATTGTTTGCTCGATGTTCCATTTTATATATGTACGTCGTGATACGCGTAAAAGTTACGAGATTTTATTTTTATGCGAGGTAACGTCACGTTGGTATTTTAAATCCAGTATAGTTTATTTAGTTTAATTTTACGGTAATAGCCGGTTAAATAAGTTTATTATTGTTATTATTATTTGTTTTTAATTTTAAATTTTTAAACGACAGAATTTGAATTGCATTTTATAGATATTATTAATATTGAATTTTTTATTTGAATGTTTTTATCTCTGACAATAACGCTTGAGTAAACTGTAAAAGTCATGTATTGTTTTTATAGTATGAAAAGTTATAAAGAAAGTGATATGATATGGGCTATCATTAGTATGTGCTGCAGAATAGATAGCATGAATACTTACAAATTTATGTGTTGTATAAAAATTTTTTAAATGATATATAAATTATTGTTTTTATTCAAATCCAGGTGTCGAAATTATTTTAATCTAGAAAATGAAAAATGAATTAAATTGAAATAGGAAGATTACAGGTTATTACCATGAGGTCATACAATAGGTTACCTTGTTAAATTTTTAATCGGATTTAATCCAGATAAATTTCAAATAATAATATAATGTGGAATTTTATTTAAATAATATCAAATGTATGATAAATATATTTATTTTCGATTATTCCCAAATAATTAATTATGAAAACTTTATAAATAACTTTATAGATAACTCGAGCTAAAGTCGTGTACACCAAGCTGTGTAGCTATATAGTACATAGTGATAGATATAGTACTAGTATCGATTAGCCGAAGTTCGAGTTATAGTATAGTAGCATAAGTGACCGCGCTGAATTGCGGATGGATAGGTGAGAAGGAGGTAAGATAGGTATTGCTTACATGTCCTTGGTGGCGCGTGCGCGCGAACGCTCTATACTTTTCTATCTCTTATGCTGCTGAGACTATATTTCAAAGATTTAAATCTTTAGCTGCAAATGATGTAAGGTCGCGTTCTTATCTCGTACTCTGAGACCCGCCACAGAAGGAATCTCTGTTACAGGTGCAGTTCCTAAAATGGCTTCCTTTTCTGGTATGACATCAGATAAATTTTTCTTCTAGTCAGGTGTAGATTTACAGCTTCTGTAAAATATCGGAAAACAGCACTTCATATGTTCACGATTGCTATGACAGATTTATTACAGATTTTATTGGTCATTAATTATATTATTTAATGTTCTAATATTTGAATATTTATTAGGTAGTATATATATTTTATTATAGTCTGTATAAAATTTTATTAACTAAGAAAAATATAGTTTTCTGTGAATCCAATGAATATAATTTTCGAAATGAAATTTTTAAATTGCCATAGTTATGTTTTATTTTTAGAGTATTTCTGGTTTTTGAAGTTATTACATACGATATTAATATTGCATGACCTGGCTTATTTTATAATCAGGTATTTTATATCATTACATATTACTTCAGAGCAATTTCTCGACTTTAGTTTTTTTTCTTTTTTTTTTTTTTTTAATAAGTATTTTTAGTCGAGTTTTTACTATATTTGTTCAAATATCCATGGAATGGGTAATTGAATAAATATAAAAGAGAACTGAATAGATTCTACACCACGGATTATGTTCAAATCTTCCGCGCTCTCATCATAATTCTCACGGCGGATAAGTGATCGATACTAAATTCGATCGCCTATCCATTATAGGCGGCTCCGCTAGTCGCATTCTCATCGCAACGACCGCTCGAGTGGGGATGAAGACGAAGGAAGTTCTCTCGCTCTCTCACACGTTTGCGCTCTCTCTCATATATATTGCTTAAAGTGTTCTCATGGCTGACGCCTCGTGCATTTTAAAATCTGAGTGTATTAATTCAATCAAGTGCCTTCTCATTAAATAATTCATCTCATTTTGCTTTAAATAATTCATATTAATTATTTTGCTTATTATTTTTGCTCTCATTTACGTAAATTCAGTGATATCTCAGTTAATTCTCATCATTGCGTGTACCGGCATTATTCGCGCTTCGCCGCCATCTTGACCGCGTGTTCACGTCATTAAATTCTCATCAAATAAATTAAAAATAGACGCTCTCAGTGCTAATCTCATTAATTATAATTTCTCATAAGTGTATATATTATAAATAAAATAATCATAGTTAATATTTTTGCAATCTCAGTGTTAAATAAATTTATTCACTACCCGCCAATTCACACATACCAGATCCTCTCATCCTTATAATTAATTATTTAAACAGATTAATATCGGGTGTTCTTGAGAGTACTCTCAGTACGCGAATTTAAATATGTGTATATTAATTTGTACTTACAATTTTCGCAGGTGAATCCCAGAATAATTTATTAAAGTTGTTTTATTGTTACATAAAATAATTATTATTTTATACAATGTAAAAAGATATGATGGACAGTACTGTACGATATGTACAGCTTGAATTCTGATCTAAGTATGAGGTAAAGTAGTTATTATAGGCTTCGGCTTGCGTCTATGACGTAATAGCGGGTAATATACTAAATTGAAAAGGGTTTTCAATTATACATTTTGAAATTTCTGGGAATTGTAGAAAATGTTGAGTTTCTATTTTTAACTTTTTCCAAGTGGTTCTCAATTTATGGTTTTACAGATTTCCAGGTAATTCAATTATATCTTTTTTTCTTTATTTATTTTGTATTTGCGAGTACAAAGAAATATTATCATATAATAATTAACGATGTTTTGGACAAGTGATTTTACATGCACTTGACATGGTCAAACAATTGTTTATCTTGTGTCCAGGCCACGATAATTTGACTAGTTTTTGTTTTTCAATCGCCCGAGGTGATAATTATTAATTTTGCATAGATCACGGCAATGACTCGGAACTAGAGTTCCGTGTGTCCGAGTAAATTAGCCTGAAGGGCTTGTGTAATTAAATGTTTTTGTTATCAAAATGGAATTCACTTTCCTTGGACATAAGCAGGTGAAATCACTTGCTTTATTTAATTTACTTTCGACGAGTCGGATTTCAGAGTTTACTGAGAGTCTATGAATTATAAGTTTTATTCAAATAGGATTTTAATTACGTGGAGAAGCCACTAAATTGTTGACAATAAAAGCAGGTATTGAAATTGTGGTGACGCAGATGTCACAGTGTTTTAATGATGACAATTAAATGATTATAGTTTAGCACGGAGAAGCCGTGCAATAGTATTTTAATTTGACTCTCTCCAAATAAAAATAATGCAGAGTGCATTTTATTAATAGATAATTTGTACTATAAGCATCTAAAATGACCGCATGGCTAGCGAAGCTAATTTGCCATGTAAATGAGGTAAATGAATTGAGTGAATTGATTTATTGCAGGTTTGTCAAAATAAACATCTACTTGAAGTACAGTCGTTAGGTACCGACTGTTGATAAATTACCTTCAAATAACTATTCATCAGAATGCGGATAAGTTTTAGATTATATGCTTGAAATTTTTCGAGTTGCTATGGGCAATTTCGAATGATTATTTATTTTATTCAATGTGGAAAATAAAATGATATGAATTATTATTCAAAGCGATATCAAAAGTATGAAAAACCGTGATTCAAATATTCTCAAAAGTTTTAAACAACTATTTATTTTAGTGTGTATAATATGAATAGTTGTGAGTATCGGTTTTGAGTATTTTATGATTAGAAAATGATGTGGATTCGAACACGTAGTAGCGCAAATCGTATTACGTGGTCGCATTGGAATGCGACGCGGTAAGTTCCAAGAACTTGTATAGGTGCGGTCTTTTATTTTAATATATATTTTTTTAAATATTATTTTATTTAAATAATTGTACATAAGGAACAATATTTATTGAATTAATTAATAGATTTTGAAATTGATTTTACTGATTTTAAACAATGACTTTAATGATAGAATTTTTTTGTATTGTTAATTTGCATTAAATGATTTTAAATGAAGAGCTGAAAAGTAATTACATTGTTATAAATAAATGTAGCGATTATTAGTGGTGTTTAAAGAATTTCAAATGATTTTAATAATTTTAAGTTTTCAATAAATTATTTGAAACGTGGATTCTTGTTAGAGTGAACAAGAATATAAAGAATGCTAGAGTGAGTCCAGGCTATTGTGATTCTACGAAATTAAGGTGTGGCAGGTGACTCGAATATTTTCCAGATTACTTTTTAATTTTACAAATTTTAGACTTGAACAAATGAATTAAAATAATTATAAGTTTGAATTTGTTTATAGATAAAGTAGTGGCCAACCTATTGAAATTAAATAATTCTATGTAAATAGATTTTTAATAGATTGTATCATATGTATTTTTTTTTTTTTTAATAAAGCGTGAAGTACGGTTTATGCAAAAGGCCATGTGGGCCCCACGTTGGGCGCCACTGAAACGAAGTTTTCGTAAAGCCAAACGTGGAAAAATAATATATAACGGTGGGCCCTGGCTATTTCGTGTCCAATAGCCACGAACCACTGTTACTAAATTTTCCCGAGTAATTAATTAATTACTAATAAATTATCAAATATAATATAATTTATAATTATTTGATTGCTGGTTCGGAAAACGGGAAATAGATCTCGAGGTGTAGGTATACTCGTCCTTACCAGACACGCGGCTGAAATACAACTTATTCTAGACGAAACTGGTGATGAGAAGTTTGTTCAAAGAGACTCAGTTCAATTATATATAACAAATTTTATTTAACCAAGCCCAGTATGTACAAAATTCCCCTTTTCTTATAAATTGAATTTAAATTAAATTAAATATTAAATATTAAATAAATATCGCGTTGAAGAGAGAGATAGAGAGTATCAAAAATATATACATGTGAAAATTATTATAATTCTTATCTGGATTATTTTAATGGTGACGTACAGGTGGAATCGGGCGTCGGTTCATCTTGTGGATCTCGTGGATGGCTTTCCGTAGGCTGATGGTTGTCGCTCAGGTTCCCGGGCTGCGGCTGGACAGGATACTTGGCACAACACTAGCACTCGTAAATTATACTTTTGGTTTTATAAACCAGTTAATGAAACACGTGGAAAATTTATACAATCAAAAAGAAACTTCTGAATTTATATTATAAACGCAGAGCAAGAATAGTCTAGGAAATCTTTGCGTGGCTACTGTTCCAATCGCTCGAACTCAAGTGACGATTTAGGACAACTGCCTCTGGACACAACCTCTCATGACCCCTACCTAATTGAGCGCAAATGACCAATTCACGGTCACCTGCTGCGCGAGATCATCCCCTGTGAGCTAGTTCCTAACTTAGCCGAACTCAGCAAGCGGGTTGTAACGAGAGAGAGAGAGAGAGAGAGAACGATTAAAACCAGACGGAGACAGCGAGAGAGCCGCACTCTTACGTCGTACCAACGCTGCCCGGTCATAAATAAGTTGAAATAATTGTTAATTAATAATTTATCGGGTTGAATTTACTGAAAGTAACAAATGATTAAATAAAAAAGGCCATGTGGGTCTCACAATGGGCGCCACTGAAACGAAGTTTTTAAATTTGCATCGTTCGCTACCCATTTAATTTTAGTCAAATGGGCCCGTGTCCATTTTAGCCAGATGGCCTGATTATTCGGTAGCAGATCTTGTGCTACCCGTTTCGCAAGGACCAGGCGACCATTGGCCTTGAATTTACATATGCAATAAATGGCATATGAAGGATCGGGATAAAGTGAGGCCATAGTGTACAAAATGTACGAAACCTCTGCGGTTTCACTATGTATAGATATTTGCATAAATACCACTTAATCAGATGTTAAATAAATACCCAGATGAAATAATAGTCATAATAATATTAATTAATTATTATACTTAGCTGATTTTGATGTTATATCAGGTTGTTATTCATCCTTCTACCCATGGGTATGGTTCACTGTGAGTTAGAAAAAGATAGCTGGCCGGTATAAGAATTGCAATTATTCCTCAGGCGTCATAATTGCAATTGCACTCTAGACAGTTATAGAGTGTGCAAGAGAGACAGTTATAGACGGCAGACGGTAGACAGTTATACGCGTATCCCTTGGATGAGGTAGACAGTTATACCTCGAGGGTGAGATAGACAGTTATATCTCAGCATTACAGACAGTTATGTAATGTTAATGCTTAATAACTAAGTTTAGGGTTTAAGAAAATACTTAATACATGATGTATAGTTTTGAGTTTATAGAAAAGAAGAGAGTTTTTATTTGGCACGCTGGCCTTTTAATAAGTTTTCCATGTTGCTACTGCGCATGTGTTACAGGTAATCCCTCCACAGTTTGAATCAGGTGGAAGTGATTAAATAATAATGATCGAATAATGATAAATCAAGTATTTAATATAGTTTCAGTCGGCAATTCACCCACTGTGGCAATCTATTATCAGGAATTGATAACGAGAAATATCAACCTCGTTACAATACATATATATATATATATATATATATATATATATATATATATATATATATATATATATATATATATATTTATATATATATATATATATATCTATATTAGGGTGATTCATTTCCGCAAAAGTTTTTTTTTTAACTGCTGAAGCAAAATCTCAATCTTCATCGAAAAACAATTATTCTCACCAAATATAAGCTCTTAATTCAAATGCTAAATACTTACTATTTAATTTCAGAGATTTTCCATTCAAAATACACGTAAATTAAATAACTTTTTTTTCAACTTTCTAATACTCAGCTGCGTTTCATGATATCAACACAATTTTGGTCGCAAATGGTAGAGCATTTGATGTTCTTCAAAAGAGCTTATGGTGACTTAGCTCGTATTCCATCTGTTTCACTTGGGTCCGCTGCGGAACTCATTTTTCCTATAAAATTGACCTCTATTGGCTTGCAGAACGTAAACCAAAGAAAGTAAACTAAGAATGCTAATGGGAATTTTATGGGAAATTTTATTCCCTTCATAAACGCTAGTACGCTAAACTCTAAGTCTTGAGTTACCATGCTCGTAATAACAATAGAAGCAGTTGGTGCTTGTAACATTCACTTTGATTTGACCCTCATACGTAAAATAACGCCACAAAAATACTACTGGAAAAAATTATAGGATCCAAAAAAAATTCCAAATTTTTGGCTGATTTTCAACAAGCCGTAACTTCGAGAGAAATGGTCGTACAAGGAAGAAAAAGACAGAATTGTAGCTCTAAATGTCTACTTTTCGGATTAGAACTTCAAAAACTTCTAGTGTCAGCGGTTATTAAGTAATCTTAGGAAAACCAGCGACAAAAAAAATTTCAAAATTTTTTTTTCTTTTTTTTTTTTGGTCAACGGGCGTGGAAAAATTTTTTACTGCTTAACCACTATAAGGATCGGATACCTACATTATTCAGCTTTGATTTCACTTTTTTATAGACCTTGATACGTCCACTTGTCACCGAGATATCGGTCTTCAAACGGAAAAAGGTCCTTTTGTTTTTGATTATCGATATCTCAGCGACCAATGATCGCACAGAAAGTTGATGGTAGATTTCAAGAACTTAAATAAACTCCCTTGAATAATTATCCATTGTTTTTTCGAAAAAAAAAATTTTTCCTTTTGTCACATGAATTTGAAAATGCAACGAAAAAAGGGCTTTTGGTGGTTTTTTGGAAAATCAAGCGCTGGATCGAAAATATTGTGGAAATCAATAATGTTGATTGTGCATTGTACAATTCGATATGCCTACAAAAACCATACAAAGAGCTAGATTAATCCAACCAGCGGTTATTTCGTTTCACTCGATCGAATTTTTAAAAAAATTAAAGGATCACTTTTTTTGCTCTGAAAAGCTCATAATCGTGATCAAAACGAAAAAAATAATTTTTCCGAGCTTCATCCGCATTTTCATTCCAAACAGTGCTCAAATTGTTAAAAATAAAAAAATTTCAAAAAAAAATCTAAGAGACCACGGAATTCAGCGAAGGAAACGTGTTAAAAATGGTTGGGCGTTGGTTAATTTTTTAAGTTCTAATCCAAAAAGTAGACATTTGGAGCTACGATTTCCTTTTTTTTTCTATCTTGTACGACCATTTCTCTCGAAGTTACGACCTGTTAAAAATCACCCACAAATTAGGAATTTCTTTTTGATCCTTTATTTTTTCCAGTAGTGTATATATATGTACCGTTGCTGCAATAATTACGATCGATCACTTTCAGCAATCTACGCCGAAGATCGATTTTTCTACATTCCGTCTCTACCTCATTTGTAGAGACACTAGTCAATTACAAGACACACTGCTGAACTGCGTACACGCATTCTAGCAATATTAATTTTGTATACTATCTATTACTGCGTTAATTACGTTGGATAAATAAAACAATTATTTATCATTATTGGTTGGTTTAAACAATTTATTTATTATATTTAAATTTTACTCTTAACAACTAAATTGGTGACCCTGACGTGATCTCTTTTTAAGGGGAGCGTTAAACACGTGTATTACACAGTGTATAAAATCTCGCGAGTTCTCGTGTTGTTTTGCCGCGAATATTTTGTCGCGTCGCCGATTAACCCGAAACCGTGATTTCTATTCACAGTTATTTTTGTGTGAATTTATTTTTGAATTAATTAGTGCAGTGATTTTTTTCATCATTGTGCAGTTTTTATTCTTAATAATGCTGTAATAAAAAAATTGTAATTAATTTTCGTGCGGTGTCGCGTATAATTTTTCTTCCGTCACCGGAAATACCACCGAGGATTAGGCCGATACACCGGCTGCACATTCCTGAGCTGTGCGTCATCGATAATCTTTCGGTAGCACAGTACCGAATTACTGTCATTGTTGACGGGTGATTTCAGGCTCTGAAAGCGAAAGCGACAAGACAATAAAATCCGAGTCATCTGACAAAGACACATTCAAGTCTAATTTATCGGGATCGTCGTCTTTTACGTCAGTAAAATTAAATATGGCCGTGAACATCAAAGCACCTTAGTTCAGCACGGAGAACCCGGAACTGTGGTTTGCGCAGGTCGAAGCGCAATTTTCAACGCACCAGGTAACAACCGAGCGTGCGAAATTCGCCCTGGTGATTCCATTGCTTGACACTCGCATCGCCGCAGAAATCAAGCAGGTAATTCTTCAGCCTCCTGCGACAACTCCGTACAGCGATTTAAAAGCCGCTTCAATGAAATGATCGATAAATACTCACTGCGTTATTCAGACGACTTTGCCGCATCTTTACACGGTAAAAACATATTTTCATTCGTCGATTTTGCGAAAGCATTTTTGCAAATACCCGTTCCACCGAAAGATGTGCCGAAAACGGCGATCATTACACTGTTCGGACTGTTCGAATTCCGATTTATGACGTTTGGGCTAAAAAACGCCGCTCAACCATTTCAAAGATTCATCGACGAGGTCACTCGTGACCTTGACTTCGTCTTTCCGTATGTTGACGATATCTTCATCGCATCCAACGACGAGAAGCAGCACATGGAGCACCTGAAAACTTTATTCGAGCGTCTCCATGAATACGGACTGGTAATCAACGTACCGAAATGCCAGTTTGGTCTACCGGAAGTAAAATTTCTCGGCCATGTCATCGTCAAAGATGGAATCAAGCCGTTACCGGAAAAATTTGAGGCTATTGTCAATTTCGAGCCTTCTACCACTGCAAAAGCTTATAACGTTCTCCTCTATTTCACACGACCCACGGCGGAGTGTGGGTAGCGCTCAATAGCCGTTATGGCTCTCCGTTGGATGGGAAACTGAAAAATAAAGTAATAAACACCAAAAACCAACCAAAATGTCCCACCTGGAGATATCCTGAATCTCCCTGGACAGGCAGCTCTGCTCAGGCTGGGTTAGATATCCTAGTTGGGCGCCAGTTCGTGTACCCCACGAACAAAATTTTGATAAACCGAAATAACCAACGGAGAAAATGAAATGAAAAATGAAAATAAGTACAGGATAGCAAATTTCAGAAATAGGAATAGGATAGCAAGAAAAGATAGCAAATAATTAAAATAATGAAATAAATACGCCCGGGTTGCCGACCATTTGCATTTAATTATAATTTAAACAATACTTTGTTTCTCAAACTGTATCGCACAACAATAACAATTTTAATTATAGGAAAATAATACTGAATCACTTACAAAATAACCAGAAATAATAGTAGTTGTGTGCGGATACAAAATTATAAATAATACGGGTATTTAAAATAAAATAATATAGAGGATAAACAATAGTTATCTGCCGCACAAATAAAATAATTAATAAATAAATAAATCACTCGCCTGTGATTTATTTGAAAAATCAACTTACAGATATCAATAACTAAATATAAATAATAATTTCACCCGCTGGTGATTTATAGAAACAAGAATCTCAGTATATAAATAATAATACTTGATAATTTCACTCGCATGTGAAAGCAAATAATAAAGAAAATATATAATAATTAATATCAATGCTCAAAAAAACAATAATTTTAAATAATACTTCAATAATTATCAAATACTGGATCACTTAATCTCAAAATAATTAACGCTATTCCACTGGTGAATAACTCGCAGTTCACCAAAATAATATAAATAATAGTTCAATTATTATTTTAATAATCACGCAAACTCAATACTAATTTAAATATAAAGTATAATTCTTGGTATCACTTATGCGTGATATCGTATCTACTTACATGATAATTGCGCAGAAAATAAGTAGAGTATTCCAAAATACTAATACTCACAATTAATTATCTAGTGATCACTCGGCGATGTGAACCGCCATTTGGTAGCTAGTGACCAGGGGAAAATTTCACTGATATATATATGTATTCACTACAGGCCCAGTCGCATATATTTAATACCCGCAAATAATATTCATCACAAGAAAAAAACTCTAAATATGATTACCACCCAAATATTTCCAAATATAATATCTAGCATTATTATGCATTGATAAACATTACTGCGAATCAAATATCCACTGGGATTTACAATCATATATTATCATACGCTTGTAAAATTTTGAATACGAGAAAGTACTATATATATCTATACACGCAAGTGCAAATGGCCACCAACGCGGGAACGCAAAGTCACACGCCAACGAATTACCAAAGGTACTTACAATTTTTGTCGTATTTTCCACGTACAAACTCCCTGGTTGATACACCGAATAATACAAGATAATTGTATTCCAAAGACTGAATACTAGTTGAAATATTTAATGTACTTATTTACACCAAAACCAATGGCGTCACAAATTAATATTTCTGCCAACCGCAACAGCACACACTGCTCTTACAACAGATTATCCACGTCTGACCATGGCAGCACGTGATTCTCATGCCGGCACCTCGGCCGGCCATCTTGTATATCGGTATCTCATTTCAACCAATGGGAAAAGTATCTCTGTCTCATGTTACTTTTGAATACTACCAACGTCAAATTGCATGATGTCAACTGTGTAACCTTGCAGGTTCCCATCATTAAATGCCCACCTGATTATCGTATTATTAATTAACAGTAATATAAAATGCAAAATTAGTTGATACTTTATGCATGACGGATATAAAGTTAGTTAAAAAGTAATAAATTAGTTGCTGACAACTGTTGCGTCGACGCGCATGCGCCGAGCAATCCCAATAATTACAAGCACATTAATTAAATATATGATTATTTTTCCCAGCATCATAAAAATATCATTGTATGCCTGTTGTAATCAGTGAATTTTCCTGATCACTAGCCAATTTATACCTAAAGAAACAATCCAGTGGAAATAATGTAATAATTAAAACAAAAATCACACATGTAAACAAAATAATAATAATAATAATGCATATAGAGACGTGTGAGCAGCGTGTGCCGCCATCTGTTGCTCACCGACCGGATGTGAGACTGCCGCGATATTTAAATATCGTGACAAGCTCTTCGTCGATTTCTCGGCACTGTAAATTTCTACAGAAAATTCATCAAGAACGCTGCAGAAATTCTAGCACCGTTAAATAAAGTCTTGGAAGGACCTAAAGTCAAAGGCTCTCATCCAGTCAACTGGACAACAGAACTATAAGAGTCTTTCCAGTCAGCTAAACGCGCTCTTGCGGATGCTACTCTGTAGGTACACCCTAAAATCGATGCTGACTGGGCAATATTCACCGACGCATCCGAAATCGGTATAAGAACCGTTTTACAACAAAATGTGGATAACAACTGGCAACCACTGGCATTTTTCAGTCGAAAAGTGCCCCCGTCGATTCATAAATTATCGACGTACGACCGCAAGTTGAACGCTATCTACAAGGCTGTAAAATACTTTCGGCACATATTCGAAGGCCGGAATGTTACGATCTACACTGATCACAAGCCGCTTCAGCACGCTTACAAACAGCGCACCGAAAGAGCATTGCCTTGGCGATTTCATCCGCTCAATTTCATCGGTCAATTTACCACCGATATTCAACATGTGTCGGGTAACGACAATATTGTCGCTGACACATTGTCACGTGTTGAAGCAGTATCAACTGCTATCACATCGGAAGAACTTGCCGATGCACAGAAGCAAGATCTCGAGCTTCAACAACTACTGCAACAGACAACCACGTTGCAGCTTTGTCGAATCAATTTCGACAACGGTTTAGCATTGTACTGTGACATTGCGTCAGGTACGATGCGACCTTACGTTCCAGAGCCGCTGAGAAAGAAGGTGTTTAATTCACTGCACTCGCTAGCTCATCCTGGAATCAAAGGATCATTAAAAACGATTTCCAAACGATACGTCTGGCCGTCAATAAATAAAGATTGCCGTGAATGGGCGAAATCTTGCATCGATTGCCAGAAGAATGAAATTCAAAGATACGTGTCATCGCCGATCGCCAGTTTTCAACCTCCAACTGAGCGATTCGAGCACATACACATCGATCTGGTGTCTTTAAAATCGTCAAGAGGCTTTAACCAGTGTCTAACGATCATCGACCGATTCACGAGATTTCCAGAGGCTGTCCCGTTAGCCAAAGGAACTGCAGAGACAGTAGCACATGCACTATCGCTGCACTGAATTTCTCGTCACGCAGTACCGAAACGTATTACCTCGGATCAAGGTCTGCAATTTGAATCGTCGTTATTTCAATCGTTATTGAAAATGGATGGAATGAAATATCAACATACTACGCCGTATCATCCGCAAGCCAATGGTCTTGTCGAACGTCTACATCGTCGGCTCAAATCAACACTTTTGTGGCTTAGAGAGTCATGGTATGACGCATTACCAGCCGTTTTGCTCAGCTTACGTGCTGCTAGGAAGGACTTCATGAAAAATAATTTGTAGGAACTAAAATTATCTATGAAAAAGATTGAATAACATTTTTTGATAAGTCTTATAGTTTTGCTGAAAAAGTCAAAAGATCTGGAAATTTATTATAGATTTGAATTCCAGCTCTAACAACTTTTCAATGGATGGATTTATCAAAATATGATAAGTGGCTTTTTTTGTAGAGCGTTAAATTCTCCACAAGATTAGCTATGGAATTATTTATATGAGGTGCAAAAGCCGATATTATTTGTTTGATTTATGGTGAAGCTGCGTGGGTCTTCACCGGTGGAATGGCGATGGCTATTTCGAGACTGAATATTACAGTACTGTATAATTATTTAAATATTTTTTTGAGTTATTTTTCTGAGAATTGTTATTAAGTATTATTATTTTATATTATGTGATTTCACATGCGAGTGAAAATCCCAGTCAGTATTATTTATATTTTGCGATTTGATATAAATCACCAGTGGGTGAAAATATTATTTACATTCATTTATCATAATTAATAATTTGATTTTGAAAATCACAGGCGAGTGATTATTTATTATTTTAAATGCGATAAGTTTTTTCTGACGACAAATACCTATTGTTTATCAGGTATTATTTTGTTACCACCGTATAATTTTATAATTTTGTATACGCACACAGTTCTTAATAATTTGGTTATTTTGTAAGTGTTTCATTATTATTTTTTTTCTTTATAGTAACTATTGTTATTGTGGTGCGATACGATTTGAGGAACAAATTATTACTCAAGTTATAATTAAATGCAAAGGGTCAGCAACCTGGTAGCATTTATTTTAATTATTTACTATCTTTTTCTCGCTTCCTATTCCTATTTCTGAAAATTGCTATCCTGTAATTATTTTCATTTTCATTTCATTTTCTCCGTTGGTTATTTTGGTTTATTTAAATTTTGTTCGTGGGGTACACAAACTGGCGCCCAATTAGGTTTGTCTAACCCAGCCTGAGCAGAGCTGCTTGTCCAGGAAGATTCAGGACATCTCCAGGTGGGACATTTCGTTTTATTATTTTATTTTCAGGGTTTTCATCCAACGGAAAACTATAACGACTATTGAGCGCTGACCACACTCCGCCGTGGGGCGCGTAAAATAGAAGAGAACGTTATAAATTCTACAATTTTTTCCGCTTATCCGAGAGTGGGCCGACTTTTCCTTCTATTTTTACTTATCAATTGAAAAAAAAAAATTTTGCCGTTGGGCTTATTTTACAAAACATCACTCTGGAAATTTTTGAGAGTTTATCAACGGCTTCAGAGTTTGAAAAATTAAGACAAAAAAATTAATCGAAACTGGTAATCCTCGATAGAATTCGGATTTTTTTAAACAAAATGAAAAAAAAAATAAAAGATACCTATAAATATTTGTATTGTAATTTTTTTTTTAAAACTACACCTGAAAACAAAGAAGATGAAAAAAAAAAATTGCCCTCTAGTTTATTTTTGACCAAGTCACAGGCTTTTGAAATAACGATGTGCGTTAGATTCATTTTTCGAAATCCATGACTTGGTCAAAAATAAACTAGAGGGCAATTTTTTTTTCTTTTTCTTTGTTTTCAGGTGTAGTTTAGAAAAAAAATTACAATACAATTATTTGTAGGTATTTTCTATTTTTTTCTCACTTTTGTTAAAAAAATCCGAATTCTCTCGAAGATTACCAGTTTCAATTAATTTTTCAAACTCTGAAGCGGTTGATAAACTCTCTAAAATTTCCAGAGTGATGTTTTGTAAAATAAGCCCAACTGGGCAAAATTTTTTTTTTTCAATTGATAAATAAAAATAAAAGGAAAAGTCGGCCCACTCTCGGATTGGCGGGAAAAATTGTAGAATTAATTGAAGTTTTTTTTTAAAAATTAAAAAAAAAAATGACGAACTTTAACAAAATTGCGGTTTTTCTCATAAATGCCGAAAATTCCATAGAGTTTATTGTCTTAAAATTTTCTTGTATTTTTTTCTGAAAAGTAGATTTAAAAACGAAAATTTTGAAAAAAAAAACGTCCCCATTAGTCAATTTTGGAAGAAGTAATAGCTATTTGAAAAAATGAAAGCCTTATTTTTGAAAAACTCATAACTTTTTTTTGGTTGGGTAAAAAAATTTGAAAATTTTCTGAAACATGATTTCAATGGGGTAGAAAAGAAAAACAAATTTTCAACCAAATCGAAAGGGGTCGGGGTCAAAAGTGGTCGATTTGGCGTGGAATACCCTATATATATATATTATATATATATATATTAGGGTGTCCGTTATTTCCCAAATTGGTTTTTGACTCTGCAGCGCCCCTAAAATTTTTAGTAAATGGTCCAAAAAAAAATATCCGACCGATATAAGCTCTTAATATTGATAATAACCCGTGCCACAAAGACGATTTATTTCTCATTTAAATAACATGGGGTTTTGGTACTTTTTGCAATTAATTTTTTCTTTGCAAAGCCAGTTGATAAATTGCAGCGGCATTAACTTATTTTTGTAGAAAATTGAATGCTCTACAAAAACTTTTTCTTTACATTTTTCGAAAAAATCATTTGCGTCAAAGTTATTCAAGGTCAAAGTTGAACTAGAAATAATTTTTTATTTTTTTTTTGTTTTGAACAAAAAATCATCGTTATTTATATCAAAATCTATTGTTTATTGCCGAAAATATCTTATTTTGAGTATTTTTTTGCATCTGTCAATACTATTGAAAAGAGAAGAGTCGAACATTCTCAAAAAGAGATTCCGATGAATTAAAAATTTCAGATTCACAATTACTTTTATGAAAAAATAAAATTCGTGCCTACGCATGAGCATGAAAGAGAAATGTAGTATCGTGACTAGCCGGCGTCGTGTATTGACTATTGCCCTGGCGGTCCTGAATTATGGTGATTCACGGTAGTATCACGGTGAAGGTTCACGGTGATTCTACGGTGAATCACCGTGATTCAGGACCGCCAGGGTGACCATAGTCAATACACGACGCCAGCTAGTCACGATACTCCATTTCTCTTTCATGCTCATGCGTAGGCACGAATTTTATTTTTTCATAAAAGTAATTGTGAATCTGAAATTTTTAATTCATCGGAATTTCTTTTTGAGAATGTTCGACTCTTCTCTTTTCAATAGTATTGACAGATGCAAAAAAATACTCAAAATAAGATATTTTCGGCAATAAACAATAGATTTTGATATAAATAACGATGATTTTTTGTTCAAAACAAAAAAAAAATAAAAAATTATTTCTAGTTCAACTTTGACCTTGAATAACTTTGACGCAAGTGATTTTTTCGAAAAATGTAAAGAAAAAGTTTTTGTAGAGCATTCAATTTTCTACAAAAATAAGTTAATGCCGCTGCAATTTATCAACTGGCTTTGCAAAGAAAAAATTAATTGCAAAAAGTACCAAAACCCCATGTTATTTAAATGAGAAATAAATCGTCTTTGTGGCACGGGTTATTATCAATATTAAGAGCTTATATCGGTCGGATATTTTTTTTTGGACCATTTACTAAAAATTTTAGGGGCGCTGCAGAGTCAAAAACCAATTTGGGAAATAACGGACACCCTAATATATATATATATATATATATATATATATATATATATATATATGGTTGCGTAACAACATATCCGCGGACAAAATATCCGCGACAAAATATCCGCAGACAAAATAATCACACGACAAAATAACCACACGACAAAATATACGCGGAAATAATATCCACAGACAGAATATCCTCAAAATGAACATAGTATAGATATGAATTCATCAGATCAAAATTTTCATCGTTAAAATAACAGTAGATGAAAGTTATTAAAATGATATTTTATCAACATTTATCTTCAATTCATCAAATACCTTTACGCGAAAATATATATGGTTGTTACATACATAAAAAAAGTCTTAATTTAGCGCTCTTTTTTCACAAATTTTTTGTAGGTGCAATAAAATATCTGTGGATAGAATATTCTGAAAACTGGCGTAACAAAGGAATGAATTCATTACATCAAACTTTCCATACTTAAAATTACAGTAAAAGAAAGTTATTAAAAACATATTTTTTGTATCATTTATCATTTAATTTATCAAATACTTAATGCGAAATTACATATGATTATAATGATAAGTCTCATTGTCATTGAATTTTTTTAGGGATATTTTGTCTTCAGATTTTCTGTCCGCGGATATTCTGTCATGTGGTTATTTAGTCGTGTGGTTATTTCGTCTGCGGATATTTTTTTGCGGATATTCTGTCGCGGATATTTAAGCGTGTCACCATATACATATATATGTATATTTGGCGACGATACTTTAGGTTTAGATTACAGTAATCACTGCCTAAGTCGCCAACTACCAAAGAGTGAAACGTTGTGCGTGTTAGTGAGAAAAGGAGAGATGGAAAAATGTATTTTTGGGGTGAGAGGCGTTTCGTCTAAGTATACAATAGCTGAGACTCCTCAGTTAGGTGTGTCTATCGTATACCCCACCTAAGACGCCGTGTTGGAAGTTACATGTTGGAATTTTTATATATTGAAACAGGCATAGGGACGAGGTATTGTGAGAGGCGTGAGTTGTGAATGCCATCTCGTGGAGTGAAGCCGAACCACCACATGGCTCCCCTTCTTGGAAACAACGTTGAGATCTTTGATGTTCGCATCCATGGTCGTTCCGACAACTTCCGTTTGGGAGCAAGGCTCAACCTGCGAAGGAAAGAACGAACCAGGAGCGAGAATTGTCTGAGTCTGAATTTCACACAAGTGGGCGTACATGTCTTCGTTTTTGGGAGTGGCGGACTTCGACCTGTAAAGACAGCGGTACGCGCCACATGTGGATGCGAAAGACATCAGATGCGTGATAACGTAATCACGTCGGGGTCACCACTTTGGCGACGATACTTTAGGTTTAGATCGCAATAATCACTGCCTAAGTCGCCAACTACCCAAGAGTGAAACGTTGTGCGTGTTAGTGGGAAAAGGAGAGATGGAAAAATGTATTTGTGGGGTGAGAGGCGTTTCGTCTAAGTATACGATAGCTGAGACTCCTCAGTTAGGCGTGTCTATCGTATACCCCACCTAAGACGCCGTGTTGGAAGTTACATGTTGGAATTGTTACTATACTAGCACTTTAATGTTATTTTGATCAATTATATTGCACTGCACTAGCACTTTCTTTATTATTAATTCTATCAATTATATTGCACGGTATTGTAACTGTAAAGATGTCAAAAAATTACGCCTTGATAAGTTACTTAGAACGTTTTCCAATGCAAGAGTCACGTGTATATGGGATTTTGTCCACTAGTTATTTGTTTTATGCGCGGACCTGTCTGAACTTGTCTACGCTTGTATTATAGTCACAAGATTTTGTCGCCACGTGCATCATTGGTGTTAACATACACAACTATTCGATGTTTATCTTTACATATAATAATATATGAGCATATGAAAGTTAGTAGATATTTCATATGGATTGTTTTTCCCTTGAAGTTTTAGTTTTTTTTTTTAAGTTTATAATTAAATTTATAATCTGCAAGTGATTAAAAATACGTTTTACTATTGTTAAGTTTCTTTTCTTTATTATTAAAGTTTAATTAGTTTTTTTTTTTTTTTTTTTTCGTTTTCATGTTAAAATACAGAATCAAACGTAAATATTTTGCATTTAACAATTATTTTTAATTTTTAGAAGCAAAAATTTTTTTTTTTATAAATTTCATGTTTAGTTTTCCTAACGTGATCCCAATTATTCCCCAAATCGGTAAGACCAACAGCTAGTTATTAATTTTGACGTTGGGTTATCCTAACAAGTTCCCAATTATTTCCCAATCGGGCAAACCCATTGTCGAATCATTAATTTTAGCATTGGGTTTTCCCAACAGGTTCCCAATTATTTACCAATCGAGTAAGCCCATTGCCGAGTCATTAGTTTTAGCATTGGGTTAAACCAACATGTTCCCAATCCTATCCCAATTGGGTAAACCCAATCGCAATTTTTTATTTTAATGTTGGGCTTACCCTATATGTTCCTAATCAAATCCCAATAGGGATAACCCTATCGGGCTTGCCCCATCAGTACCCAATGGGGTCCCAATGTATGCTTGGGGATAATTTCTAGTCGGGAAAGCAGAAGTCATTGTCAGGGATCAAAATCGACATTTAAATAAGTTGTGACTTATGTCAGAAACAATAAAATGGGAAATATCCGAGAAAAATATTAAAAACTGCATTTTTTGAATTTTTTTGTTGATAATATAATTTAAACTTAAAAACAAGCTAGATGACATTATGTAATGATTGAAAAAAACCACCAGAAGGAAAAGTTGGTATGATTTTACACAGACACATTTAACTACATAATATAATGATTTATCCGGCATAAATATATAAGGTTATTTTTTTATATTTTTAACGCTGATATCTTTTGAACTAATTAACCAATCTCAACGTTTGAGCTAGCAATCAGCGCGTTTCGACAAACTCTAACGCTGATTAATATTTGAAGTCGATTGGTTTAGCTATTTCGAAGAAATTTGGAAAAACCCGTTTTTTATCACTTTTTTCTCCAATGACATCTCACAAACGAATACACTAATCTTGATGGTTGAGGTGGCAATCGACGTAATTTATTGAGTATTCGAGCTAGTCATCTGGAAATGGTTTGGTTAAGTAATTTTGAAAATATTTGCAAAGAACTGTTTTTTACCATTTATTTCTCCCGCGATATCTCTCGAACAAATTAACTGATTAAGATGGCTAAGGCGGCAACCGACGCGTTCCATTGAATTTTAGAGCTCAATAGATTTCGAAGTCGATCGTTCAAGTCGTTTTCGAGAAATCACTAAAAATCTAAAAAAAAAAATTTTTCTTCCGTGATTTGCAAATATTTTCGAGTCTATTTGATCAAATAATCTGATATTTTGAGGAAAGTTGATGGCCAACAAGCTCTTTCAATTCCACCTTAACTATCCAAATCGATTTATTAGTTAAAAAATTACAAAGAGTTTACACACACACATGCTCACACACGCAGAATAGCTTCCTAGGATCTCAAAACGTCGACATCTGATGAAAACTCGATTTTCAAAAATCGGGGTGAAAACGGTAACTTCCTGAAGTTTTTGAAAATCGTCGATTTTCATAGCGGAAAGCTAAAAAATGCTGCGCTGAAATAAAGCACCCTAATATATATATATATATATATACATATATATATATATATATATATATATATATATATATATATATATATATATATATATATATATATATATATATATGAAACGTTGCTACAATAATTATGATCGATCATCTTCGGCAATTTACGCCGAACATCGATTTTTACATATTCCGTTTCTACCTCAATCGTAGAGACATCAGAAATTACAAGATACACCGCCGAGCTGCGAACACGCGTTCAAGCATTTTCATTTTAGTATCTTTTTTTTTTTACTGTGCTAATTATGTTGGATGAATAAAACATTTATTTCACATTATTAGTAGGTTTAAATAATTTATTTTAATATAATTAAATTTTACCTTCAACCACTAAATTGGTGACCCTGACGTGATTTCTTTTTGAGGAAAGCGTCAAACACGTGCGTTGCACAGTTTATAAAATCTCGCGAGTTCTCGTGTCGTTTTGCAGCGAATATTTTGTCGCGTTGCCGATAAACCGGCAAGACCGTGATTTATATTCACAGTTATTTTTGTGTAAATTTATTTTTAAATTAATTAGTGCAGTGATTTTTGTTATCATTGTGCAGATTTTTCTTTTATCACAGCTGGTGCATTGCTGGGCATCTTATGCACGTTATGTCGCATCAGTGTTAATTAGTGGGACATTTAGTGCGAATCGAATAGTGATAAAAGTTTTCGCGAGCTGTGATATAAAAAATTGTGATCAATTTTTCGGGCAGTGTCGCGTATCATTTTCTTTCGGTTACCGGAAATACCATCAAGGATAAAGCCGTTACACCGGCTGCACATTCCTGAGCCGTGCGTCATTTATAATCTTCCGGTAGCACAGTACTGAATTAAAAAAATTGTTGACGGGTGATGTCAGATTCTGAAATGAAGAGTGACAAAAAAATGAAATAATTATAAGTGCAGGTGATATTATTATTATTTGAAATATTATTTCTATTCCGTTTACTTCGAAATGTACGAATCCACCGCAGAGGAAATTGCTGCTTTGCGTAAGCAACTTGCACTTCTGGCTGCCGAGTGTAGCAAAATGCTTACTCAGGAGCAAATTCGAAACACACGATCCAGAGCACACCGACACTATCATCCTCGGAAAGTTGAAAAACTCGACTATTTCTGGTATCACTTTAAGCATGGTAAAAATGCCCGATCATGCGCTCTAGGCTGCAAATAGCAGGGAAACTCAAACAAGAATCAATAGAGGCAAAAAATAATTCTCAATCGATTTCTCGCCGCCTGTTTATCCGAGACCGAACTACAGGAACGAAATATCTTCTCGATTCCGGCTCCGATTTGTCCGTCTTTCCACGTGGCTGACTGCAATCAATCAGTAAACCCATAGGTTATCAATTGTATGCTGCAAACGGATCAATAATTCAAACCTATGGTTTAAAGTCATCAAAATTAAACCTTGGACTTCGCCGTAATTCTCCATGGAAATTTTTCATTGCTGATGTCACTAAACCGATTATAGGTGCAGACTTCCCAAGTCATTATGACTTACTAGTCGACTTAAAACGCGAATGCCTTCGTGATAGCATTACTGGTTTATTGACACCCAGTAATTCTCACACACCATCAGCGAAATTAAGTATCAAACCAGTCGATAGTAATTCTGAGTATACGAAATTATTGAGAGAATTTACCGATATTACATGGCCTGTTGCTACTCAGCGTTAAACGAAGAAGCATTCGACGGTGCATCATATACGAACGTCACTTGGACCGCCAGTTTCGTGCAAAGCAAGACGCCTGGCTCCAGACAAACTGAAAATCGCACAAGCAAAATTTCGCCAAATGATCGAAGAAGGTATTTGCAGACCTTTCTAACAGCGCCTGGGCTTCACTACTTCATTTAGCGCAGAAGAAGTCCGGAGAATGGAGGCCATGCAGTAATTACCAACCGTTTAACGATCGAACGCTAACTGACGAATATTCATTGCATTATCTTGAAGACTGTGCCGCATTTTAACACGATAAAAACATATTTTCAGTCGTTGATTTTGCAAAGGCATTTTTGCAAATACTTGTCGCACCAGAAGACGTGCCGAAAACGGCGATTATTACAACGTTCGGACTGTTCGAGTCCCGATTTAGGATGTTTGGGCTTAAAAACGCGGCCGAAACGTTTCAACTATTTATTGACGAGGTCACTCGTGAACTTGATTTCATCTTTCCATATGCTGACGTTATTTTAATTGCATCTGACGATGAGAAGCAACACATGGAGCACCTGAAAATATTATTCGAGCGTCTCCGTAAATACGGACTGGTAATAAATATACCGAAATGCCAGTCTTGTCAACCGGAAGTATAATTTCTCGGCTACGTAATTACCAAAGATAGGATAAAGCTGTTTCCGGAAAAAGTCGAGGCTAATGTCAATTTCGAGCCTTCCTACCACCATAAAAGCTCTTCGTCGATTTTTTGACGTAGTGAATTTTTACAGAAAGTCCATCAAGAATGCTGCAAAAATTCTAGCACCGCTTAATAAATTTTTTGGAAGGACCAAAGGCAAAGGCTCTCATTCAGTCAACTGAACATCTGAACTTCACGAGTCTTTTAAGTCAGCTAAGCAAGCTCTCTCGGATGCTACATCGTTGGTCCACTCTAAAATCGATGCTGACTGGGCAATATTCACTGACGCATCCGAAATCGGTTTTAGAGCCCCTTTACAACTAAAAGTGGATAACAACTGGCAACCACTGGCATTTTTCAGTCGAAAAGTGCTTCTGTCGATTCAAAAATTGTCGACGTACGACCCCGAGTTGAACGCCATCTACGAGGAGGTTAAATACTTTCGGCACATATTCGAAGGCCGGCATGTTACGGTCTACACTGATCACAAGTCGCTTCAGTACGGTTACAAACAGCGCACCGAAAGAGCATCGGCTTGGCGAATTCGTCGACTCGATTTTATTGGTGCGTCCATACGTGCCAGGACCACTGAGAAAGAAGGTGTTCGACTCGCTGCACACACTAGCTCACCCTGGAATTAAAGGATCGCTAAAAATCGTCTCCAAACGATACGTCTGGCCGTCGATTAATAAAGATTGCCGTGAATGGGCAAAATCTTCCATCGATTGCCAGAACAATAAAATCCAGAGACACGTGTCATCGCCAATCACCAGTATTCAACCTCCAACTAAGCGATTCAAGCACATACACATCGACTCGACGTCTTAAAAATCATCAAGAGGTTTCAATTAGTGTTTAACGATCATTGACCAATTCACGAGGTTTTCTGAGGCTGTCCCGTTATCCAATGAAACTGCAGAGACGGTAGCACATGCACTATCGCTGCACTGAATTACTCGCCACGGAGTACCGAAACGTATAAATTCGAAGCAAGGTCCGCAATTCGAATCGTCATTATTCCAATCGCTGTTAAAAATGTATGGAATAAAATACCTACATACTACACCGTATCATCCGCAAGCCAACGGTCTTGTCGAACGTCTACACCGTCAGCTAAAATCAGCACTTTTGTGTCAGAAAGAGTCATGGTATAACGCATTACCATCCGTTTCGCTCGTCTTACGCGCTGCGAGGAAGGACAATATCCAGACGACCCCGGCTGAATTAGTGTACGGTGAGCCAATTCGTTTGCCTGGCGAGTTACTCACTCCCAGTAATGAAACTACGCCTCATAACATTATAAATATCTCAAAACGTCATTTTAATTCATGGGTACTGGCCGAAATGTCGCGTCACGGCAAGCATGCTATTTTCTGTTTCAGGAACCTTAATACTTGCAATCATGTATTGGTACGGAACGACCAGGTTAGACCATCTTTCACAGTGCCATATGAAGGTCCATATCATGGAATAACTCGACACGACGAAGACTTCATCGTCGATTTCCGAGGGTGACAAATCACCATATGAATAGATAGATTAAATCCAGTTTACAAGGCGAATTTAGTCGACACGATGACAATAACAGCAAACTTCCCGCCAAAGAACACAGCAACCGAGACTCAAACACGCCGAGTCCGGTTTGATATTTAAAAATTTACACGATTAAAATTTTTTTTCTTTATATAAAACATTCTTTACATACTAAGAATTTACCACTTTATTATATTCATTTATTTACTTATTTCCGTATTTATATCATTTGTAAATATTCCATTACTATAATTATTGTGTACTAAATTGAAAAAAAAAAAAAAGGGAGTTCTGAAGCGTTGCTACAATAATGACGATCGATAAATTTCGGCAATCTACGCCGAAGATCGATTTTTCCATATTTGGTCTCTACCTCATTCGTAGAGACATTAGAAATTACAAGATACACCGCTGAACTGCGTACACGCATTCCAGCAATATTTTTTTTGTATACTTTCTCTTACCGTGTTAATTACGTTGGTTAAATGAAACATTTATTTTACATTATTAGTTGGTTTAAATAATTTATTTCAATATAGTTAAATTTTACTCTTAACCACTAAATATATCTATATTAGACTGGGCCAAAAAAATCGACAATTTTTTTTTCTTTCGATACTGTGAAAATATTATTCCTGATGACCAAAAAAAATTATTGTGCCAGTTTAAGCCCTTAATATTAATATTAAGATGTATATCATTATGACAATTCGTTTTTCGAAAGAAATTTCATTTTTTACCTAAAACTCGGAAATCATCTTCCTGAAGAATTTGAGCAATATATATCCTTAAAGGACATTGAATCCCCTACAAAAAATCTCTTTTACTAAATTGACGTAAAACGAGCCGTTTCCTTGTAACCGTGCCCTAAATATTGATTTGTTTTTTAAATTCTTTGCTTCTATTTTGGATTTTTGTAACTACTAGAAATATTGAAATCTTTTCTAGTCAAGATACATATTCTTGAAGGGAATTGAATGCTCTACAAAAAAGGTCTCTTATTTTTTGTTAAATTTACTCCTTCAAAAGTTATTCAAGGTCGAAGTTGAGTCAAAATGACGTAAATTACCTGAGTAACTTTTGAACAAGAGAATTTAGTGAAAAATGTTAAGAGACCTTTCTTGTAGAGCATTCAATTTCCTTCAAAAATATGTATCTTAACTAGAAAAAATTTCAATATTTCTAGTAGTTACAAAAATCCAAAAGAGAAGAAATGAATTTAAAAAACAAATCAATGCTTGAGACACGGTTACAAGGAAACGGCTGGTTTTACGTCAATTTTGTAAGAGAGATTTTTTGTAGGGTATTCAATTTCCTTTAAGAATATACATTGCTCAAATTTTTCAGATAGATAATTTACGAGTTTTGGGGTAAAAAATGAAATTTCTTTCAAAAAACGAATTGTCGTAACGATACACCTCTTGATATCAATATTAAGGGCTTAAACTTGCACAATAATGTTTTTTAGTCAACAGGAATAATATTTTCACAGTATCGAAAGAAAAAAAAAACTAGTCGATTTTTTTGGCCAAGTCTAATGTGTATGTGTTAGGGTGCTTCGTTTGAAACGAATATTTTTTTTTTTCCGCTCCCATCCCGAAATTTTGTTGGAAGTAATCCAAAAAAAATTCCCTGAGAGTTTGAGCACTTAAAATTAATATTAAGTACTCGACCACGGCGTGTGAAGATTTCCCATTTAAAATACACGTAAACATTGGTTTTAATTTTTTAAACTCCTATAACTCTGCGGCATTTTATGATATCATCTCGCCCATAGTCGGGATTTTCTCAGAATTAAGTCACTACAAAAGTGTCCAGTGTCGCGAAGTCGTAACTCATACGGGTGGGGTAGTACGGACCGATAAACTGAATTTTTTCATAGAATTCTTGTTTTTTCTCTCATTATCTCATAAAGAACAAGACCTACAGAAAAAATGCAAATAACGATTTTATAGGGAATTCGATTTCCTACAAAAAAGGTCCTCAGCAAGCAATCACTCAGATTGATATTTTCTGAGATATTAGTCAAATAAAAAATCAATATATTCTAAGATTTGATTTGACATTTTATTGGAATTCAATGCTACTCAAACATCGATAATTAATATTTCAGAAAATATCAATCTCAGTGATTCGGTGCTAAAGACCTTTTTTGAAGGGAAATGAATTTCCTATAAAATCATTAATTACAATTTTTCTGTAGGTCTTGTTGTTTATGAGATAATAAGAAAAAAATAAGAATTCTATGAAAAGTTTCGGTTTAGCGGTCCATACTACCTCACGCGGATGAGTTACGACTCCGCGACACTGGACACTTTTGTAGTGACTTAATTCTGAGAAAATCCCGACTTTGGGCTAGATGATATCATAAAATGCCGCGGAGTTCTAGAAGTTTAAAAATTAAAAACCAAAGTTACGTGTATTTTAAATGGGAAATCTTCAAACGCTGTGGTCAAGTACTTAATATTAATTTTAAGAGCTCAAACTCGCAGGGAATTTTTTTTGGAGTACTTCCAAAAAAGTTTCGGGATGGGAGCAAAAAAAAAATAGTCGTTTCAAACGAAGCACCCTAATATATGTATATAAGGGTGGCGCAAAAGAACCGTCTATTTTTTTTTTTTTTTTTTCGATCTCGCATGAAAATTTGGTGGTTTACGATGTTTTAAGAAGCCACTCCAAAAATTAGCTCGATAAAAAATTTTCAAGAGGTCACTTACGAATTTTGAAAGTATCAAAAATGAATGAAATTCGGACTTTTCATTTCTAAATTTTTTCTTTCTCGTGGCAGCAATAATTTATACTTTAAAATTAATGACAATGCTGAAAATTTCAGCCCAAAATTTAAATATTTAAACGGCGCTCAAGAATTTTGAATATTAACTGATAATTCGTAATTAATAGTTTGAATTAGTTGTTGTATTTTTTTATGACTCAATTATTGTCATTTCAGTAAAATATAACTGTTGCATAGCCAAGAATATATAGGACAGTTTTTAACAATAAAATTTGGTAAGTTTCGAATAAGCGAAAAAACCTACAAATTGAATTAAAAAATGAAAAAGTATGGGAATAACTTATTATTTCTATTTCTCGGGTTATATTTCCGTTCACTGTGATACCAATTGATGGTTGAGGAATCGAGAAGCTTTATTATTAATATTTAAGGGTCGCTCGAAAACGTTGAAAAGACAGCACTCGAAAATATTCAAAATTCTTGATCGAGGTTTAAAAATTTTAATTTTAGGCTTAAATTTCCAACGTAGTCATGATTTCACAAATATAAACTATTGCTGCCATGAAAAAGAAAAAAATTTGAAATAAAAAAGTCGAATTTCGATCATTTTCGAAATTTTCAAAATTTGTAAATGACGTCTTGAAATTTTTTACCGAGCTGATTTTTGGAGAGGCTTCTTGAAACATCGTAAACTAACAAATTTCTGTAAGAGGCTCGAAACAAAAAAATATTCGGTTTTTTTGTGCCACCCTCATATATATATATATATATATATATATATATATATATATATATATATATATATATATTAGACTGTTTCAAATAAGGGGACTACTTTCATTTTTTTGATGGACATTGAAAAATCGAAAGGGTATTTTAAAATATACTGACAGTTCAAATTTGAGCTCTTAATATTGATATTTAGAGGTGGCTATTTATAATTTACGATTATTCATTTAGTAACATGGTAAAAACTACATAACTTCCGAAAAAATCAAGATACAAAAAACCTCTCATTAAACATTTTGTAGCAAATTTACTGATCTACAAAAAAGATTTTTTATGATTTTCGCATAAATTCAACCATTCTCAAGATATCCGACGTCAAAGTTTAATAAAATTCAAAGAACTTGTTTTTGCTTGTTCTGAATTTTATACCATATCAACTTATGAAAATTCAGAAATTTTCAATATATTATTTTTTACAGGAAATTGAATACTCTACAAAAATAGTCTCTTATCATTTTTTGATAAATCCATCTGTTCGAAAGTTATTAGAGCTCGAAGTTGGAGTTTTTTATACTTTTCCGGTGAAACTATCGGACTAATCATAAAGTGTCATAGAATTTTTTTTGTAGGCAATTTTATTCCTTATAAATTACCTCTGATAATTTTTTTTAAATTCTGCATTGTCTTCTAGTTATTTCCATTTTAATGCCAAGCTCCTAAAAAAAGTGTTCTGATCGATTTTAAGAGCTCAACATTAAAATCGAAATAACTAGAAGAGAATGCCGAATTCAAAAAAAATTTATCAGAAATAATTTGTAGAAAATAAGCTTGCCTACAAAAAAGATCGAATGATATTTTATGATTAGTCCGATAGTTTCACCGGAAGAGTAAAAAGATCTCGAAATTTACTCTAGCTTGGCTTCAAGCTCCAATAACTTTTGAACAGATGGATTTACAAAAAAATGATAAGAGACTTTTTTTGTAGAGCATTCAATTTCCTATAGTAAAACTATATCGAAAATTTCTGAATTCTCATTAGTTGACATGATATAAAATTCAGAATGAGCAAAAACAAGTTCTTTGAACTTTATTTCACTTCGACGTTGAATATCTTGTGAATGGCTAAATTTATGCGAAAATCATAAAAGACCTTTTTTGTAGATCAGTTAATTTGCTACAACCTGTTTGAAAAGAGGTTTTGTGTATCTTGGTTTTTTCGGAAGTTATGTATTTTTACCATGTTACTAAATGAAAAATCGAAAATTATCAATAGCCACCTCTAACTATCAATATTAAGAGCTCAAATTTTAACTGTCACCATATTTTAAGATACCCTTTCGATTTTTCAATGTTCATCAAAAAAATAAAAATAGACCCCTAATTTGAAACAGTCTAATATATATATATATATATATATATATATATATATATATATAATTATATATATATATATATATTGTGACGTTATTTTTTTTTATGAGGCTTGGTCGAAGTTAACGTCACAAGCACCAACTGATTTGATTGTATTTTCAAGCACGGTAACTCAAGACTTATAGCTTAGCTTATAGTAATTAACGAATTTGATACAGATTTTTGATTTTAGTTAGAGTTTCAGAATGAAATATAGAGTAACGTCTGGCTACTGTTACAGCTGTTGATAAGAAAAATTAGATTGAAGAATTAGAATCAGATTTATGGAAAATTATTATGGGATATGGTTGAGATAAGATTTTGGTTAGAGTTTTAGATTTACAGTTTTAGGTGCATTGAGTATGTGGACAAGTCAGAACAACCGTCGAGTAGGGCTCAAGTAATTGCCACCCGGTTGTATCTGATGTCAGGGTGCTTGCCTGACCCTATTAGACTTTCATGTGGATTGCATAGGTCTAGCTGAAATGCTAGCGCTCTAAAATACGGACTATGGATTAGGTACATGAGATCAGTTTTTATGTTATTATGATTGGCAGGACTCAGCGATAATTTTGAGACCATTATCGCTGTGGAAGCCGCTATTTCTGATCATTTTTGGAGCTTTGGATTTAGTTGGTAGGCCTCAGTGGACAGTATTGACCAGTGTGCTGCTGAGGGTAACCGCCGGTCACTTAAATTTTGGAATTTGGTCTGCGATCTCAACCGAAGCCAAGTCCAGGAGAGCAACCACATTGGGATATCCATGCTCAATAGAGTGTGCCTTAGTTATTGCCTGTTGAGTATTTGATATTGAGTTGGAATTATGGAGTAGAGTATAGGGTTGGTAACAATGGCAACAATGTTTTTAGTTTGGGGAGTAGGGACTCGAGGATTCGACTCCGGTCGCTCGAAGCGAGCAGACGTGCCCAGAAAGTGCGCTACAGTATCATGGCGTTGCGGAAAGCTACCGATTCAGATTATTGTTACAGAAGTATTATTTAAAACAGTGTAAGACGTTACTTGATATTTTATTCAGCAGTAATCGGGTATGAAATAATTATTTTAATTATTAATAATTAATTGAGTTCGAGTCAGAGTCTTGAGATATTATGCTACCGTTTTAATCAAACAAAAGTTGTAAGATCTGAGATAATTATGAGAATATTGTTAAACTCTAGCATCAAGTTGACAATTTGTTGTTAATATTATAATATAAAATAATTATGAGAAATATGCTTAGTTATTAAAAGAATTGTCGTTTAATTAACATCAATATGAGACCTGTGTATGTAAGGTTTACGATTTTATTTAAGTAAATGTTCTAGAGTATCGGATCCATCATTATTGGTCTAGTTCACCGAATACTAATCGAGTATCGGCCGGCTCCGGTTACTTAATTAACTAATTTATTTATTATAAGGTCTCGATATGCTTCGCGTAGATGACAAGTTACTTCTGCTAATAATTAATATTATTATCATTATTAGATTCAGTATTTTGTAATAGAGAAGAATTATTTGTACGAAGCTACGGTATATTGTTTATTATTAAATAGAGATTTTGAGTAATTTGTTTTTAAGTAAAAATTGCAAATCCACTGATAGACCATATGAATTTATGATGATGTACCCGGACCACTCCCTCCCTCCATAATTCTACACACTGAGTGACATCATGGCATACCGTCACTTTGTTAAGTTTGAGCTTTAGTCTTATGTATACGTGGTTTTGAGATAATTCCACGGATCAAAAATTTATCTATTTCTTAAGACTTACTAGTTTGGTGATTCCAGTGATAAAAATTACCTGGCGCCCTATTCGTATTGAGACTGGAGGCTAAGGGCAGAGAACGAAGTTGTAACACAAAAATTTATCGCATAGTGTATATAATTATTGCGTTACAATATATATTATATATATATATATATATATATATATATATATATATATATATATATATATATATATATATATATATATATATATATATATGTATCGTAACGAATGTGAAACTGATGTTTAAAAATATTTAAATAGCTAGATAACAAATGCCTTCTTCTCTTGTTTTTATAGATTCGCGACTAGAGTCAGTCAGTCGTATATATTAACATTTTGACAGCAAAAATCTGTATATCAATAAACTATATCTCTTTTTGCTTTCGTTTACTGCTGTTAATTGTGGTGTTGTTATTTCTAATATTAGTGTGTTATCATTGTAGTGTATAAGTAATATTAATTGTAAGTTCAAATTCTCTAATTTGGTGTCAGAAGTGGAATGTCAGTGTGTTAATAAGTGAAGTGTAAATATTTAAAAAAAAAAAAAAAAATAACAAATAATTATGCCGCAGTGGACAAGGCAAACAAAGTCCGATGATGTCTCGGACATTATCGAACACTCTAGAGACGATAAACTAAGGAGTGAAATAAACAACCAGATGAAGCAGTTCCGCAAGCACACTGCGCGCTATTTACAGAAGAAGAAGGAGGAGGATGAAAAGCGGTTTGACAGCTTGGAGTCCAAATTCTCTAGGATGGAAAGATTCTTCGGAAGGATTGTGAACAAATTAGAAGACGTATCAACAGGAAACAAATCCGGTAATGTACGCATTAATAATAATAATAGTGACACATGCTCTGCTTCGTCTGATATAGTTCCTCCGCAGAACATTAATGTCGATGCAGATGTTCACAATGACACGGAAATAATAAATAAAAATTTGGAAAATAAATCGGAAAAAAAATTAATAACAACAAATCAAAAATAATTACGACATCCAACCCATCATTCATTTTTAGACCAATAGATTTAATTAAACCAGACACATTTGATGCTTCTGTGTCTGCTGATAGGTATTTGAAACATTTTGAAATTGTTTCAAATTGCAACGAATGGACAGACTAAATCAAAGCGTCATATTTAGGAGCTTCTTTAAGGGGAAAAGCTCAAACAATTTTAGTAAAATTATCGTCGGACGATTTAAAAAATTATGATAAAATTAAAGTTATTTTAATATTGCGTTTTGGAAAAAGAAAATTTCCTTATGTTTATTTAAATGAATGACAAAATATAAAAGAAAAATCTAATGAATCTCTTGCAAGCTTCGCTGAAACAATTAATAGCCTTACTCGACTCGCTTATCCAGAATTATCAGATAATGTGGTTGACCGTCAATCTTCTCAAAATTTTATTAGTGGGTTATTAGATAAAAGATTATAATTTTCTTAAAAATCTGAAAAAAAATTTTTACTGTAAATAAAGCTTTAGAAAGAACTTTAGAACTGGAATCAATTTTAAAATTAATTTAGGGGATACATAAAATACAATGCAATCAAATAATGATTTTAAACATTCAGATAATTATAAACCTAATCTTAAAAGAAAGTCAGAATAGAGTCACGCGCGTTGATTAACTTCTTAGCAGAATATTTTATGTTTTTTATCAATTCTTAGCTCAATTAAACTATAGACTATTTTTATATTATCTTTGCGTTAGCCTACAGGGTTGTTTTTTGGCTATGGTGTTTTTTTCCCTGTGTTACGTCCTGGTTGATGTCTTGGTGCCGACGTAGTTGAGCGGTCGATTATGAATTGGACGCAATGAGAACTTACATATAATTATAAATAATTATTAAGTATGGGTTGAACAGCCACGATTCGGTGGTTGACATAAACTGGTTGTTTGATTATACATTGTTTTATATCTCAATCCGATTTATTTAATTGTAAAAGAATAATTTGAATAATGTGAAAATATACAATTGAATCAATTTATGAATTTGTTAAAGTTCTCTTAACAATAACTTGAAGATGGTGAGGAAGAAGCTGAGTATTTATTATTAAGCCTGACTTCTCTCAATGATTCTATACTTCAGACTGACTTCTCTTGATCGAGCAAAACTAGAGTAACTCTTATCAATACGTTTGGGCATCAGACCCGCACATCGATTCCTATGGAGGGGTCATTCGAGATAACGCATTTTCTCGAATAATCTATTCTAATATTCATTGAAAATACTCAATTCTCACGATCTTTCTACTTTTGTTACTAACAAATGAGTCACTTATCTGTTAACAAAAGTTATCATAAACATAATAGATGTTTGTACAGGTGCACGTCTCGAGGATTTACTCGAGGCCTTAGCGCTTATTTATATTCGATAAAATATAGAAAAAATAACTTTATCAATTATTACTCATATTCTTAACGTTCAAAGATCTTGAATGATATTATTCTATTATTATATTATATTATTTTCTATAATTTATCAAATACTATGGAAATTACATGGTTATCGATATTCGATATAATTAGTAAGATTTCAGGTCGGTAATTAGAGAAGTAAATGCCCACGTGATCTGAAGTACAGGCTGGGATGTAACACCTGTAGGGTGATGGATAGGATGTGTTGGAACCATAACGGAATCGAACCAAAATTGTAATTGAATTTAGTTTCAATTAAGTTCAATTCACCCAACACAAATTTTATCGGGACGATGATTTATCGAGAAAAGGGTAGTGTAACGAATGTGAAACTGATGTTTTAAAATATTTGAATAGCTAGAAAACAAATGCCTTTTTCTCCTGATTTTATAGATGCGCGACAATAGTCAGTCAGTCATATATTGACATCTTAACAACAAACATCTGACGTCAATTAGACGACAATTTTTTCAATAACCAAACATACCCGCATGAAAAAGTTTTGCATGTGAAAACATATATAATCAAATATATAAATATAATAATGTGATATATTGTATAATATATAAAATAATATTAATATTTTTGCCGCATTAATATATGATAATATATTGAATAAAAATATATTGCTAGAATATATTACCATGATATTTATCAATACATGACTTTTTTATGTCTGTTTTACATATATATTTTATTATATTTTGTTTACATTGATATATTATATTGAAAGGAGTATAATAATCAATATATAGTATTTTATATATATGTTTTCCAGTATATTGTAAAATATAAATCACTTTTTTTACTTTTCTTAGGTAATTGCGTTATTTATTCGGTAAATGTAAGGTCAATGAAAAGAAAACAAAAAAATAATAAACTTGACATTTTTTTTGTGGAATTATGTAGAAATTGAAAAATGTTGGAAAATCAAAAATTGCACGACTCAATCGCTTATTTTATTATTAATCATTACTTTTATTTTTTTTTTTATTATGATTTTTTATTTAACTTATGAATCATCAATTTGATTTTTTTATTTCTTTATTCCAGTTAATTTTTTTTTTTTAATTTTTTCTAAATATCCCTCATTTTTGTCGTAGATGTCGCTCTTATTTTTCAAGCCTACTGTTTTACGCTAGTGCTGCTACCAGTAGTTGATGGGGAGTAAAAAAGGAAAAGAAATTTACTTTTGTAATAATAACAATAGTGAAAATAAAAATGACCGCTAAACTTTTCGTAAATAATCAGTTGGACGTTTTTAATTAATTACAATTAAACTAAAAGGATTTAGACAGTAATTTTCGATAGTGTTCTTGTGATCAAAAATACAAAGATAATAAAATAAAATTGAGACCGATTAATTGTTCCTATCGAGAGTTATTTGGTTTATTAAGTTTCATACACTACAATTTACAACTCGTGTCACTGGGATGAAAATAATTTGTATTTGATTAATGGAATAATTAATCGACTTAATATTGGTTCAAAATTATTCTTTAATAAATTGTCTTTGTATTAGTATAAAATTTAACCGATTTTAGTGTGATCGAAAAAGTCTAGAGACAAGTTAATGTGAGTGAATGAGTCAAAAAATTTAGAGCGATCATTAAAGACTCTCAGCGCATTCGCGCCTAAGGTGTGCAAAAGTATATTGAAAAAATAAGATATTTAACGCATTGTGAAAAATATAAGTTTTGATATATTGGAAAAATACAATTCCAATATACCGCGGACCATATATTTAAAAATATAAATTCATTCGTATATAATCAATTATCTAGAGACCATATACCACTAATTATATTGGTCAAAATACATGGAAGTATATATCAAGTTTATTATATTATACTTCTATATATACTATCCGTAGATGACAAGAAAATTTAGAGCGAAAAAACGATATCTCAAAAAATCTCTTTTAAAATATTGTCCAGCAAATTTACTGATCTACAAACAAACTTTGTAATGATTTTTTATAAGTTCAACCATTCATAATATATCCGGTGTCAAAGTTTGGTACTACCCGAAGAAATTGGTTTTGCTCGTTCTGAATTTGATACCATGTCAGCTAATGAGATTTCGGAAATTTTCAATACAGTTTTTTGTAGGAAACTGAATGTTCTGCAAAAAAAAATCGAATTCAAAATTTTCGCAGATTCAAAAGTTTCGAAGATATTCGTATCCGCAAACACACTGTCTGAAAATCATGATATTTCTCAATTTTGAATATCATAAAATGTTTTTATCGCTTTAAAATTCGAATTATTATTTATGGAAGCTCATGTTGTTAAAAACATAGTAAAAAATAATTTTTATTAACTCAAAAAGACTAAATATTCGATTTTTTGATCTTATTCATAATTTACTAACATCATTTTACATCATTAAGCACAATTCACGGCAATCTTTATTAATCAACGGCCAGACGTATTGTTTGGAGACAATTTTTGCGATCCTTTAATTCCAGGGTGAGCGAGCGTGTGTAGCGAGTCGACACTTTTCCCCTCAGCGGGCCTGAAACGTATGGACGCACTATACCTGACGTGGTGTCACAATACAGTTCAAGTCCATTATCGAGTTGAATCGTATTTAAATTCAAAGCAGTTGTTTGACGTAACAACTGCTGAAGTTCTTCATCAGTTTGTTGAGCGTCGGCAAGTTTTTGCGACGTTATAGCAGTGGATGCTGCTTCGACACGTGACAATGTGTCAGCGATAATATTGTCGTTACCCGACACATGTCGGATATCGGTGGTGAATTAACGGCTGAAATCGAGTCGTCGATATTGCCAAGACGATGCTCTTTCGGTGCGCTGTTTGTAAGCGTACTGAAGCGGCTTATGATCAGTGTTGATCGTAACATGCCGGCCTTCGAATATGTACCGAAAGTATTTAACCGCCACGTAGAAGGCGTTCAACTCACGGTCGTACGTCGACAATTTTTGAATCGACAGAGGCACTTTTCGACTGAAAAATGCCAGTGGTTGCCAGTTGTTATCCACTTTTAGTTGTAAAGGGGCTCGAAAACCGATTCTGGAAGCGTCGGTAAATATTGCCCAGTCAGCATCGATTTTGGGGTGAACCAACGAAGTAACATCCGAGGGAGCTTGCTTAGCTGACAAAAGACTCGTGAAGTTCAGATGTCCAGTTGACTGGATGAGAGCCTTTGACTTTGGGTCCTTCCAAAAATTTATCAAGCGGTGCTAGAATTTCCGCAGCGTTCTTAATGAACTTTCTGTAGAAATTCACTGTGCCGAGAAATCGATAAATAGCTTTTACGGTGGTAGGAGCCTCGAAATTGACAATAGCCTCGACTTTTTCCGGTAATGGCTTAATTCCATCTTTGGTGATTACAAGGCCGAGAAATTTTACTTCCGGTTAACCAGACTAGCAATTTGGTACGTTAATTACCAGTCCGTTTTCACGGAGACGCTCGAACAAAATTTTTAGATGCTTCGTGTGTTGCTTCTCGTCATGAGATGCGATTAAAATATCGTCAACATATGGAAAGACGAAATCAAGGTCACGAGTTACCTCATTGATGAATCTTTGAAATGTTTTAGCCGCGTTTTTAAGCCCAAACATTCTAAATCGGAACTCGAACAGTCTGAACGGTGTAATGATCGCCGTATTCGGCACGTCTTCTGGTGCGACAAGTATTTGCAAAAATGCCTTTGCAAAATCGACGACTAAAAATATGTTTTTATCGTGTTAAAATGCGGCAATGTCGTCAAGATAACGCAATGAATATTTATCAATCAGCGTTTGATCGTTAAGCAGTTGGTAATCACCGCATGGCCTCCATTCTCCGGACTTCTTCTGCGCTAAATGAAGTAGTGAAGCCCAGGCACTGTTGGAAGGTCTGCAAATACCTTCTTCGATCATTTTACGGAATTCTGCTCGTGCAATTTTCAGCTTATCTGGAGCCAGGCGTCTTGCTTTGTACGAAACTGGCGGTCCAGGTGGTGTTCGAATATGATGCACCATCGACTGTTTTTATGTTTGTCACTGCCGATGTTGTGTGAGAATTTCCGGGTGTCAGTAAACCAGTGATGCCATCACGAAGGCATTTGCGTTTTAGGTCGACTAGTAAGTCATAATGACTTATGAAGTCTGCATCTATAATCGGTTTAGTGACGTCAGCAATGATAAAATACCATAAAAATTCACGGCAAAGTCCAAGGTTCAATGTAAACGATTTTAAACTATAGGTTTGAATTATCGAGCCGTTTGCAGCATACAATTGGTAACCTATGGGTGTACTGAGTGATATCAGCCAGCCACGTAGAAAAATGAATAAATCGGAGTTAAATGTTGAATGTTGTAGGTGTTTCGTTCCTGTAGTTCAGTCTCGGATAAACAAGCGGTGAGAAATCGATTGAGAATTATTAGCCGCCTATTGATTTTCGTTTGAGTTTCCGTGCCATTTACAGCTGGAAGCGCATGATCGGGCATTTCTACCATGCATGTAATGGTACCAGCAATAGTCGAAATTTTCAACTTTCCGAGGACGATGGTGTTGGTATACTCTGGATAGTGTAATTGCTCTGCGTAAGCATTATGATATCTTACTAGGGTGCTTTTTATTTTTCGAACATTTTTTTTTTTCTTGGCCCATATGAAAATTTTATTGTAGGCGACGAAAAAAAAATTTCCTGAAAATTTTAGCCCTTAATTTTAATTTTAAGAAGTCGCTATCTATTTTTAAAGTTTTCCCATTTAAAAAGCATGGGAAAGATATCACATTTTTTTATAAAAATTCCTACCCAGGTAGTTTTTGAGCAATTCACTCGTTTTTGGGCTCGTTTCATATGGCTTGTAGTCCTCTTTAAAATTGATTTTAGTGACATAGATGCATTTACAACAGTTCATAAGTTATGAGACTTCAAACTTCAGAAATTTTTATTTTTACCAAAAAATAATAATTAATGGCTATTATTATTCCAGCTATCAACTTTCTAGGAAAAATGACATACAACTTTTGTAGTGTGTTAAATACTCTGAAATAAATACCCAAAAGAATTCAATATTATCAACGTTATTGTTTATTTTTTTTAACTTTTCTCTTTGAAAGGGTTTTAGAATTATTTAATTTTAATTTTATTCTCGTGACAAATTGAACTTTTGTACTTATCCTTTTTTTTGGTATTTAATAACTCGAGCTTCATCAATTTTTATGTAGCTCTATGATTTAACGTATCGATCGAAGCGCCGATAGTTTTCGACGGTCTAAAATCTCAGTCTTTATGACTGAAATTGAATTACAAGTCACAAATCTATTATCAGTTTTTTTAATATTATTTTATTTTTTAATCATAAAACTACATAAAAATTGATAAAGCTCGATTATTTTAATACCAAAAAAAAGGATAAGTACAAAAGTTCAATTTGTCACGAGAATAAAATTAAAATTAAATAATTCTAAAACCCTTTAAAAGAGAAAAGTTAAAAAAAATAAACAATAACGTTGATAATATTGAATTCTTTTGGGTATTTCTTTCAGAGTATTTTACACACTACAAAAGTTGTATGTCATTTTTTCTAGAAAGTTGATAGCTGGAATAATAATAGCCATTAATTATTATTTTTTGGTAAAAATAAAAATTTCTGAAATTTGAAGTCTCATAACTTTTGAACTGTTGTAAATGCATCTATGTCACTAAAATCAATTTTAAAGAGGACTACAAGCCCTATGAAACGAGCCCAAAAACGAGTGAATTGCTCAAAAACTGCCTGGGTAGGAATTTTTATAAAAAAATGTGATATCGTTCCCATGCTTTTTAAATGGGAAAACTTTAAAAATAGATAGCGACCTCTTAAAATTAAAATTAAGGGCTAAAATTTTCAGGAAATTTTTTTTTTGTCGCCTACAATAAAATTTTCATATGGGCCAAGAAAAAAAAAAATGTTCGAAAAATGAAAAGCACCCTAATCTTACGTATAAAAATATATATAGTAAACTTAATTAATATTTCTGTAATTTGAAAAATTATAATTAAAACCGATCAACTTCTTTTATAGAAATATTAAAGTAATAATAATAACATTGAGATCCATTATTCTGTTAGTATAGAAGATACATTATTTTTTTTCTTAAAAAACAAAAAAATATAATAATTATAATGTAAGATATAGCCGATAAAAAACGTTTGGATCTAACCAGATATGTTTGGATCTCGTTATATCTATATCCAAATACATTCTAATATTTGATTTTACTAGATATAAGCATAGATAATTATACCTGCTCAGATCTAATGTATATAAGCAGATATAGAGATGTATTAAGATTCATTCTTAAATAGATATACGCATATCCAAGCAAATATAAATATATCTGCTCATATCCAATTACATAAAAGCATACATACACTTATCCAAAAAATTAAAGGAATAAGAAAATTCTATAAAATTTTTAGCGATTTTTAGAAGTCTGTATTTTCGTGAAAAATGATCGTATCGAAAAATTAAAAAAAGCAAATTAAATCTTGAAATCTCTAGTTCAAAGATCTTCCAAGAAAAATAATTTTTTGAGCCACATTTTTTGCGGAATCATAAAAAAAAGTCGAGACAAAATTTTTTTAAATTTTTTAGTTTTGTTTTTTAGGTCTATGGGGCCAGAAAATTTTTTTTCGAAAAAACCAATTCAAGGCTTGTTTAGGCAATTTATTCAGCTACAATTTGATTTTTTTGTTTCTCTGTGCGACAGTTTGCTGCTGAGATATCAGCCTTCAAATGAAAAAGGATCCTTTTCTCTTCGATTATGGATATCTCAACAACGAATGGTCACACAGTGATTTATAGAGCAGTTTGATAAACTTGAATAAATGCCCTACAAGCTCCATTTTCAAGTTTTTTGAAAAAATATTTTTTTTTCATCCTCAATATCAATTTGAAAAACCCACAAAAAATGGCCATTTTCTGGTTTTTTAGTCAACTCATCGCTGCTTTGTGAATATAGATAAAAAAAATAATGTTGCCAGGTGATTTAACAGCTTAATGTGCTCCCAAAAACCCTGGAAATTTTAAGATTGATCCATTGAACCGTTTGTCCGGACCAATTGCTCAAAATTTTATAAAACAATTGAAGGAACAAGTTTTATTCCGTAATTTGTGCAGTCATTACGAAAATGAAAAAATTAATTTTTTCCGGATTTTTTCCCATTTTTATGTTAGTTATTCAGTACATGTAAGGTAAGGAGAAAAAAAATTTTTTTTTTCCGAAAAACGAAGAAAAAACAAGAATTTTTTAATTTTTTTTTTTTTTTTACGTTTTATTCAGTTTTTTTTTTTTTCCTTAGTTTTTCGGAAAAAAATTTTGTACTGAATAACTAACATAAAAATGGAAGAAAATCCGAAAAAAATTAATTTTTTCATTTTGGTAATGATTACACAAATTAAGGTACAATACTTGTTCCTTTAATTGTTTTATAAAACTTTGAGCAATCGGTCCGGACAAACGGTTCGATGGATCAATCTGAAAATTTCCAGGGTTTTTGGGGGTACATTAAGCTGTTAAATCAACTGGCAACATCATTTTTTTATCGATATTTACAAAGTAGCGATGAGTTGACTAAAAAACCAGAAAATGGCCATTTTTTGTGGGTTTTTCAAATTGATATTAAGAATGAAAAATATTTTTTTTTTCGAAAAAATCGAAAATAGAGCTTGTAGGGCATTTATTCAAGTTTCTCAAACTGCCCTTTTAATTACTGTACGACCATTAGTTGTTGAGATGTCGATAATTGAAGAGGAAAGGATCCTTTTTCATTTGAAGGCTGATATCTCAGCAGCAAATTGTCGTACAGAGAAACAAAAAATACAAATTGTAGCTGAATAAATTTCCTAAACGAACTATGAATTGGTTTTTTTGAAAAAAATTTTCCTGGCCCCGTAGATCTAAAGAACAAAACTAAAAAATTTACAAAAATTTTGTCTCGACCTATTTTTTATTATTTCGTGAAAACCGTGTTTAAAAAAGTTATTTTGCTGGAAGATCTTACAACTAGAGATGTCAAGATTTAAATTGCTTTTTTTATTTTTTCGATACGATTATTTTTCACAAAAATGCAGACTTCCAAAAATCGCTAAAAATTTTATAGAATTTTCTTGTTCCTTTAATTTTTTAGATAAGTGTAAGAATTGATATCCATGCAGATATGCATTATACCTAAGCATATATAAGTATATATAGGTATATCTATTCAGATCCAACTACACTAACGCAAGAAATTAAATGAACAGAAAAATTTTATAAATATTTTAATAATTGTTGGAAGGCTGTAATTTTGTGAAAAATAATCGAATCGAGATTTTAGAAAAAGGATTATATAGCTAAAGATCTCTAGTTTCATATCATTTTTATGAAACTTTTTTAAAAGGTGTTACATTCTGGCTTATTTATTATTCAGACAGAATACTTTTTAATTGACCAGGTTGACGTCATTAGGGTGTCAATAGACCCCAGGATCGTTAGCTGTTGACCTTCTTATAGTTTATTCAAGAAAGAAGTTTAATGACTTACCGTGGTGGAGATTATGGGCTCCGTGGAATGGGATGCTTCCACTGGGTGGATGGACGGATGGAACGTCCACTGAAATCAGCTGCCAATTGTCGCTGATGCCGGTCCAGAAGGCCGGGTTTTCCTTTGGGGCCTCGTCTGAGGTTGAACGGGCTGGGCTCTGGGAATGCGACTACTCCGCGAGGACAAGTGATTGTAACTGGTTGATCAGATCACCAGAACCTGATGGCTCAACAACACACGAGCTCAGAGGCTCAACTACACAAGAGCTCAGAGGCTCAGCAACTCACAAGCTCGAAAGCTCAACCGAATCGTTGGCAACCACTAGCGGTATTACTAACGCTACTGGCTCGATAAGGACTTCCTCAGATTTTATTCTCGGTCAACCTTGTGTTAGGTCCGTGATAACGACTTGAAGTACGCGACCGAGCTGTACGGCACGTCCTGATCTCCTGCTTCGTCGGCCTCGAGGCATAAAAGTATTTATGATAGGTAATGAAGGAGCCCGAACTGCTGTTTAGCGCTCTGAGCAAAGGAAAGGTGGAACAGCTAGTAAGCGCTCGCCCCTTTAAGGTTCTGAGACAAAAGATGTAAACGTTTAAATTTAGGTTTTATTCCTTAAAACCGATAGAGACAGGCGAATCAGTCAATCAATTGTACAGAGTATCGTGCTCTTTGAGATTTCGCGATCAACTGACTGATCCTGCTGCTCTGCGACTAAATACATTCATCAAAGTGTTAACGTTGCATCTCAGGTTTCCTATGAGAGAATCGTCGTGGCCCGGGTCTCATGTGTCGTCATCTGTTTAGACTATCTGCCAGCGACGGCGACTCTCTCATCGCAAGAGATTTCCGTTACATTGTTGGTGATGAATAAAATAATATCGCCAACAAAGTATCGATTTATTAATTTATTAACTATTTCTAATTCTAAGAAGTATCAAACCGTTTATTCACCCACCGTGGCGAATAAATAATTCGAAACTTCAAAAAAAAATTTCCAAAATTTTTATTCAAATTTAATTGGAGCCATAACGTAACAAAGGTCTGGTTATTACGCTAACATTCGAAATACCGCGAGACAAAGAATTTAAAATTTTTTTTTTTCCAACGAGCCCACGGACAGCGGAAAAATTTTGACGGCTAAACCAATGCATAGGTCATTTGGCAAATTTATTCAGCTTCAATTTGCTTTCTTGATTTAACCTCGTAGGTCAATTCGCCGCAGAGATATCAACCTTCAAACAAAAAATAATCCTTTTGGCTTTGATCATCGATATTTCAGGTATCAATAATCGCACAGTAAATTTGAGGGCGGCGTTAAAATTTGAATAAATTCCCTACAAGACCTGTCCATCATTTTTCGGAAAAAACCATTTTTTTTATTTTTAATATCCTCTAGAAGTAAGTACAAAAAAATGACCTTTTTCGGTTTTTTAGTAAATCAACCGCTACTCTGCAAATATTGTTGAAAAAAATATTGTTGCCAGGCACTTTTTTGGCTTAATGTACCTCTAATAACCCTATGGATTTTTAGATTGATCTACTGAGCCCATTTTTGGGGGTGATCGATTAAAGTTTTGCTAAACAATTTAAGGAACAAGTTTTGTTCCTTTAATTGTGTGATCATAATCAAAATGAAAAAATAATGTTTTTATTTTACTTTTCTTCCATTTTTGCATTGGTAACTCAGTAGATGTGAGGGAAAGAAAAAAAAAACGAAAAATTTCCAAAAAATGCCAAAAAAATCAAAGAAATCAAAAAAATTGAATCTTGTTTTTTTAGGTCGAAAATTTCTTTCTTGACGTTTTTTGGAAATTTTTTCAGTTGCATTCGCTTTCGCGTACATTGTTATAAGTAGAATTCGCAAGTTATAATTATTTCTCACAATAATTTTTGTATGAAGTGTAAATAAATAGTTAATTGAGTTAATCTATAAAAAAGTGTGTAATTTCTAATTGTTTAAAATAACCTCACCATAACCAGATCCTCTTAGTATTATTCGCTTATTTTTCAAGGTTAAAAAAAAAGCCAAATTGAAGCTGAATGAATTTACCAAATGACCTATGCATTGGTTTAGTTGTTTTACGTTCTGGCTCCAATTAAATTTAAATAAAAATTTTGGAAATTTTTTTTTTTTGAAGTCTCAAATTATTTATTTGCCACGGTGGACAAATAAACAGTTTGACACTTCTTAGAATTATAAATAAATAATAAATTAATGAATCGTTACTTTGTTGGCGATATTATTTTATTCATCACCGACAATGTAACGGAAATCTCTTGCGATAAGAGAGTCACCGTGGCTCGCGGATAGTCTAAACAGATGACGATGCATGAGACCCGGGCCACGACGATTCTCTCATAGAAAACCTGAGATGCAATGTTAACACTTTGATGAATGTATTTAGTCGAAGAGCAGCAGGATTAGTCAGTTGATCGCGTGATCTCAAAGAGCACGAAACTCTGTACAATTAACTGACTGATTCGCCTGTCTCCATCGGTTCTAAGGAATAAAACCTAAATCCAACCTTTTACATAAATCTTTTGTCTAAGAACCTTAAAGGGGCGAGCGCTTACTAGCTGTTCCACCCTTCATTTGCTCAGAGGGCTAAACAGCAGTTCGAGCTGCTGTATTACCTATCATAGCTACCTTTATGCCTCGAGACCGACAAAGCAGGAGATCAGGACGTGCCATACAGCTTGGTTGCGTACTTCAAGTCGTTATCGTAGACCTTACACAAGGTCGACCGAGAATAAGATCTGAGGTTGTCCTTATCGAGCCAGTAACGTTAGTAATCCCGCGACTGGTTGTTAACGATCTGATTGAAATACCAAAATCTGGTGTTGTTGAGTCTCTAAGCTCGTGTATTGTTGAGCCTCTGAGCTCGTGTGTTGTTGAGCCATCAGGTTCTGGTGATCTGATCGACCAGTTACAATCACTTGTCCTCGCGAAGGAGTTGAATCTCCAGAGCTCAGTCCGTTCAACCTCAGACGAGGCCCCAAAGGAAAACCCGACCTTCTGGACCGGCATCAACGAAGGTTCGCGGTTTATTCCAGTGGACGTTTCATCCGTCCATCCACCCAGTGGAAGCATTCCATTCCACGACCCTCGTTACGGGTATTATTCCGAGGCCTATTTCAAGGCCACCGGCCGAGACGAGTACTTACCGGCAGAGGCGAAGAAGTTACGCAGGAAAGGGATTATTTGGGCTGACTTATGGGACCCATAATCTCCACCATGGTCAGTCATTAAAACATTTTCGCATAAAATAAAAGAAGGTCAACAGCCGACGCACTTGGGGTCTATCGACACCCTAATGACGTCAACCTGGTCAATTGAAAATTATTCTGCCTAATAAATATACAAGCCAGAATGTAACATTGGTGCTGTGACTAGAATGCTGATGAGTTTCTTTTATTTTATTGTTTTATTATAAACTATACAAAATGTTGCTCCCGTATTAAGAAGTGTTTAATTTTTTTTCTCTTACTCGCGATCACTCGTACAGACGGGAACGATTTTTGAAGTATGAACTTATTTTTCGTGGAATTTTTACTAGGTAAATTGATAAATAAATGACGTAAAGTGATTTTATTTTCTGTCGGATCATGATATCAGAATTCAAATCCTAGCCGTCGGGAAACGCACATGAATATTTCGTGATTGTTAGTGCCTTACTTTAACATTACTGTCCATCGTTCACTAGTACGAAACCTTATATGATTTGTTTAGAATACTTAATCGTGGGTTAAGAATCAAAATTTGTCAAAGCTATTGGGTCTATGCAAAATTGTGTGAAATTGATTATTTTCTAGTTGAAATAGTTAATTCGTTTTTTTTCCAAATCAATTGTTTTTTGAATCGAAATTATTTCAATTTTATTATTTAATTTATTTTCCGACTGTTCAGTAATAATTACGATTGCATTGACAATTTTGTTCTATGATCTCATAAATATTCAATAATTAACGCGACAATTGAGAAAGTTCAAACAATCAATAATTTGGCATAATGGATAAACGTAAACCTATGACAGAGGAGGAACTCCTCGAACTGTCCGAAAAATTAACCGAACAGTGTAGAATGCACGATGATCGGGAAGCAGATCTTGAGGCCCGAGAACCGCTACTTAATGACCGATTAAGTGACCTTTCGGAGCGAGACCGAGCAAATATTGAAAAAAAGACAAAACTGCGCGATATCGAAGCAGAATTACGGAAATTAGAAATTTTTTTCGGAGAACGAGAACTTGAGTTGAAGTCACGCGAGTTAGTAAATCAAGGTGAACCCAATGAGCTTAAGGTCGATTTTGAACGCAGGTTACGAGAATTGACAGAGCGTGAAGCAGAATCTAGTCAGCTCCTTGAGCAGGCTAAAATAATGCAAACGGAGCGATTAAACAAACGCGAGGCTACGTTAGCTAACCGGGAGCGTGAGTTAACGGAGATCCAGGAAAAACTGGATAAACGGAAACGTGATCTGGTTGTTCGAGAAAACGCGGTAGCTACTCAGGAAAATAAGATGCGAAATGACTCTAAATTATTACAAAGCTGGGCTTCGGAGCTCAAGCAAATGAAAACGGCCGTCGTGACTTAAACACCAAGCGTTATCCAAGAACTCAAGAAGGAAATGTCGCAGTTAAGAAGCAGTGGGCCGAACGAACTCGCCTGCAATGCGAATATAACGATGAAGGACGCGTTATCGTATGTGCCTACCTTTGACGGTACTAGCGCCGCAGTTTCCGATTTCATAAGATCGTGTAGTCGAGCTTATTCCATGCTAGCGCCGAGTGCCGAATTTATATTTTTGATACTTGTTCGGCAAAAGTTTAAAGGTGACGCTCGGATAGCAGTTGAAAACATGGAATACAGCAACATGAAGGAGTTTGAAAATCTTTTTCGCACTGTCTTCGACCGTCACCGCTCTGCGAACCAATGCAAGGCCGAGCTAGAAAATATCATCGTGCGACCCAAAGAGAATATGGTTTCTTATGTGAACTGCGCTCGTACAATTTATCGCGACATTTTGCACGCGGAAAAAACCGAAAGGGAAACGCTTCTCGAAGCGGAAAAATAAAAAATTGAAAAAGACGCTATTTCGGCTTTCCTCAATGGTATTCCACCTTTACTGCAAGTTCAGTGCTTAGTCAAGCCACACGATACGTTGGAACAAACATACGCGTCGTCGATAACCGCGTTGAAAAATCAGGAAGACAACGCGAAGCGCTTCCAAACAGCGGTTGCGGTTACAATAGCTCATATTCAAAGTAACCAACCTGACAGGTCTAAGCCACCTAGGCCAGAGCGCCAGGTGGAAAAAAATAGAGATCTTCGCTGTAACTATTGTGATAACCGCGGTCATTTCGCAAGAGATTGCTTGCAGAAAAAAGGATTGAGTAATAACGGTAATAATAATAGATTTGATAACGATAATTAATACAATAATGTTGACCGGAGAAACCAGAACAAGGGATCCGGTAATAAAAATAAACCTCGCGGTAACGATAGAAAACCCGAGGAAAATCGGGAGGAGTGCCCGTGTTACGGTAAGGTCAATCACAGGTTGGCAAACTGCTTTAAATTTGCAACGCTTGTACAAACTCGTTATGGGACGTCAGGAAACTCCAAACTCCCGGGGAAGAACGACAACAGGTCCCACGGGAGTCCGAAACAAGTTCAAAGCCCGCCGAAAAATCCTTTTGAGGTCGCGCACCAGTCAACGTCGCGACAGTCGTAATTAATTTAACAAAAACCGAGGTACCAGCAATTTTGGTCAAAAGCGATGATATAAAAAATTATTTAACGATCACGCTTGATTCGGGTTCGGAGGTAAATATTATAAAAATTGGTGCGTTAAATAAACCGCAAGATATCGACGTAGAACGTAAATTGGCGCTATTGGGCATAAATAAAGACCGAGTATACACGGTTGGTAAAATCCACGTAGAATTATTCAGTTATGGTGTTGAATTCAATGTGGTGAAAGACGGCTTCCCCACAGTTCATCCCACTATTTTGGGTGCGAAATTCTTTAACGAGTATGGCGCTAGATTCTTCTTTGATTGCAAATTATTTACGTTTTACGATGTCGAAATCCCGTTCTTTGAAACGGAAATCGAAAAATTGCCTCCAAGATCTGTTACCGTGATTAAAATTAAAACCACTCCCGATTCATCTGTCTATGGTTATGTACCTCGAATATACTGTGCATCCGAACTAGAAATCGGGGGCTCATTTGAAACTAATAATAACGGTAGTACGCTCTTACGAGCTTACAATAATTCTGATACTGGAATTTCTATTCCCAGGCCTGTGATCGATTTACAATCTCCTTTATGGCTGAATGAAAGCGATATTTCTATTAAATTAAAATCAGTAAATGTAATTAATGATTTTCCATGCGAGCCTCAATCAGCTGCTATTGATGCAGACTATGTGGAGCCTATCAGGGCTATTCGTAACTCACGATTACCCAAAGACATTGGGTCGGGAATCAGAGGGGAATTGAGAGGTTCAGGGGTCGTAGAATCAAGGGTATTCACGATCTTTGAAAATAATAAAACGCTGGAGCAGGCACAAGAAGTGACCAACTCCGTGCACGTTACCGAAGATTTCTCGGATCAGCAGCGCATGGAAATCAAGTATCTGATTTTTGAGAATCAAGATTTATTTTATTTATCTGGAGAGAATCTCGGATCTACAAACGAGATTTTACATCTATAATAACTACGGATAACCATCCAGTATTTAAGAAACAATATCGCTTTCCTCACATATATAAGGAGGAAATCTCGAGACAGGTCAGAGAATTAGAAGAAAAGGATATTATTAGACCCTCAGAATCAGGTTATTGTTTCCCGATTTGGATCGTTCCTAGAAAGGAAGATTCTTTCGGTAGTAAGAAATGGCGTATGGTAATCGACTTTTGTGATTTTTCGAAGCGGAATGATCATCAATCCGCGAATGATTCTAGCGACGGTGAGAAGGTCATCAATTATATTCGAAAATGTTTGGATTGTGAACTGAAAAAGTTAATTAGATTTAAGACAAAGCAGCCAATGGTCCTCACGGATACCCCTGATGCTGGGTTTGACAAAATCGGTTTAAATATTATATACTCAACGCATACTTCTGCGTCTGGAAATAAATACATATTGACTATACAGAATCTTCTGACTAAGTTCTCGATGGCAATAGCTTTAGAGCAAGCAACAGCCGTAGATGTAGCACAAGCTTTAGTAAATCGTTGGTTTTGCTACTTCCGGCCTCGTAAGGCCATACTTACTGATCAAGGAACAAACTTCCTTTCGAGTTTACTTAAAACTATTGCTAAAAAGTATAAAATCAAACAATATCATGCATCTGCATATAGACCTTAGAGTAATGGGTCGGTGGAACGATCTCACTATGTAATACAAGAATACTTGAAAAATTATATAGCCGAGAATGAAGACTGGGATGAATGCCTGGACATAGTCTCATTTTCATATAATGTAAGTGAACATGAGGGTACAGGATTCACTCCATATCAACTAGTATTCGGGAAAGTACCCCGTCTTCCTTCTCGCATACAAACTATTGAATAACTTAATGAGACGTATGCAGATTATTTAGAACAATTATTTAGACGTATAAGACAAGCTGAAGTGACTGCCAATGAGAACTTACATTAGGCTAAAGTTAGGTCAAAATTTTATTACGATAGAAGAATAAATCCACACCAGTTTAAACCTGGAACTAGGGTATTTGTACTACGGGAACTAAGGAAAAGTAAAGGAGACCCGCAGTACACTGGTCCTCATGACGTAATCGCGATCGGTCAAAACGAGACGGCTAAAGTAGATATAGATGGGGTGGTGCAAATAGTTCACAACAAGTTAAGAATATCTTGTATATGAATTTCAGATGACCGGATCGGTGATACTGCTGGGACTCCTTTCCTTTTCCTTGGGCCAGGTTGGATATGACTGCAGCGGGTCATCAATGAATATGACTAAGCTATCACTGTTGGATGTAGGGGAGTGCAATTTCCCCGCAACGAAAGCTGAAACCGAAAAGGTAATTGTAAGCCTAATACAACCGGCTGAAATAATTCACGTTCACGTGATCGAGTGTGAGATATTGATAAATAGAGTAGTGCAGCGTTGCGGAATGCACTCCCATACATCTTCCGTGTTGAACGGACATAGAGAATACTATTTAGATGTGGATTATACTAGATGTAAGAAAAGGCATGATACAGGTGGAATCTGGCTTGACGATCGAGTCCATATGATCGACTTAAAAATGAACACTACAAACTTTAGACAGGCAATATTAGCCGGCGATCATCATAAGGACGGTACATGTGCGGAAGGTGTCTTTAGTGATTCGTGGGGTACGTGGGAAAAAGCCGTGGCCGATGGGTTATTCGAAATATCTCTTTCCGATTATGGAACAACGCTGAACACTAAAACAAACCAAGTGATTTAAAGATCGGGAACGCTATCTGACGCGCAAAAACGTTCTTGCGTTACCAGTGAAGGTATGACCGCGTTCTGAAGTGAGACTCCAAAAGATTTGTGTTTGATGAAATACGCGTTACTCTACCAGGGATCAGCTACGAGAATAATTGGAGAAGAAGGACATCCAGATGTCTACTCACTCATCACAGAAGATATCACCTTCGCGCTGGCTCAGTCACGTGAGGTAGAAGTGTGCGGCCATAATGTTATAAAAACGGAGCACCCGAAGCTTTTTATAGTAGTCCTTAAAACCACAGATTATACAATGCAAATAGAAGCGATTAAGACCGAGGATATGGATATTTTCGCGTATGTGAATAGCAAATTTATATACGTCGAAAAATTTATGAGGCAGCAGATACAAAACCTCTACCATGTCGTCCTTGTTAGACGTTGTGAGTTAGAGCGTTCAACATTGATAAATGCATTGGCCTTGTCATCACTGGCTCCAGACGAGTTCGGCTATGCACTTATAAAAAGCCCAGGGTACTATACCACCGTTGCGGGTGAACTAGTGCACATTACAGAGTGATTACCTGTGCCCGTGCGCGTACGTCAGGACGAACATTGTTATCAAGAACTTCCGGTAACATACAATAACCAAAGTAATTTCCTAGCTCCAAAGTCAAGAATACTCCTGAAAAAAGGGACTATCATCGAGTACAACGCTATCTTACCCACAGGGTACTTCATTGATGGAGCGTCGTACCACTTGACACCTCAAGGTATTCGGGCACCAACACCACAACAACTTCAACCACTGACAGTCCCGACTTGGAACTATGAAAACCCAGAGCATCTGGCAACATCAGGAATCTACTTTCCGAAGAATTTGGAGAAATTACGTACCCGGATTATGTTTCCGGCAGAGAGACCAGCACTGCTCAACTCCATAGCCATGAGAGCCGCTGGAAGGGACATACCTGCAGGAAGCATCAACGTGCTGGGATTATTCGACGAAGAAGCGCTAGAAAAATAAGCACTCACCACAGGGCAGAGAATCTGGCAAAGTTTAATTGACTTCGGATACGTTAACGCTGGCATATTGTCAATTATGTTGGTAATGCGACTTCTGAAGTTCATTTACGACACGATATTTCATGCATACGCATTGTATGGCATATGAGGCTGCAGCTTAGTCCTAGTAACAGCAATATGGGACATATTGGCAAATCATATACTGCATCACCATCACCGCAGAAGATACGACTTGGACGTAGAGAGTCAAAGAAGCAAGACTCCCATACCTCGTTCAAGGTCAAGTATATCAATTATCGATGAGGAACCTAAACCTTATAAGTCTGCGCCACCTCAAGAAATATCATATGCAGAGCTAAATCGACAACTGGAAGATCAACCACTGAGGTCCGAACTCCATGAGTGTACAAGCAGTGAGATGTTGAGTCGTTTAAAGAACCGCACGGAAAACCGCGAGTGAACATTGTGAATGAAAATCGCGAGTGAACGCGAAAGCCAGATTGTGCCTATTTCATCTAAAACATTTTAGAAATTTAAGGAAATTGTCTTGCGGACAAAATTTTTAATCTTTAAGGACTTTAATACCTGTTATTAACAGGAAATTTTATATTTGTCGAAAAAATTACACAGTATAATAGTACTAAATAACTAAAAAGATGTTTACAAACATGAATTTACGTTTAATTACTTTGTTTATTATAAATACAAATAAATATTGAAGTTGCTAACTGACAAGTCGGGAGGTAGCTACCCCATTTTTCATTATGAATTACGACTTGAGCAGTTACTTCTTAAGTAACTTATAAATTACCGCAGGGTGAACGTATATCTATACGAATTTATATTTAGAATTAAAAAAAAAAAAAATTCACATAATAATTTCAATAATACCAAACGACCAAGTCGGCAGATAATTAAATGACAAAAATACTAACTTTAGTTCCATATTACTAGGTTTAAGTAACATTATAAGACGTTGTGTCCCAGGTATAGGTTTAAATTCTACAGCCAAGATTTTTTCTTTACAGTATTCAAAATTGATTTTAACTTTTGGTTTATATAGAGTCACATAATCAATTTGAATTTATATCGAGCCACTTTATCTATAATAGAAGTCGCATTGATTTTATTGAAGCGCCGCGACTTACTAAAGTCGGAAGGTGTTACGTTCTGGCTCCAATTAAATTTAAATAAAAATTTTGCAAATTTTTTTTTTTGAAGTCTCGAATTATTTATTCGCCACGGTGGACGAATAAACGGATTGACACTTCTTAGAATTATGAATAAGTGATGAATTAATAAATCGTTACTTTGTTGGCGATATTATTTTATTCACCACCAACAATGTAACGGAAATCTCTTGCGATAAGAGAGTCACCGTGGCTCGCGGATAGTCTAAACAGATGACGATGCATGAGACCCGGGCCACGACGATTCTCTCATAGGAAACCTGAGATGCAACGTTAACACTTTGATGAATGTATTTAGTCGAAGAGCAGCAGGATCAGTCAGTTGATCGCGAGATCTCAAAGAGCACGAAGCTCTGTACAATTAACTGACTGATTCGCCTGTCTCCATCGGTTTTAAGGAATAAAACCTAAATCTAACCTTTTACATAAATCTTTTGTCTGAGAACCTTAAAGGGGCAAGCGCTTACTAGCTGTTCCACCCGTCCTTTGCTCAGAGCGCTAAATAGCAGTTCGAGCTTCTTTATTACCTATCATAACTAACTTTATGCCTCGAGGCCGACGAAGCAGGAGATCAGGACGTGCCGTACAGCTCAGTTGCGTACTTCAAGTCGTTATCATGGACCTTACACAAGGTCGACCGAGAATAAGATCTGAGGAAGTCCTTATCGAGCCAGAAACGTTAGTAATCCCGCGACTGGTTGTTAACGATCTGATTGAAATACCAAAATCTGGTGTTGTTGAGTCTCTGAGCTCGGGTATTGTTGAGCCTCTGAGCTCGTGTGTTGTTGAGCCATCAGGTTCTGGTGATCTGATCGACCAGTTACAATCACTTGTCCTCGCGGAGGAGTTGAATCTCCAGAGCTCAGTCCGTTCAACCTCAGACGAGGCCCCAAAGGAAAACCCGACCTTCTGGACCGGCATCAACGAAGGTTCGCGATTTATTCCAGTGGACGTTTCATCCGTCCATCCACCGAGTGGACGCATTCCATTCCACGACCCTCGTTACGGGTATTATTCCGAGGCCTATTTCAAGGCCACCGGCCGAGACGAGTACTTACCGGCAGAGGCGAAGAAGTTACGCAGGAAAGGGATTATTTGGGCTGACTTATGGGGCCCATAATCTCCACCATGGTAAGTCATTAAAACATTTTCGCATGAAATATAAGAAGGTCAACAGCCGACGCACCTGGGGTCTATTGACACCCTAATGACGTCAACCTAGTCAATTAAAAATTATTCTGTCTAATAAATATACAAGCCAGAATGTAACAGTTGACAAAATTATTTCACGGTCCGTGGGCTCTTTAGGAAAAAAAAAAAAAAATTCAAAATTTTTTGTCTCGCGGTATTTCTCATGTTAGCGTAATAACCAGACCTTTTGATAAATTTTTATAAAAATGCACCGAAACAAGAGATTTCAAGCTATGAAATGCTTTTTTTAAAATCTCGATATGATTATTTTTCACAAAGTTACAGTCTTCCAAAAATTACTAAAAAATTTATAATATTTTTTTGTCCCTTAAATTTTTTTCGTTAGTGTATATATAAGCAAATATAAAAATTTATATCCAAGCAGATATACTTATATCCAAGCATATACAAGTACATATGGTTATATTTGCTCAGACCCAACTGTACGTATGTGGGTATATAGATGCAAAAATAATTTATATCCAAGCAGATATACGTGTATCCAACAGTTTAAGACTATATCTAATAATGTGTCTATATATGTAGTCATATTTGATCAAATCCAATAATATTTAAATTCAGGTAAGGCTCCTGAATTGTTGAACTGTTAGGGTTCTACTGCGAATATGACATTAAATACAGAGTTTTTTTTTATCTAATTATGCACGAATATCTGAGTAATATACAAAAATTAAAAACTTTTATCCAAGCAGATATAAATATTTCCGAAAATAAATAATCACACATTGGTATTTTTTTTACTTAAATATCAATCGACTTCTGTTACATATGTTATGCATTAGGTTCAACAAAAGCATTGAGAGGTAATAGCAATTAGATCCAAGATGTGAGTAGATACTGCTTTTTAAATGGTCTAAAGTATAATATATTTATATATTCATTTATTAGAATATAGTGAAACTTCTTTAGATATATGTGCTTAAATCTATATAGCTTTCTTTAAAGATCGACATTTACGCAGATCTGAATGGATACACTTTTATATTCGTGGTGATTAGGGTGGTACTTAGCAGGGATGTTTTTGAATTTCTTTCCTCCCAGGAGCTCGAATGCTTCTAAATGGATAAAAAAAAATTCCCTCAAAATTCGAGTTCTTACGAGATTTTACATCGTATAATAACTACGGATGATCATCCAGTATTTAAGAAACAATATCGCTTTCCTCCCATACATAAGGAGGAAATCTCGAGACAGGTCATAGAATTAGATGAAAAGGGTATTATTAGACCCAGTACCCAAAATTGAGGTGATTGTCACTGAAATAATAACGGTCAGACGTGGGGAACCGATCTCCTGGAATCATGAACTACCAACAAAGTCGGTGGTTCAAAATCCGTAGCATAGTCGTTACTCCTTCAATAGTAATAATTGGACCATTAAAGCTGATATCCTTATCAACAAATGTACACAGTTGGTCCGAAATAATGTCTACTAGCTCTTGGGATGTGTAATGGATATTTTACGTTCTTGGTATCATAAAACTATATGATAATGTGTTACCCATCTGAAATGAAAACAAAAAAAAATAAATCAGTTTTGTAAAAAGAAAAAAAAAAAACATTTATCTAAATAATTAAAAATTAGAAAAATTATTTAGATGTTTGTTACATTCTGGCTTATTTATTTATTAAACAGAATAATTTTTAATTGACCAGGTTGACGTCATTAGGGTGTCGATAGACCCCAGGTGCGTCGGCTGTTGACCTTCTTTTATTTTATGCGAAAATGTTTTATCGACTTACCATGGTGGAGATTATGGGCCCCATAAGTCAGCCCAAATAATCCCTTTCCTGCGTAACTTCTTCGCCTCTGCCGGTAAGTACTCGGCTCGGCCGGTGGCCTTGAAATAGGCCTCGGAATAATATCCGTACCGAGGGTCGTGGAATGGAATGCTTCCACTGGGTGGAAGGACGGATGAAACGTCCACTGGAATCAACCGCCAACCCTAGCTGATGCTGGTCCAGAAGGTCCAGTTCGCGCTGGATGGTTCCTCTGAACAAGTCGAGCCTGAAAGGCCAGGTTCCTCCTGATGGGCAAGTGATTCCAGCTAATGAATAATTCCACCAGAGCCCGACGGCTCAACGACACAAGAGTTCGACGGGTCACTAACTTTACTTGACACGATACCCAAACTTAGTAACTCGTTAACCAGTTTTGGAACGACCAACGTCAGCGGATCGAGAAGGACTTCCTCGGCATCGATCCCTCGACGGGGACGTTGGTGAATTACACGACCGAGATCTTCGTGAATCGTTCGGATAATCCGGCATAATTGGGCTTTTTTGTCCCCTCACTTTTTTTTTGGCATAAGCTCGGGTTGAGGTTTAGGAATTACCTGTACAGCCGGTAGCAGCGCTCAGGTAGAGTACCAAGTCACCGGTGTCAGCGTGCCCAGTAGCAAGTCAGGTGGCCAGGACCACCGGCGTCAACGTTTCTCAAGGTGAAAGTGCTTTTAATGATTACTACTACGTATGTAGTAGTGACAGCCTTATTGCTTAAAAATAAATGAAGAGGCAGGACCAAGTCAACGTAAATTTGATCAGAGTTCTTAGCTCTGTTAGATCTCGCGATCGACTGACTTGATTCTGTCGCTCCTTTGTGTTATACATTATCAAAAGTGTTAACGTTGCATCTCAGGTTTCCTATGAGAGAATCGTTGTAGCCCGAGTCTCATGCATCGTCATCTGTTTAGACTATCCGCGAGTCACGGCGACTCTTTTATCGCAAGAGATTTTCGTTACTTTGTTGGTGATGAATAAAATAATATCGCCAGCAGAGTAACGATTTCTTAATTTATTATTTATTTACAATTCTAAGAAGTGTCGAACCGTTTATTAACCCACCGTGGCGAATAAATAATTCGGGACTTCAAAAATAAAAATTTCCTAAAATTTTTATTTAAATTTGATTAGAGCCAGAACGTAACATGTTCAAATAAGAAAAAAATAAGACTTTACTCTCTCAATGTGATTGTTTTAATACACTAATGGAAGAAATTAAAGGATCAAAAGAAATTCCAAATTTTTGGGTGATTTTCAACAGGCCGTAACTTTGAGCAAAATGGTCGCACAAGGAAAACAAAAAAAAATTGTAGCTGCAAGTGTATACGTTTTGGATTAGTACTTTAAAATTTTTTTGCATCGATGGTTCTTGGGTAATCTTAGAAAAACCATCGACAAAAAAAATTTCAATTTTTTTACTTTTTTTTTGGTCTACGGGCGTGGAAAATTTTTTTTTTGCTTAACCACTATAAGGATCGGATACTTTCATTATTCAGCTTTAATTTCATTTTTTATAGACCTCGATACGACCATTTGTCGCCGAGATATCGGTCTTCAAATGGAAAAGGATCCTTTTGTCTCTGATTATCGATATCTCAGCAACCAATGATCGCACAGAGAGTTAATAGTTGGTTTCAATTACTTGAATGAATTTCCTTAAACGATTGGCCATTTTTTTTTCAAAAAAAAAAATTTTTTTCTGTGTTTAAATGAATTTGAAAATGTAACAAAAAAAGTGCTTTTGGTAGTTTTTTGGAAAATCAAGCGCTGGATCGAAAATATTGTGGAAATAAATAATATTGAGTGTGCATTTTACAGTTCAATATGCCTACAAAATCACCATAAAGAGCCAGATTCATCCAACCAGCCGTTTTTTTGTTTTACTTAATCGAATTTTAGAAAAAATTAAAGGATCACGTTTTTTGCTCTGAAAAGTCTATAATCTTTAACAAAATGAAAAAACAAATTTTTCCGAGCTTTTTCCACATTTTAATGTCAAACAGTGCTCAAATTTTCAAAAAATAAAAAAATTTCAAAAAAAAAAAATTTTTTTTTGAAAAATTTCTTTTTTAACAACTATAGGAAATTTATGAGACCAACGACCAATCATTTTAACACGTTTCCTTCGCTGCTTTCCGTGGTCTTTCAAATTTCCTAAAGTTGTTAAGAAAAAAAATCGGTCTGTCGGTTGACCCTGCGGGCCAGCCCCAAAACTTCCCGCGTATTTCGAGCTCCTCGAGCTCGAAAAATTGTAGTAGATACATTTTCGAGCTCTTCGAGCTCGAAAATACTTTTGTATGCTTTTGTTTTCAAAAAATAACGTTTTTTACAATTTTTTCTACAACGATATCTCTCGAACGAATAAACCGATTGAGACGTTTAAGGTGGCAGTCGACGCGTTTCATTGAGTTCTATAACTGATTAAATTTTAAAATTGATTCATCGAGTCATTTTTGAGAAATTTTCAAAATACTAAATAAATTTTTTTTTTTAATACTTTCGACAACGGATTCTCTTGAAAGAATGAACCGATTTTGATGTTTGAGGTGGCACTCGACGCGGCTTATGAATCTCCAGAGCCCAGTCCATTTTGGAATTAATCCATCGAGCCCGTAAAAAGTTATCCAAAAAAAACATTTTTGTAAAAAGTTTATTTTTGGAATATCTCTGAACGAGCCCTACCGATCAAGCTCAATTTTTTTTCAGCTTCAAGATATTAAACAACTGCGTCGAATGACACCTTGACGATCAAAATCGGTTGATCCGTTCAAAAGTTATAGATATTTACATACGTACGTACATACATACATACATACACTCGGACATCATCGTGAAATTAGTCAGAATAGCTTTCTAGGACCTCAAAACGTTGACATTTGTTGGAATTTCGATTTTCACAAATCGGACTGAAACCAATAACTTCCCGAATTTATGAAAATTTGCAATTTTCTTAGCGGGAAGTTAAAAAAACTGCAGAAATGTTGCTTTTTATTTTCCAAAAACTTAAAGATGTGTTTTGTTGATATCGTTGTCTTTAGTCTTTCAAACTGTTGCTGACTTAGATTATTAAAATTATCACTAAGTCTTCGAAATTTTATTTGAAGTTCGTAGGAAAAAAAAAAAAAAATTATATTCATAATCATAATAATTTTTTTAAATATGTTCACAGCAAACTTAAAAATGTCATGTAGACACCGCAACTTTTTATGATTTCAATAATTAGTGACATTCTAAAATATTTAATAATAATAATTAATTCAATTCATATAGTGGTAACATTAAAAAAAATTATTATATGAAAAAATGAAATATCATGAAAAAAGTTGCGGTGGTTTATGTGTATGACGACACTCATGGGCACAGTGAATCTATAAATATGTATTAAACAATCGTTTGTATATTTAGGTCGTTGATAATTAATTGATTTTATTCTTTAATAATTGAAGATTAAAACATTAATTATAAGTTTAAAACAATAATAATAAGTTTAATACATTATCACTACACCCATAGACGCTACAATTGTTTTTATAATATTTCATTTTTTTTTTTATCGAATAATATATTTATTAATACATGCATACGCACGCACGTACGCACGTTCACTTATTTATTAATTTATATAAATATATTCATAGATGTTTAATCATTCATAAAAAACCAAAAACTTACAAAATAAACGATGTGTGTCAGACATCTCAGCACTCAGTTAGACGGATTTTGGATTTAAGTTTCTCGAGAGATTTTTATCTTCTTAAGTAAACAATTTTTCTGTTAACCCTTCAGAACCATCGTGTAGAGAGATTCTTTCACAGTTTCTTTAAAACTTTTTTTTTCTTTCTCAATTGAAATGGAATGACCCCCTGAAATTTTTTTTAGCTTACTAAAATTTAATGCTCTAAATGATACTAAAAAAACCAAATTTTTTAAACTTGAAAAATAAAGAAAAAAAATTATTTTTTTATTAACTGTGAGAGTTTCTCTCATCGCGCGAGTTAAGTCAGGCACAAAAAAAATTGCTGTTCGTATTACTTCGTTTCATTTCGGCTGTTTCCGTGGTATCTAGCCGCCATTTTAATGTATATAGATATACAAATAAACAGTATTCTAAAAGTTGTTTACAATAAGTGTACCTGTATACCAGTATTTTAATCAAAATAAAAAATGTAATAATTTCTAAATGATTATTTATAAAAAATAATTTATAAAGAATTATTATTTAATTTTTAGTATTCAAACAAATAATATTTTATGTTGTATTTTACTTGATTTATAACCTAAAATTATTTAAATATTTTTGTAATTTCGCTCTTGGCGCTTGCGCAATAGGCGTGAGATTTTCTCTCATCACGATAGCAATGACTGTGGTACGGGAGGCGTATGTTCTGAAGGGTTAAAGTAAAAATCAACCAATTAAAACACTTATTACATAAAAGACGGGACCTGATTGGCTCGCTTTTGAATGACTCGCATATAAACTTCAGCACGTTCACTTTGGTTAAAATATGGTAATTGTGTAGAACCATGTTTCCACCTGTTTTTTAGAAGTAAAAATCAAAAAATAGACCAATAGCTTTGAAACCAATTTCAACCGCAAGTATTTTTCGGCGGATTGAAGGTACATTTGCTTAATTAGAAGCTTAATAAGCATCAATCTAGTATAGGTGTGTACCAGAGGTGTAAAAATGCTTAAATTCTGGATTTTTCATTGAAATTTTTCAGTTCCGTGTTGCACTGCACTATTTGTCATATTTTTTTTTTCATTCTATGTATTGACTCTTAAGTCAACCACCAAAACTCAAGTTATATGCCTGTTTATCATAATTTGTGTAGTTTCATTCTAAGTACGTTAACGGACTCATCAGTTAGGCTATGTTAACGCACTCTTGCCTTAGACTACATCTCTTACCAGTACGTGCCGGCGTAAAACAGTGTTGTGGGCTTCAGCCAGACACTATACTAGCAAAGGGAGGCGGATACCGTCCATACTGCTTCTAACAAAATGTTAGGTGAGCTGTTGTACACCTTAACAATATTGAAATAACACAAATATGCTGATTTTCACAATTACAAGAGTTCAAAAATTATTTGTAACTCTTAGATAGACCTTCCTATCACCACCGTCCATTTTACGGCTTTAGATAAATTATATTATTAATATTAGAAAAAATTTATTTTTGAAAATCTACATGATTTTGTGTTATTTATACCAATTTTACGAACTTTAGTTACAAGTTTCGCATAGATATCACATGTTAGAGACAAATACAGAAAATTCAATCCGCCGTGTAGCAGAACACGTGCGAAAGATTTAATTATAGATCTTTAATGTGCAAGCACTTAAAACTTTGAAAAATGTGTGGAGCCATACATCTAAACAATTACCGAAAATATTTATAAATATTCGTCAATTTAAATTATATTAAATTATTATCTAAGACACAACTCTTAATGATTTTGAGATTATTCTTAAACAATCATTTAATTTATATCACAAAAAATTAATTTAAAAAAATAATGTGCGGGAAATAACTGCCATCTTGCAGGATAAACTAGACATTTAGATCGATACATTCATACTGTTGTCAATTCCTTATACAGTCAATCAATAATGAAAAAAAATTAATGAATATAAAAAAAAAAATGATATACTTACCTAGTAACTATATATTTTTCAAAACAATGAAGCAGTTGCACACTTTTGAATAAAATCATTTCTTTTTGATTACATTGAAATAATTTTTAACTTATAAAAATCCCTTATTAAAATCAAGATAAATTTAAAATTAATTAATTATTTAATACCTTAAAATTCATAATTATTCTCCAAGTAACTGTACACTATTTTATAACAATTAAATTTAAATTAGTTAAGTTTAAAAAAAAAGTCTGAAATAAAAAGTATTTAAGTTGAAAAAAAAAGTCAGAAATAATTTTTTTTTTTCTTAATTTTTATTCAATAATTAAAAAACCAATTTTTCATCAATTTTACATTTTCTAAAGCACATAGATATTCATCATTTAATTTGCAATGATAATTACAAAAATTACAATCGAAAAATTTATTATTTTTGAGGGCAGGACATTTGAAATCTTCCAGATTGATGACAACTTTATCTTGTCCGACTAGATCTTGTACCCATAAATTTTATTCACCACCTTTGACATAAATGTACTTGTAATTACTTGTCACATGATCAAAAACTTCATGTAGCTTAGAATATGGTGTCTTCTAGCATTCCTGATGATCCCATGGTGATTATGTATGATCCAGGTGTTTCGACGCTGACATTGATGTGCTAGCAATTCCCAATTATATGGTGGTTGGAATAGTGTACATGATAACTCTTCAAGTCCTTCGATCTCATATTGAATCGTAATTGTTACAAGTTCTTTTACGATAAACTGATTATCAGAACCTTTGAATTTTTGCACATCTAGTATCATGCCCATTTTTATAGCTTGTATCTCAGCAACGGTCAGAGAGCAACTGAAGAATTAATACAGCTCAGCTATTTTTGATTTCATTATTCCCCCCATTACACTATTTTTAATGAATAATCTTTAATTTCATTGGCTAAAAAATATTCTTTGTTTAAGGTATCTGCGGGGTATAATTTTTATTTTTAGAGTATGACTCATCGAGTTCCGAGAAAAAAACTTTCCATTGTTATTTTAATTTTTTACTGCGTAGTAGAATTTTTATTTTTAGATTACGACTCATCCAGTTCCGAGAAAAAAAATTTCCATTGTTATTTCAATTTTTAACCGCGCAGTAGAACGTTTATTTTTAGATGATGACTCACTCGATTCTATTTTTACATCAAAATGTCATCTTGTTCAATTTTTAACTGCGTAGTAGACGACGTCAAACGTTCCGTCGCGTTATCTAGATCTTAGGTTATGTTGATACAATCTAGGGAATTTTCGTCATTTTCTGGGGGATTATTGCAAGTGGTATTTTTTACCAAACTTTTAACATAAAACTTCCGTGCTTGAAAGATTTTGTGGTAAAAAATTTGTTGATGAGCGAAAAAAAACTCTGAGTGCGAGAGAAAATTATTTTAATAATAATTATTTATAAATAATTGCGAATGAAAATTTTTATTCGTTCTGTGCTAAAGAACTGTTTAGACTTAAAACAGTTATTTTGTGCATTCAAAAACTTTAAGCAGAAAAAAACTTTCATAAAATTTTTGATTGTTAGTGATTTATTTTATATTAAAAACTTTGTTTTAATGGTGTCCACAATTTACTTCTGTGTTAAAGGACTGTTCAAACTTTAAACAGTAATTTCGTACATTCAAGAACTTTAAGCAGAAAATATTTAATCGAGTAATTTTTTTTTTTTTTTTTGTTTTTTTATGATGCTAATCCACCATGTATGTAGGCAAGCATTGTCTGTCACATGATATACAATGTTTTACTCAGCTCAATTTTCCTATGCCCGGCTAGTGCGGCTGTGGCCCGACTTGTTCTTGTACTGTACTGCATCATTACGGTGATGCACTGCTACCTCCCTTGTGCAATGGAGGAGTAGTGGCGTAGGGAAACCACAGAGGAAATCTAGCCAGTACAGTTTCAGTTTGAGTGAAGTTCCGGTGATCGATAAAATTCCCATTTTACCGATCACTGGATCTTCATCCCGCGCCTAACGGTCAGAGACCTCCGTTCGAACCCGACGCGTGGCTAAACGGTAACCCAGCCAAACAACAACCACGCTCAATGCTGCTTAACTTCGGTGATCGCCCGAGCCACACGCGTGTCGAACGGCTGCCTCAGCCGCTTAATCGAGTAAATTAGTGATTGAATAAGAATGAATTTTATCAAAGATGGCGCAATCTCGCAGAATGATTGATGCAATTCAACGTTTAGTGGACGCAGTAGCAAAGTCATTTAATGATTTACAACAAGACGTAGTGAATGAAGAACAATGTCAAAAGTGCTACCAAGTGTGTGTTGACACAATTAATTATTTTAATGACATTTTGTTGGACCAGCAAACAAGTGTCCAAGTTAAAAGAAGTGTGCAACGGAGCGTTGCACTATTGTGCTGGTATGGCGATCAATTTGCCCATCTTAGTCGTCAAGTTACCGGTGGCGACTTGGCTATAAGAAATAATTTAATTAAATGGCAAGACCTGGAAAACGCATTTGCGAATAACATCAAGACTGGCTATGTGGTGAATCGTGCTCACACTGATCTGAGAACTTTCTTAACTGACTCTCAAAATTTAGTGATTGCGAAAGTTCAAGATATGTTGAATGATGTTGCAGGTTTTCAAGTCAGTGGAGAATTATTTTGCATATTCAGAAATGCCAAAAATGAAAACACTGTTGAAGAAACAAAATCATTCAACATTAAAAGCAGTGAAATTTAGCCTGAAACATCTCTTGCTGACTAGTATACGGACAATGTATATGAAAAATTGTTGAAAGAAGTTGAAGACTTCAATCAGAAAGATTCTGGATGGAGTTTGATTGAAATAAGTAACTTGATCGTCACGATGTCAAGATATGCACCTCTTCAAGCTGGTGATTCAACGTTTGTGCGACTACCCAAGGATATTCGAGACAAGCGGGCTGTATTAAATATTGAAAATGTTGATGAGTACTGCTTTCTCGGGTGCTTCGTAGCTGCATTACATCAAGCTGGATCTGGACATCCCGAAAGGACAACTGCATATCCATATTTCAACACAATTGTTAAGTATCAAGGTATTAAATTCCCTTTATCTCTCATACTCCTAAATTTGAAAAAATGAACAATTTATCCATTAATGTTTATGGTATTGAGTCTGAATATACTGGTTAAAAAACTAAAAAAATGTAATTATTCCTCTGTATTTAAGTTAGAATTTAAAATCTGATAAAGAAACTATTCCTCTTTTAATGGTTTAACAAAATGTGAATTTAAATATATCTGAAGATTTAAAAACTTCTGAACCAAAATTTCACTTTAGATTAATAAAAAATTTATCTCGATTAGTTAAAAGCCAAATATTTGATGCTCATTGTATATTATTTTTTTGTGATGAGTGCTTGAATCATTTTAAATTTGAATATTCATTCGAAAATCACAAAGCCAACTGTTATAAAGTTAATAAAGTTCGAATGCAATTTCCTGATGAAAATGAAAAAATTTAAAAATTATAAATGTAAAGACGCTGCCCCGCTTGTTGTATACGCAGACTTAGAATGTACACTTGAGTTACAAGATGATGAAACATAAAAGCATGTCCCATACAGTAGAGCTTTCTATTATCATTGTAGTTATGATAATAAATTATCCAAATTTTAATTAAATTGATCACCAGCGTGCATTCAGTGGTTCTCGAAAAAACTCAAAGACTTAGCTATTGAATTTGAAGGATCCTTAAAACATCCTGTAGTCATGAAGCCACTAACGAAACAACAGCGAACAAATCATAATCAGACAACTCTTTGTCATATTTGTGAGAGATCATCTTCTTCATATACAGATAAATGTTATGATCATTGTCACTTTACAAGTAATTATCGCGGTCCAGCACATAAATCTTGTAATGTCAAATATCCCAAGTCTCATATTATTCCCATAGTCTTTCATAATTTATTTTTTATTTATTTTTTATTTATTTTGCTTTTGATGCCATGCTGAAACAAACTGGTGTTGAGCTTGAGCTTTTGACGGACCCAGAAATGGTACTTTTTATTGAGAAAGAAATCAGAGGTGGAGTATCTCAGTATACAAACCGGTATGCTGCTGCTAATAATCGGTATATGGGTAAAGATTTCGATCCTAGCAAGGCTGAATCTTATCTCATGTACTATGATGTAAATAATTTGTATGGAGCGGCAATGAGTATGCCATTACCAAAAGGCTCACTTGAGTGGATAGAGGATGTAAACAATGCAGATAAATTTTTTAATTATGATGTAAATAAAGGATATATATTAGAAGTAGATTTAGAGTATCCTGAAGACTTACATAAGCTTCATAAAGATTTGCCTCTGTGTCCTAAGCATTTTGTACTGCCAGGAAGTAAATATTCTAAGCTATCAACTACTTTGAATGACAAAAAAAATTATGTAATACACTCTAAAAATTTCCAACAGTGTCTAGAATTAGGATTAAATTTAAAAAAACTCCACAGGATTCTTAAATTCGAACAGTCTGCTTGGCTCAAATTATATATAGATAAAAACACAGATTGTAGAAAATTAGCAAAAAATGAGTTTGAAAAAAATTTTTTTAAATTAATGAATAACAAATGGACGGAAAGATTTGGTACTAAAGCTTTGATTTGCAAACCGAATTTCCATAGTCTTACCATATTTGATGAAGATATGGTTATAATTGAACTAACGCAAGTAAAAGTCTTTTTCAATAAACCAATTTATGTCGGCTTTGCAATATTGGACTTGTCAAAAACATTCATCTATGACTTCCACTATAATTATATCAAACAAAATTTTTAAAATGACGAGTCTAAATTAATGTACACTGATACAGATAGTATAATTTATCACTTTACTGTACCAGATATATTTGAAACCATCGAACGTGATAATTCAAAGTTTGATATTCAGACTATCCGCTTGATAACATTTACAACATACTACTAGCAAATAAAAAAGTTCTAGGTCTAATGAAATCTGAAAATAATGGTGAAATTATGACTGAATTCACTGGACTCAAATCTAAATTATATGCATTCATGACTTATAAAAATGAAAAGGCTAAAAAGCGAGCAAAGGGAGTAAAAGGTCCAACTTTGCGAACAATCACGTTTGATGATTACAAACGACGTATAAATAATCATGTAAATTTAGCGATAAAACAGTATTTCATTAAGAGTGAAAAACACAATGTAAAAACGATTGTACAAAATAAAATAGCGGTAAGTTGGGCTGATGACGAACGGCAGCTCATTGACAATAGAACCGATGCTTTGCCATGGGGTTACAAAGTACCAAGTTGTTCAAATCTCCCTCCACGCTCCTACTTATCATCAGTACCAGCTGGGCTTCAATTACCCTTGAGTGGTAATTGGTCGACCAGGCAATGAGAACGTCTGTGACCATTGGAGGGAATAGCGGGGAGAACGCTTCGATGACGTGAGTGGAGGGGCATGGGATTTCATTATTATGTTTATTAATGCGATAGAACTTAAATACAAAAGTTGTTTTTTTTTTGGCTAAAAGAATTAAAAATTGTTATCCTTTCGCGACTGGTTAATCCTAGTAGTTTTTCGCGAAATATAAAAGCCGAGTAATTCTGCATATTGGTGCTACGCCGTTTTGGCATATTAGTGCAACGAAAATATCTTGTAGATCTCAGAATTTGCTACTTAACCAAAAAGATACCACGTGCAAACACGTATCTCATCTCTCACCCAAATGTATTTAAATTAACTCCTAAAGAATTTAGTAATAAACTACTAATTTTAAGAACAAAGATGTACATAGTGATAATAAATAGTGTTTACAAATTAAAATCAAAGCAATCGTGTGTTAATTAACCGCAACCCAAATCCCAGTATTTTGTAATTGTTATTGTTTACTTTTTTTTGGCTACAATGCTAAATTGAATTCAAACACAAGTGTTGGCAATATAATTGTAAATAAAGAAGGAATAACTATAATAAAAAAGTGAAAGCTAATGTAAAAAGTTATAATTCATTCTATAAGTCTGTAAAAAAATTATTATTAAGAATGAAAATTCTATGTAAATAATTATATGTATTTATTACTTTATTTGTAAAATTAGTTTAAAGGTTTATAAATAAAAAAAATGTTTATATAATTCAAAATTTTGTTTTTATTTATTGAAATATAAATTTGCATAGTAAGTTTTTACAGGTCTGATTTATCAATCCAGGTGTTGTGTGAGCTGTTGAAGCCGAGTCACTTTACATATATTTTATTTTCACGTTATTTTATAAATTTTTCTATTAGATAGACAACTGGATGCTTCACTTGGTTGAGTTCTTCAACATCAAATCCACCTTCAATTGGCTTATCCTAATAGTCTACAAGTTTGTATGTTGTCGGATTTGTATTCTGTACTGTCTTGATTGTAAAAATTTCAGTGGTTCAGTTGGGTGTGCAGCCTTTTTAAAACACATGTTTGGACTTGCTGATTCGAACTTTGTACCCAACTTTGAATTTATTTTTTCGTGCGTGCCGCTGAGCTTAAAGAGGTTTGTATATTTTTTTAAATATCTGCTTCTCATTTTAAGCAGTTACATTAATAGGTTCCAGTTAATAGTACGATGTTTTCTAGTATTATATTTGTGTACCAAATCTTCCAATATATCAATCCACTTATAATTTCACGAGCTGTGAATCGACGCCATATGTTATTCTTAAGTTTTCGATTAAAACGTTCACACATTGATGCCTTCAAGTTGCTGGATGTTGAGTACATGTTGATGTTTTTACGTTTTATGAGTTCTTGAAATTCTTTTTTATAAAATTCTTTGCCTTGGTCAACATGCAGATTTTTTGGTACACGTCCTCGTTGAGATATAGATTTCATTGCACCAGTGACATCACTGCCACTTTTTCTTTTGATCGGTAGAGCCTAAGCATGATTTGAAAAAACATCTATGATAGTTAGTAGAGATTTGTTTCCTTCATTTACTGTTGCATAAGGAATCATTTCAACTAGATCAGCTTGCCAAGTTTCATCAAGTGCTCGTATGTCAACATGACGTCGTTGATAATTTCTGCGTGCTGGTCTGTGCAGCTCATACGTTATTACTGATTTTATGTCCTCTATTGTCAACAAAAATTCTAGCTTCCAATTCTTTTATTCGTTGTGTATTTCTACTAATTAATTCTTTTCGTGAATTTATACGTTTAATTATATCTTTTAATTCTTGATTTTCTTTTCTTACAATTGTAACAGCAGAGTTCAGTGTTACCACTTGAGAGTGCAAGTGTGAAATGATCTCTGACTGATCATTCCTCATACTATCTTACAGTAGAGACAGCTCTTTGTGTACAAGATCACGTGTAAATTTGACAGTTGCTGCATCACGATCTTTTGCTGGTTTGCCAACATGACACAGTCTCTTGCTCTCAACATCATACTGTCCATCAACAGTTATTTAAAATCCTCGTCCAGGCAGTCCTGGTGGTCCACTGATTGCAGCACCAGTTGGTGGTGACCTTCCAAAAATATTGATACTCATTTTTGCTCTTTTTACTTCAACAGTCGGCTAGTAAGTGACATAAATTTGATGCAGCGGCTGCTAATAAATAATTCCTGCTTCTCGCAGCTCTTCGATAATTGATATGATTTCATTGGTGTGACTTGGATTTCCAGCTGCTTCAGATGCCATAAGTAAACGAAGACGGTCAACTAGCTCATTTAGATCATCCCAGTAGACATAATCCATACGTACTCTTTTCTTTTTCGCAATCATAAAACCAGGTACTCCTTTACCTCTTGATAAGTTTGCATTTTTAGCAAGAAAATCAGCAATATAATTACTGTATTTGATTGTCGAGTTTTCATCAAAACTACCATCTGACTTATAATTTTTTCTATGAGCATTTATCATCTTGATAACTTCAAAAGATTTATTTTGATCATTCTATGTGACTTTCGAATCATCAGGTGGTTTGTTGAATAATAGTTCCAATAAACCAGGAGCCATTGAGTAATTTTTATTTTTTATATTAATCTCAGTATCATCAAAAGTTATTTTAAAATCAACAATGTAAAAATCATAGTAACATCGACGTACACCATATCTCTTATATATGTATATCTACTTTTTTTATACACGTTAGCTAAATTAGACTTTATTTCACAGCTAGCTGCCTTAGCAGGGGTACTTTATGCAGCAGGGGATATTTGTGTTCCTTCCAGAGTTCTGCTTCTATCTTCAGTGATAATACTATCATAATTACTAGCATCATTAAGTTCTGTATCATTATTCACTGTTAAATTATTTTTTTTAACTTCTTCGTTGACTTCTTGTTGGATTTTATGTTTGGATGATTTGACTAGACTCTGCAGAGGTGTAACAATAGGCTTGAACATTTCACCCATTGCATTCTCAGTCGTATCTTTACCCAACTTGAGCATCCTGTGCTTCCGTCGGATAGCATTACTAGCCTGAGATATCTGATGTAAGACATCTCGTTGCTTTGAAAGTTCCTCAGTCTTCATGTTGATGCGTCAGAGTTCACTTAATCTCTGATTACTATTCGTCAAGTACAAGTTAATTTATACTGATAAAAGAGTCAAATCCTTTTTTATATCTTTCACTATTTAGCTCACTGTCTTTGTCAATCACTACAAAACTATATTTACCATCATTCCAACATGCTGAACACAAGTCTTTGAATAAATTGTATGACATGTCAGTATTCACAAAAATATGCTCTGATATGATCTCGTTTTTCACGAGTGACATCATCAAATACCATCAATGAGTTTGGTTTTGCATCTTCCGGTATCAGTACTTCTTTGTGCTCGTTGAATGTATAAAATTCAATAACTTCTATTGGTTTAAGTAGTGATTTTAAAAATTTATATTTCGGCTGGTTCAGAGATTTTGAGTAGAGATAGATATTATCAAATCTCAAGCCGTTGGGGTGTATGATGAGTGAGAGCAGAGCATTTGTTTTTCCACAATTTGATGGACCCCAAAATATAGCACGTACACTGTTTGGTTATAAAGCACCGTGTCTCTTGACTTTTTTCACTCCTGTACTTTGAACAATTTGATCAAAATTTATTGCTAGCAACTTGGCCTTTTGACATTTAAACTCCATGATGACAGTTTGCAGTCACAACAACAACTCACTCTGTCAGCTATAAGCACCAGGTTTTATATCATTTTAAGTCAGTCATGATGCTGCTACTATGGAGAGCAGATGTGTAGAGATCAGTGGTAGAGGTTCCGTAAGCAGTATAATCAATAAACTACCATTTGAACTACACATATCAGGATATCAGTACTGTGGACCAGGCACAAAGCTAGCCAAGAGATTAGCTCGTGGAGATCCTGGAATTAATCCTCTAGACGCTGGGTGTAAAGAACAAGATATCGCATACTCATATAATCGTGAAAATTTGACGGCACGTCACGAGGTTTATCAAATACTTGCTGAGAAAGCGTGGCAACGTTATTAAGCAAAAGACGCCGGTATTGGTGAAAAAGCTGCTACGTGGAGTGTAAATAAAATCATGAAGATGAAAAAAAGGTTCAGTATGGGTTTGAAGAAGAGAACAGCTGGCAAAAGAAAGCCTAGCAAGAGAAAGACTAGTGTAAAGAAACAAGTAACGCTAAGACAAGTTATCACAGCTACTAAAAGCTCCTAAAAAAGTCCATGACTACTGCTAAAAGCTGCTAAAAACGTCCATGACTCCTGGCGGTGATCCAATCAAAACAGCGTTGAAAGGAGCTCGTCAGGCAGTTAAAAAATCTGGTGGGAAAAAAAAATATCCGGCTGTCACGAATTTTACCAGTTCCATCTAAAGTTGGTGGTGTACTACCATTTTTAATACCACTTTTTACCGGCCAAAGTGCAACAGGAGCTCTGGCTGGTGGTGCAGCTGGTATTGCAAAAGCCGTAAATGATGCAAGTGCCGCTAAGAATCGATAAGAGGAGAGCAAACTTCATTATTTAAAAATGGAACAAATATCCATAGGTAAAGGTTTATACTTAAGACCTTACAGACGTGGTATAAGCTTATACTTGAGACTATATCCAGTAGACAGAGGATGCAAGTCAGAAAAAAAGTAGAGCTACCACATCGAGCACTGACAAGCATCGATTTACTAAAACACGCTAGAGCTCTAAAAATTCCGAACTTTCGTGGTGTTTTTATGAGAAATGATTTACCTGAAACTAGACCAAGAAAAAATGAATCAGCTGTTATTGATCTTGATAATAACTTCGGACCTGGTACTCATTTGGTTGCATCAAAAGAAAATAATGATAAATTTATTTATTTTGACAATTTTAGTAATTTACAACTACTGCAAGATCTTATGGAATATCTCGATGTTCGTAGCGTAAAATATAATCACAAAAGATATCAGGATTTTGATGTAATTATATGGGGACATTTGTGTCTCTAATTTCTCACTAGACAACTATGAATTGAAGTGACTCTGTGTACAACACATCAGTCATGGCTGAGTCATTTACAGTAACGCTGACAGGATCCACATCCATGTTAGAGGCCAACTACTTCCCTCCAATTCAATTATCACCAGCTAAAAATTATGTTCTGGAACTTGTAGAGTTATTAACATTTAATTTAATACCTAATATTGATGTTGGTGCTAATAAATTCTATGTCACTTATCCTATGGATAATATTGATATTGAAAAAATTGATACAAATAATAATGTTGATGAGAAAAAAGTAATTAAGAAAAAAAGAGTTAAAAGAAATGCTGCAATAATTACAAAGTTTGATGACAATATCTCAGTAGCGGAAAATGACTCAGTGACTGAAAAAAAATTTAGGAGCTGAAAAATATGAAACTGTTGAAGAGAGAGTCTTGACGATACCAACAGGAAGTTACGAGATGACCGACATTGAAAAATATATACAAAAGAAATTTCAAAGACTCAGCATCAGCATAAGAGCCAATAACAATGAATTAAGAAGTGAAATTAAGTGTGATCAATTTGTAAATTTTACACCTCAAGATTCTACTGACAGACTACTGGGACTTACAAACCGAAAGCTGACACCACATAAAACTTACTCATCAGATTTACCAGCGAAGATATTAAAACTCAATGCTCTGAGAGTTGAGTGCAACATCACATCAGGTGCTTACATAAATGAACACAAAGTCTACACTATTGATGGATTTTTTCCAAGTGTGCCACTTGGATATAAGATTGTTGAATTGCCATCTTACGTCATTTATCTGCCAATCGCCGTACCAGTAATACAAAATCTCAGACTGAGAATTGTTGATCAAGACGGAAAACTAGCTAATTTCAGTGGTGATACGATAACCATAAGACTGCATATAAAGTCTATAAAATAATGGGTATCGTGTACGAGACAAAAAGTGGTGCTGGGAATAAAACGACAGCAACATAGTCGAGCAACAGCAGTCGCCGAGTATCTCACAAGGTGTTAACACATCAGAACGTACAATGTCTATAGAGCCTAGAACTAAAATTACGTGGAAAATTAAGAAAATAACAATTTATTTTTGTTGTTTGACGTGTACACGACCATGACAGCGGAAATCTTAAATATTCAACGTCAAATCATTTTTGATGAGTCAATTGCACACTATGAAGCATATGCTCATCTCCCGTATGCATCATCAACATTTAACAACAGTGATGAAATAATAATTGCCGTTCAACATCAAGATTTGTGCCTACTTCCAAGTAAAAGTACACTACATGTGTACGGAAAATTTACAAAATCTGATGATACAACTGTGAGTGCAACTAATCACATGGTAAACATAACAGTTTGTCATATGTTTGAAGAAATACGCTACGAGCTCAATGGTGTTAAGATTGATCGTAATTAAAATGTCAGCATCACAAGTCTCATTAAAGAATATACATCACTGAGTCCAGCTCAACAAAATACACTCGAAAATTCAGACTGGATTGTGGATGAAGCTGTGAACAAATTACACAATGACAATGGCTACTTTGATGTATCTATACCATTGAGTCTCCTGCTTGGCTTTGCTGAAGACTACCATAAAGTTGTCATCAATGCAAAGGATGAATTAATTTTGATAAGATCAAATTCTGATATGAAAGCCTACGTTGTGGCCACACCTGCTGCTGGAGCTCATGCTGAAGCTGTTAAAATTACGCTGCAAAAAATCGAGTGGATTGTACCATATGTGACTATGGCTGATAAACAAAAAATTAAAGCTTTGAATTATGATACAAGTGATCCAGCTATCTCAATCAGTTTCTGGGCTTGGGAGCTCTACGAGTATCATCTATTACCGAATACTTTAAAGCACATTTGGGCAGTTAAAACTTTTACGCAGCTCGAAAAACCACGTTTTGTAATCCTTGGATTTTAAATAGCAAGAAATAATGACGCAACTAAAAATGCCAGCATGTTTGATCACTGCAACATAAGAGATATAAAATAATTATTAAACTCTCAGAGTTATCCTTACGGGAATTTAAACCTCAATATTGCAAACAATCAATACGTTCTGTTGTATGATACGTATATAAATTTTCAAACTTCATACTACAACATAGAACCTGAGCCACTGCTATCAAAGAAGCAATTTTTGGAACAAGCACCACTGTATGTCATCTGGACCAGTTGACATTCGTCTGGAATTTGAATCTACAAATCAATTTCCTGCGCAGACATCAGCTTATTGCCTCATTATACATGATCGCATAGTCGAGTATAATCCGATAAGCAGCATCGTACGAAAACAAATATGAAGACTGTTCAATTTAGTCCAAGGCCGACCATACATTACATGTATGTATGGATATTTGCACACGAGCAAGCAAGAAGAGGCGAATGGGAACAAGCAGCAAGAGATCGAGAACGATTTAAACAAAAAATTAATGAATTAAATATAATTATTGAACGTGTATTAATTGAGAAAACGTACATTTATAGATGAATAAACGTTTTTTATATTGATATACGAAGTTTTTTATTACTTATAACCTAAAAATATACATTCAAGTCTAACATAACCTTAAATATTTTTTTTATATCACATAATCTCAAATACATAATAAACTATATTTTTTTTCTTAGCCTAAATAATACAGTTAGAGCAATCTTTTCTGCATGGATATGCAAAGCTATTGGTGATATCATCTCGGAAAATATAATGATTCCGACATCTTTGATAGCCAATCAATTTTTCATTATTTTTTAATTTTTCTGGTAGTTTGTGCCAAGCGAAATCGATCTGCTGGGATGCATTTTCAAGTATAAATGTATCATCAAAGCATGCTATATTGTTACGGTGTAACATGCGAAAATACGAAAATGATGTATCATCAAAAAAAATTATAAAAATGAAATTCTTAAAAAATTAAAAACTAAACATATCAAAGGTCAAATGAGTAGTCAGAACTTGTTGATGTAAACAAAGAATACTATAATTTTCCCTTTTTATTACTTATAAAGAAATAATAAACTAACTAACGAATTGAGCAATCAACTATACCGTGATAAGCTCCCTCATGCTCGCAACCTAAACAGTACTATATTTCGATAATGCCACGCGAGGCTCTTCCGTTTTTCCTTAGAAGGCCAAGTGTCACCACCCTGATAACCTTTACATCTATGCGTCGTTGACTTTACATTTAGTTCACCTAAACCCTCTGCAGTCTTTCTATTATCTTCTAATCCAAATAAATATTGATTTTTATTTAAATATTAAATAAATATTATCCAACTAAAACGCAATATCCCAACGTACCAATACGAAAACAAGATAACAACTCACCAACTAGCTACGCAGCATCGGACAACCATAACATATCATGATAATGAATTAAATAATAATTCCTTAACCTCTAACAAAGAATAATCAATTTCATAACCACCTAGCTATAATAACAGGAGTAAAATTATAATCAATCGGTAAATAAGGGAAGGTAGAATTCACGTTTAGGTAAAAATCTATATACTAACTAACTAACCATCAGAGGCTGATCAAGAAACCTAACTCTTTCGCTTCACCCTTGTCTCACTAACACATACGTGAGTGCGTAACTTCTACCTTTAATAACTCACATATTAAATAAAATAATGATTAACCAAAGTTCTCACGACAATCCACTAGCGTCCCTTTACCGACAATATTAATAATAATTGCAAATTATTATATATTTAAACCCAAAAACAGGCATAACTTCGAAACCACTAACGCTAGGGAAAAATAATCATAACCCATCGATAGATAAGGAAAAATAGATTATTAACTCTTAAACTCTCAAATCTTAACCTTAACGGATAATGCGTAATTAACCATTTAAAATAAGCCCATCTGAAAGCATAAGATAGCCTCTTTTTCTTCCATTGGTAGAATTAATACGGCCTGCCTTCTCGCGCTCCCAAGGTTCTTCTTGTGACGTACCGTGTGACGTATCACCTGACGTATTTTGTCACTTCTCTCTCTAACACATACAATTATATCGATAAATTGTAGGTTAAATAACTCGATAACTAATTAAAATATCGACTAACTAAACATCTCACAATAATCCAGAAAAATAACTTATCTAATTGAATCAATAATAATTCCAGATTATTTAATAATTACCCCGCAATAATTACAAATAAGTATAACATTGCAGCCAATAACAGTAGACGAGAATGACTACAATCAATTGAAAGCTAATAACGAAAGAATTAATAATCAATAATCATCTATACCTTAATCTTCATTTGTATTCGGTAATTAACCATTTAACATTGAGACAATGTGAATTGTCTTCGTCGTCCTCAGCCTTGCGGTTCCCAATTTTCTCCGTCTCGTTGCCGCCTAAATTCAGTACGTCATAGTGCCATGGTCACATGACTTAATTTTCACGTCGACGCATGTCCGTAGGGGTGAAGTGGGGATAGTTTAGAGGAGAGTCCCAGACCCTCAATTATCGGTCAATCACTTCGATCCTGGATCACTTAGCGTTTAGACGTATTTTCTAGTATTAATTAGCGACTCTCATTTCTTATTAATTATATTGCTGTACGTTCAATTATTATTCTGGCAATTTTACTTGCAATATTATTCAAATAAAATATTATAAGCTTATTAAAATTACTCTAAAGCAAGTTTGAATAAAATAAATCATATTGTGCGTTACCGACGAATTGTTCGCGGTATTAATTATTATAATTAGTTAAAAATTAAATATTGTGTATAACTGCGTCATTCCACTGGGAGGAACCATTGTATTTTCTGTACCTACGAGGACATTGCATTCATTGTAAATTGCGCAGTATTTATTGTAAGTAACTGAATATTATTATAATTGGCAATAAACTTGCATTTTCTGGTTAATTTCTCTCATTCTATTTTTCACTCATACTCTTTATTTTCCTACTCTACTGGTGAGAATTATTAAACTGTCTAGTAAGAATAATATTATTAATTAAAAGCAGATAAGTTGATTTTACTATAAGAAATCTATCGATAAATAATAAGCCGTGAGGTAAGTTGATGATCTTTTCATAACGTTGCCGAGTTTGAATAAGTGCGGGTCCTTGCTTTGCAAGAACCCTCGCCCATTGCTCTGTCCAAGTAAATAAAAATTTGTTAGAGGCCAGCCTAAGCCAGGGTTCAACCCGCGAATTCTGGTGGCTGCTGGTAAAAATCGCGAAGAGAAAAGCGATTTGTCTCAACTGGCGCTCGAACAGGGACTTTGCAGTAATTCAAACGGGCAATAGAAAATTTTATCAATTTTTCTCACGGCTTCATTGTAAAATTTCCATAAAACTTTTCTGTGTTAATTCTAAAATTTTCTTACCAGTGTAAAATTTTAATTCTTCACATTCATCGTTTCATTCCATTTTTTCATTTATTATCCGCATCTAAATTTTATAAAATATTTAATTGTTTTTTTTAGTTATTCTATTTATTATTTAATTATTTATTTTACTTATTCTAAATTGATTATTTTAAATCAGTCATTTTAAAATATTTATCATTGTAATATTGTGTGCCGGTATCGTTCCTGTAAGAATTTCGTTATATTTTGACCTTGAGCGTATACTAGCTACACGCGTCGTAACCCGAGACGCTAGTATTTACTTCTTTACAGTTTATGATTCTTTGCTTACGCACAAAGACAACTCGAAGTAAATAATAAAATAAATACTTAAAATATTAAAATAAAATTTTGGGTCGAATATTTTCTAAGTGAAGAAATTTATTACTTTCTTTACAATACAAAAGATTACTATATCCGTTTCCGGTTTAAAATAAAATATCTTTTGCTCGACAAAATTGTCTCCAAATTAACTAAGCACTTAAGTAAATTATCGATAGAATCTTTGCAGTAATAAATAAAATTTTATGAGTCATTGAAAATTTCAATAACCAAAATAAGTCATTAAAGTAATATACAAAAATTTATTAGTCATCAAGAATCTTAATAACTTAAATAAACTATTAATTTATAAATAAATAATCTTTACAGTTTTAAGGAGATTTGTAAAATAATAATTCTTGATTAAATAAATTAATTTATAATCCGACAAGATTATTATCAGTTCGGATTAAGTAAAATCTATCAATAATAAAATTTAATAAATTATTATTTTAAAAGGAATTTACTGAGACAGTTTCCCGCCAAAATGACGCTGCCGAGAACGCCGATCTCGCAACCATCTTTCCCAGTTACCTCGGCCAATAATTTTGACAATCTCATACACTTCCCTACCACATCGAGCGCGGTGGACGATCTTGTTGATCTTACGCAGAACGATGAAATACATAACAGTACCCTTTGTACCCAAAGTCAATCTGTAAATAATAATAATATTGTTTGTACTACGAGTTCGGGCAGTAACGTGAATATCCACCCTCACAACGTTAGCGGGGTTGTGCCAATTTCGGAACCTCAAAATACGACCTCCGTTGCCGTATTGCAAAATGTGGTTTCGGGCCTCCAGACAGAAATTGAAGCTTTGCGGGCAGAACGCCAGCATTTGCTTCGTATATCGAGCACGGTCTTGCGACCCCCAGGTGCTCAATTGCCACCCCCATCTTTTCGACCCGATACATCAAGTATGTGGATGCCGAGAGAGTTATTCCCTGCTGCCACTGTGACATCACAAGCAGCAAATCCCCTCTCTACTCGCCCAGTCATCACACATCCACATGCACCCATTTCGGCAACGCAAGCGAACGGACAGCAGTTCGCCATGCCTGGCTTGCCTGCGCGTGAACCGTACGCGCACACAGTGGTCCCACCACCAATTCATACATTACCAATGCATATGAATGTTCAGCCAACACTCCCGTACACGTACACACATCCACTCAGCAGTAATAACGTACCTGTATACACCAATACACACTCACAAGCCCAGTCATATCCACATGCGCAGCCGTCAGCGTGGTATAATACATATACAATTCCAGCGGGAAATTCAAACATGAATGGGTCCAATTCTATGAGATTGTACGATATTACTCGTCTGGTCAAATCTTGGAATGTCTCGTTTCCGTCTCGTGACCGATCGTCTCCAATCGACGCAAAGAAATATTTGAAAATAATTGAACAGCGGATGATCAGCAATGAGATCTCTCTCGACAATTTCCAGGCAGTCGTTACCAACACACTCAACGGTGACGTACTCGAATGGTACTATCAAAACGAGGGCTTGTTTCACAGCTGGTCTACCTTCAAAGATTATTTTAAAATTTGGCAGGTTCAACAGACAGATGAGTCAGTACTGCAGGAGATCTACTCGACCAAACAACGCAACGACGAGACAGGAGTTGCATTTATTAATCGTATGCAAGGTGCATTCTCAAAATTAGAAGATCCGTTACCGCAGACTAAGCAAATCAGAATCATAATCTCACGATTTAATTCTCAGTTTTTACAAAAGTTCGCGGATACAAAAATTATGACGTATGCAGAATTATATACACAGGTCAGTGCTTGGCAGCCAACGGCTGATGCGCTGAATCCTCATTTTAAAATTCACAAAGACAGTAATAGTAGAATTAAAACTCGTAATCAGTTAAATTCAATCAAATCATCAGAAATAAATTCATTAAACAGTATGGAAACTTTACAGTCAGTATCTAATAATAACTCATCTAATAATAATTTGTCTAACAATAATTTCAATAGAAATAATAGTTTTAATAGAAGTAACAATTTCAATAGAAACAACAATTTTAATAGAAATAATAATTCCAATAGAGACAATAATTTTAATAAAAATAAAATTCCTGGTAATTTTCAAAATTCACAAACTTCAAAATCAAACTCTGAGTCTTCTGCTTTATTAAATAATTTTGAGTCTTTAATGAAAACTATTTTAGAAAAATTAGATCAAAATAGTACAAATGCGTCACCGGTAAAAGTTAATTCAACTCCGGTATCAAATCATAATACAACAAAAACTCCTGTCTGCGGTCGTTGTGGGAAAAGTGGTCATGTCGCTGAGGTTTGCTGTGGGCCAGTAACTGATGAGTTACGTATCAAGGCTGGGTTGCCTCTTCGCTCCCGTCCACCTACTCCAAAAAACGCGTGAGCGCCCTGGTAGACACCAATCACGTTACCAGGGCTCCAGTATCAAACAACAACTCGGATAAGCCCATTGTAAATACCGATGATAAACCTAATTCCTCCAAATCAAATCCTGACGCTCCTGAATTCGTTATCAGTCGTGGAAACTTTTTCTTAAATTATCCTATTGCTGCTGATATTCCAGATATGATCGGTAACGTCTCAGACAATCTCGATGTAGATTTAATTGATTTTACGTCGCCTCTGGATCAAATTACGACTAGACCAGCGGAATCGAAGACTAATAAATTGGCAGATACAGAGTCCAATTGGGAAACGAGCTCGGAAGCTTCGCAGCAAATTAAAAATATTAAAAAATCAAAGGCTAAAAATTCGTTAAAAATTTTAAAATCAAAACTTAAAAATTCTACAACCCCGTCGCGTAAAATTAAAAATAAAACAAATAAAACTCAATTTAAATCACCAATTCAAAATTCATTACTGGACTATGACACTGAAGAACGGCAGCTTGCGACAAAGCTTGAAAATGGCTCGGAGACATACGATACTTCTCTCTGTGATCTAAGGGAGGATCCTAGTCCTTTATATGACTCAGAGATTGATGAGTATCAGTCTGATTCGAGTGAAAATATTGCCTATGCTCCAAAATTCACAATCCAAATAAATTCGGACAATAAACAAAGTACATTACTGCCAATGCTCAGTAATGATAATAAATTCAGCAATATGACTTCTTCAGCCAGTCTTAAAGCTCCGTCAACCGTAAGCCGGATGATTGCTAATATTTCTATCGGTAAATATGAACTTGAAGCATTACTAGACAGTGGGAGTGAGCGCAGCTATATTTCTGAGATTGCTTATGAACAAATCAAAGAATATCAACTGCAAGATCTCACACCTGATCCCACTAGTACTCATGGAGTAACTATGGCCAACTCCAAGTCCACGCAAACACGTGGTGGAGCCCCAGTTAAAATTCAACTTGACGGTCACGATATCATCACTTGGTTAAGTGTTTTATCTGACTTGTCTACTCCAGTAATTCTTGGTCTTGATTTCTGGCAATTAGCAGATATTCAAGTAAATTTCAAGGAGAGTACTTGGAAATTAAATTCCAGTAATGTCACTCATTCATTTTTCTCTCGATCTGGATTTACTAACCAAGCATCATTGAATGTACTGTCGTCAGCTGAACGTGCTGATCTTGAAAAATTCCTAGCGAAAGAATTTGAGAAAAATAAACAAGTCCAATTGGGTTTAACACATGTAGTTCAACATCGTATCGAATTGACAGATGATACTCCAGTACGTACAAAGCCGTACCGTAGAAGTCCACCAGTAATAAAAGCCATGCACGACAGAGTAGATGAGTTGCTTGCGAAGGGTTATATTCAGCCTTCAAATAGTGCTTGGGCATGTTCGCCAGTGATGGTACCGAAGAAAAATAATACTTGGCGTATGTGCATTGACTATCGACCATTAAACAGAGTAACGAAAAAGTCTGCTTATCCGTTACCGATCATGCACCGAATTTTATCAAGTCTTCAAGGTGCTAAAGTAATTTCAGTACTCGATGTCAGCGATGCTTTTCATCATGTCTTGGTCGAGCCAAATAGCCGTCAATATACAGCATTTTGCGTGGATGGACGAGGTTTATTTGAATGGATTCGCATGCCATTCGGTCTGACAAACGCACCCAGTACCTATCAAGAAGTTTCCGATACTGTACGTCGAGAAAATTATCGAGTCTTTAAAAACACAATTTCCTCATATTTCGGCTGAAAATAAAATCTTTGCATATCTCGACGACTGGATAATAATCAGCGATGACCTAAAAGAACATAAAATTCTTCTTCAAGCAGTTTTCGAAGGATTCCGCAAGGCTGGAATAAAAATGAACGAAGAAAAAAGTCATTTTGGTTGCTCTGAAGTTCATTTTCTGGGCTTTATAATTAATGAAGATGGTCTAAAACCTGATCCAGCTCGATTGGAACCAATTGCAGATTACAAGCGACCTACCAACCGTAAGGAACTGCGAAGATTTAATGGGTTAGTTAATTGGTACCATAAACATCTTAAAAATGTCGCACAAGTTCAAGGTCCTTTGAACAAACTGACAAGTACCCGAGTTCCTTGGGAATGGACAGATATCGAAGAAAAAGCTTTCGTGGAAACGAAAGAAGCTCTGTTAAAAGCTGCGACGTTATCACTACCACGTCCAGACTTGCCTTATCGGTTATATACGGATGCCAGTAATACTGGGTTAGGTTCAGTTTTAACTCAGTATGATCCAGAACATGATCGGGAAAATTTAATTATCTGTTTAAGTCGGCCATTAAATAAAGCGGAAATGAATTACACCACAACTGAAAAAGAGTGCCTCGCTGTCGTTTGGTCCTTACGGAAATTACGAGGCTACATCGAAGGTTTACCAGTTACAGTCTATACTGATCATTCCGCACTGAAATGGCTTCACTCGTTAAAAGATCCAGCAGGTAGATTGGCCAGGTGGGCAATTGACATTTCTGCTTATGACATCGAAGTTGTCCATTATCGGGGTACGCAAAATGAAGCTCCGGACGCACTTTCGCGTCGATATGAAGAACCAGAGACTGCTGACGTATTTATTTCAGAGTCCAATCCTTCATCACTGTGTACAATTGCCCAAAATTCTGCTTGGTACAATGAAAAAGTCCGAGTTGTTCAAAAATATCCTGAAAATTATCGTGTATGGAAATATGAGAATGATAAGTTATATTTTTATCGTCCATTAGCTGTCAAGGAAATACTTGGTGAATTAAATCCCTGGAAAATCGTCCTAACTGAGCCAGAAATTCGTCCAGCCATCGAGAAAGCTCACTGTGAAGCCCAATCAGGCCACCTTGGGATCGACAAAACTTATCAACGAATACGAGATAATTTTTACTGGCCAGGAATGTTTAAAGATGTCTCATCGTACGTTTCATCTTGTGAGACTTGCATAATGACCAAAAGTGACCAGACAAAACCGCAAGGATATATCGGAACGAGACCACCAACTCAGCCTTGGTCTATCATCTTAATTGATACAATTGGCCCATACACCCGTTCAACTATGGGAAATCAATACGCTCTTGTCTTCGAAGATCTTTACACCCGTTACCTTGAAATTTTTCCTTTAAAACAACAATCTGGCAAAATCATAAAACACCACCTGACGACTGTGTTTAATCACTGGGGTCCTCCTTGCCAAATTATTTCAGATAATGGCAAAGAATTTATAAATAAAGACATAATCAATCTTATCAGCCAATATAACATAAAATTCACACCAACTCCTATCGGTCACCCTTGCGCAAATCCCGTCGAACGTTGTAATCGTACAATCAAACCCATGATTGTCGCGTTTACAAGTAAAAACCAAAAAGACTGGGATGAACATCTTGATGATTTAAAATTCGCGTACAATACTTCAGTACACACTGCTTTGGGTGTATCCCCATTTTATTTAAATCACGGACGTGACGCACGACTGATTAACGATACTGATCCTCTTGAAAATCTAGACGTATCTGACGTTACCGTTTGGCAAGCCCGAATGGACCGTGCGGTTGAACTGAGGCATTTTGTTGAGCAAAATATGTTGAAAGCTCGGGAACGCACGCGAAAACAACACGAGCAAAAATTCTCTGACATTCCTATAGATTTAAAAATCGGTGACCAAGTTTATTATTTAAATAAAAAATTAAGCAAAAAAGTAGATGGCTATAGTGCTAAATTAGCACCAAAATATTCGGGACCCGCGATTGTCTCTAAAATTTTAAGTCCTCTAGTAGTTGAACTACAAGATAGTGCCGGTAACGACATTGGCACATATTATTACAATGACTTAAAAATTCCAAGACGGTCTCGAAGACGTAACTAATTATTATCGATATATTTCAGATCGTTCATCATGAAAGTGAAAATCCATGGAAAGTCAGGATCGGATACTGAAGCCTCATCTCATGAATCCGAGGCCGAGGTATCTGATACTGAACTGTCATCAATTCATGCAGTCATACCATCATCCGATTCATTCTCACTTTCATTAAATACTGCATCAACATCTGCACCCGAATTACCATCTACTACTGAAATAACGACATCAACTTCGTCACCGGCTGCACCTGTAATTTCAACAACCATCGCAGCATCACCGACATGGTCTACTGGGTCAGCTACATCAGCTGGACCCCGATTTGCGTTGCCGCCATGGCAAACGACAACTGGCCTTGACTTTGGTCGTCCATCATCTGCGCTATACGTGTCGAGCCCAACTGCAACACCCACTTCAGTAATGCTCGAGACTTTAACTAAATTCATGAAGGACGAATTTAGTAAACTTCATGCTCGTATTGACCGTGCGATAAGTCATCGCCCTGCGGTCACGTCACTACCATCTGGGGTATCAAGGTTTGATGTTCAGTGGATGGAACGTATCGACGAGCGACTTGAAGATCTTCAGATAGTGGTGCAAACCAACACTGACCAGGTTGCAGAATTAAAGACACAGTTAGAGTCTTTAAAAGTACCTCCAACTACTACAGAATCCACTGATATCACCATCCTCACGGCTAAACTTCAACAGTTATCGGAGCAAGTCCAGCAAAGCCATAAGATGATTGCAGAAATTAAGCTGCCAAGCCCAGAGGAATTTGTGCAGAAATTTCAGGCAGTTAATGTACAATCCAAACTGACTGTCACCGAAATTAGTTGCCAGACTGCAACTACATCAGCTACAACTTCTACTCCAGTCAAAGTAGAATACGATATGGGTACTACACCAAACAGCAAAGCAGTACTACCATTACTGGCTCAACAAGCCTCTGCTTGCGGTCCGAATCCAGGACTGAAGATTCGTGAGGGTGCCTATCAACGTCCACCTCCGGAGAATGCCAGATTTCCACCATCATCGTTGCTTGCTCGACGAATGGCCCGCCAAGAGTTAACTGAGAAGGAAGTGATGACTATGCAAGCGTCTGGTGCTATTCCTAAGGGCATTAAGACCAAAATTCAAATGGTAACTTTTGCAAATTCGTTACCGTATTCTCAGACAGCTCCAGCTCCAAAATATGAAGTGCCATTGCAACCCAAAGACGCCTACAAACAATTTTTGTCTGGCTTACAATCAGCTCCAACATCAAATTCCACCGCAGTTGCCACCGATTCAACACCACAAGTTGTAATCCACAATGGTATTCACTTCATGGACTTTACAACCTTCTGCAAAGCCATTGAGAAGATCTGCGTCACCGTCAAGCCTCGTATATGTCATACTGAACTGAGGGAATCATGGACACAAACGGTCACGACTCAAGCTCAGTCGTTATTTATTTCAAATGCATGCCAAAATTGTCGGCAACGGGACCATAAAATTGCTGAATGTCAATTACCATGGCGACCTGACATGTGCCATGTCTGCTACCAAGACCAAGTGACAACGGCAACGTGCTTCCGTCCGCACGACAAAAATTACAAAGATTATATTCGGGGACGTTGCCAAGGCTGCGGGATTCCATCTCAGTTATATGATCCGCATTGTAACGCTTGCAATCGCAGATACCCGGGGTACAAAGATTGGATTTCGACGAAATATACTCCAGAGGACATCGAGCGATTTCATCGAAACCATCTGCGATCAACCAAGAAACCGGAATAAAATTTAATTATTTAATCAACTACATTACCGATTTAGATGTAAATCTAAAAATAAACACCTACATTAACTCATATCCATCTCATTGATTCATTTAATTATTGTTGCCAATTGTAATAATTCTCATTTACAGCTCAGAATCCTGAGGCGTTTGGCAGACAACAGTACAAATTATTTTTTTATTTTTTTTTGCAGCACAGAAGCTGTTATATTCAAAAAATTTATTATTTTCTTTTTTTTCCTGTAAATAATCATAATGTATTCTTATTCTATACTTTATTTTTTAGTTCGTAAGTCGTACAGATTTCCTGATCCAGGTCGAGGTCCCAGGATCGAGGTGAACCTGAGATTGGGGCTGGGTTGGAAGATATTTTTCATATCCCTAACGGCTTGCGATCGATTTATTTGGCAAGTTAATTAAAATTTTACTGGCAATCTACTCGCATCACTGGCGAGTAACTCGCAATCACTAAAAATTGAATCAAAATTTTACTGGCAATCTACTTGCAATTCTCTAAGCGATCTGATCGCAACATTTTAAATAATTTTTCTGGAAATTATTTTGTAAATATTATTAAGTTTTTATTATTACAGTCGGACAACCCAGACGGAAATTCAAAAGGGTAACCTTGGCTTGGTGGGGGGGATTGAGACAATGTGAATTGTCTTCGTCGTCCTCAGCCTTGCGGTTCCCAATTTTCTCCGTCTCGTTGCCGCCTAAATTCAGTACGTCATAGTGCCATGGTCACATGACTTAATTTTCACGTCGACGCATGTCCGTAGGGGTGAAGTGGGGATAGTTTAGAGGAGAGTCCCAGACCCTCAATTATCGGTCAATCACTTCGATCCTGGATCACTTAGCGTTTAGACGTATTTTCTAGTATTAATTAGCGACTCTCATTTCTTATTAATTATATTGCTGTACGTTCAATTATTATTCTGGCAATTTTACTTGCAATATTATTCAAATAAAATATTATAAGCTTATTAAAATTACTCTAAAGCAAGTTTGAATAAAATAAATCATATTGTGCGTTACCGACGAATTGTTCGCGGTATTAATTATTATAATTAGTTAAAAATTAAATATTGTGTATAACTGCGTCATTCCACTGGGAGGAACCATTGTATTTTCTGTACCTACGAGGACATTGCATTCATTGTAAATTGCGCAGTATTTATTGTAAGTAACTGAATATTATTATAATTGGCAATAAACTTGCATTTTCTGGTTAATTTCTCTCATTCTATTTTTCACTCATACTCTTTATTTTCCTACTCTACTGGTGAGAATTATTAAACTGTCTAGTAAGAATAATATTATTAATTAAAAGCAGATAAGTTGATTTTACTATAAGAAATCTATCGATAAATAATAAGCCGTGAGGTAAGTTGATGATCTTTTCATAACGTTGCCGAGTTTGAATAAGTGCGGGTCCTTGCTTTGCAAGAACCCTCGCCCATTGCTCTGTCCAAGTAAATAAAAATTTGTTAGAGGCCAGCCTAAGCCAGGGTTCAACCCGCGAATTCTGGTGGCTGCTGGTAAAAATCGCGAAGAGAAAAGCGATTTGTCTCAACATAAGGCTCACCTAATAACATTGAGCTGGATCTAGAAGCTTCGTTCTAAGGCGTGGCGCATGACTCATATGATCACTTCTTTCTCTAACGCACATAACTATATCGCTAAATTCAACCTTAAATAACTTGATAAATACTTAAAATAATGAAAAACTAAAATTATCACCATAATCCTCTAACGCAGATCTATCTATGAACCTAATTATAATTTCCATTTATTGAATATTGTAATTGAAAATAGGTGTAACTTTTTAACCGCTGACGATAGGAGGAAATAACTATAACCAATTGAAAGATAATGACAAAAGGATCAATAATCAATAACCACCTATACGATAAATCTAATTAATAACCCGTAATTAACAGACTAAAATAACTTCTATCCCATAGCTTGGGGTCAGATATCTTTCTTCCACCCGTAACTCCTACCATCATCTTTTTTTTTTGAGTCTTTGACATTGTTCTAGAAGTTTCGATCCGAGATCGTCACGTACGCCTTTTCTTACATCCCACCCCGCAAGTATTCGACTCTGCTCAATAACATTAGTTTTCGGTAACAAAATTTAATTTAGGTCACGCGTGCGACCCCTCGCCTATGATTGGCGTCTATATAAACCACCGCAAATCGGACCTCAATGCCCATTATTTATCAAGCTTTCGATTACGTATAAACTTATCATTCTAAAATATTAAAATTTAATTTCTTTGTTCGAGTCGCTAATATTTAAATTCAGAATTTATACAATTTAAAGTGAATTATTCTAAATAAAATAATTTCGATTTTGAATTCTTTTATTCAACAATACAAATAATTTAACTAATTAAATTATTTCTGTTGAATATTACTACTGTTTTAAAATATTATTTTTCATATTTAAATAAATTTCATCAGTTTAAAAGTGTATATTCAGATAGATTGTCAATTACTCAGCATAAGTAAACTCCCTTTGCTCAGTTTTACATCAACAATTCTCAACATTCAAGAACCATAACCAATTATCAAGCCACCTGACAACAATTTATTTCAAAACAAGGTTCAACCAACAACAATTTATTTCGAAGCGAATTTCAATCTACAATCTGGTCTCCAACTCAGCCAAATATTGTACCCTGACATTTGATTATATTAAATAAACCAACTGTAAGTTAAATCAATTGTTCATTTATCTAGTGATAAGACACATCTATTCACCTCGTACATCCTATTTTCGTATATTGACATACTCGACACTAAATAGCGAGGTCCCCGCTACCCGAGTAAATGGCTTAAGTGCTTTGACTCAAAATTAAGGGACTGAATAACGTGTGTTCGTCATCCAGGACGTAACAATATCTCGATCATCTACACAAAGTAAATCCCGCAATTGATAGTAGAGCTGAAGTGACTTTTCGTATGTTGGTTGAATTCCATAAAAATGCCAGAACCATCTTTTGAACTCTTGGACACTTTGAAATGCACATGAAGTATCCAATTTTTGTAAGTGATAGGCATAATATGAACATTGATATTTCAAGAAATTATTCTCTTGATAGAGTAAGACAAAGTTCATTTTTTCTAAATCAATAATTGGTACAGCAGTGTCAATTAGATTTTCAAGCCATTTCTTCTTTTGTTTACCTTGTACGTAAACGTATTGTGTATGTTTGACAGTAATTTCAAGAATTTCTTTTAATAATTCATATCGTAGCAAACCAGCTATCTATGATATTGAATGTTGATGTCAATAATGATCAACACTTTTCTGCATTACAGCAACATCAGTACTTATTTGGGAAGGAAAAAAAATAAATAAAATTTTTGAATGTAGCAGCCGTGACACTAAAATTTTGTTTTTTACAGAAATTACTCAGAACTATCTCAGAGAATTGCTTGTACTATTTTTTATTTTCCGTGAACTAAACTTTCTGTACTCAGTAACAATATAAATAGTAAAACACAGCTTACCTTCAACATATATAATAAGAGCTTTCTCGAAGGTATGCTCGTCAGCTACCTTGTAATGTTTCTTCGTATTAATTGGTAATTAAAATTCCGGAATCTGCGACGTCGCAAAAATATTAAAATTATTGTCGAGTGGGAGAAGTTTAATGTGCGCAAATATATGTAATCTGAAGCTTGTTTGTAACTGAATAAGGTACATAGCGTAAATACACTGTTTACATAAAAAAAGAAAGAGAAAAATTTTGAAAATTCAACAAATATATTCCTTAAATGATTACTTAAACTAGATTATTACCCGAAATATTCTTTAAATAACAACTCAATCAGTTACAAAGATATTTTCGGGTTTAGTATTGGATAAACATAAGAATAATGAAGTGATACAAACATTAAATTTGACGTCTCATTTCGAAATATGAATTAAAAAATTTTTAGCGTTGAAGAATATTTTTGTACTATAAATCGGGTAAATATGGAAAAATAAAAATTTTTAATCTAGATTAAAAATTCGTCAAAAAATTTCTATCCATACAAAATGTAAAAGATTAGATAAGGGACTAGTAATCGATCACTCCATGTATTTGTAAATCTATACTTATAAATATGATCGGGTATTAGGTGTTTTACCGTATTAGATCATGTAGAATTTTATCAGAATCAAGAGAAGTCTAAATAACATCTCATGTGCTTAAGTTATTTGCATTGTTTATAAAGTAAATATAAAGTAAATAACAATTTATTTCAAGAACACATCAAGCAAAAAGGCCCTGGGACGATAAGAATACCGAATCGGCCCCAGAAAGGAATACGATTCATAACTTCAGGAAATATTCGTAACCATGAAATACTTCGATACGGCAAATTTTAGATTTTTATCTACAATCACGTCTGAATAAATCGAAAAATACTGAAAACCAGTAAAAATTGTTATTCTTTGCGTCTTATTAATCGAATGATCTATACCCGGATTTGTTTTGGGGCATGATGGTAGCGTTTTGGAAAAAAAATAAGAGCCATATTTGTCCGTGAGAACCTAAAAAAAAACGAGATTTTATTCTTAATTTCAATTTTTAAGCGTGTTACGATAAACGTAAAAATATGAGACTATTTTTTTTTTAATTCCTCATTCATTTTCCGACGAAATTATGAGCTTGGGAAATTTTTTTTAAGGGTACCACATATCGAAAAAAAACAAAAATCTATTTTTTTTCATGATTACCCAGGAAAAAATGTTTTTATAAAATAATATGAAATATTATACAATTTCATAAAATTTTGTAAGATTTTATAAAATTTCAGGGCAAAATTTTACAGAAATTCATACAATTTTATAGAATTTTATAAAATTTTATCGAGTCAGATTGGAGTAAAAAACGTACTAAATAAATTTTGTTTTATAAAATTCTATAACATTTTATAAAACTGTATAAAATTTTATAAAGTTTTACACAATTTTATAAGATTATATAAAAATTTATACAATTTTATAAGACTGTACATCGAAATTTTATAGAATTTTATAAAATTTTATTTAGTATGATCTTAAAAGAGAAGTAGTAATTAGATAAAATTTTATATAATTGTATGAAATTTTATACAATTTTATCAAGTAAGATTTTAGTAACGGAAGTAATATTCAAATGAAATTTGATGAAATTGTACAAAGCTTTATGAAGTTTTATACGATTTCATACAATTATATAAAATTTTATACAATCTAATACAATTTCATAAAATTATAGACAATCTTATACAAGTTTATGAAACAAGATCTTGAAAGGGAAGTAATAATTAGATAAAATTTTATACACTTGTATGAAATTTTATAAAAGTGTATAAAATTTTATAACATTTCATAAAACTATAAAGAATTTGATGTCACTATTGCGTCTAGTAAGAGGCAGCATTTTGTAAAATTTAATGAGATTTCACACAATTTTATAAAGTTTATAACAAATTATTATAAAAGTTGTTAGAAATTCAAAGTAAATAGACGAAATTTTCAATGGCCATAAAAAAAAAAAGTTTATTTTTGCAGGCAATATGTGGAGTACCACCTGAAAAATGTAAAAAAAAAAGGCCATTCGGCAGCCGAAATGGAAGTAGATTTTTCATTATTTATTTATATATTTAAATTTGTAAGGTAGACGGTGACGTTAAATAGTTCATCTAAAGCTTATAACATCAATTATATTTAGGCTTGTCAATTTTGAAAAAATACTTTATGAATACTTTAATGTTGAGATTTGAAAAGTGTAACACGGTAGTAATCAGAATTAGAACAGTTACATGAATTTATTGAAAAGTGGAAGAATGAATGCAACAGCTAAATTTCAATAAATAAATAGGTAATTTTCGTTGAACATGAAAAAATAGTACTGAAATATAAAGCTCATTAGATAAGCTACATAAAAATATTAACAAAATTCAACTACTATGAATTACTTGAAAGTTATTAAATGAGGAAGTAAAGAAAAATAGTTTTTTATATTTTTCTGAAAATTTTGAAATTCATCAAAGTACTAGTAAAAATTATCAGAAGAGTAATTAATATAGCCTAAATTAAAGTAAATCGAATGAACATAAAGATTAAATCACCAAAAATAGATTGTCTCTTTAGGATCAAAAGTTATTTAAAGGTAAATCAAGAAAAGTTGAATTTTTTGAAAAATTAAAAAATCTTTAAACGACTATAACTCTTAAACTTTCTGTCCGATTGAGCTCATCTTCGAACTGAACCGAGCTTTTTAGCTAAAGAGTATGCAAAAAAAAGTTTCATCAAGATCGGTACAGAATTGTGGACGCTATCGTGGGAGAACCGCGCGTTATATCGTATATATATATATATATATATATATATATATATATATATATATATATATATATATATATATATATATATATATATATATATATATATGAATACATATATAAACTTTTTGACCAATAGTATTTTTGGAACCTACTTGACTCAAATAGATAGAAAATGTTAAAAATTTGAAAAGTTGCGCCATGAGGACAAATACAACAGTTAGATTTTTATAAAATCTACTAAAAAAAATTCTGAATACTGAATTTTGATTTTATTAAAATTTTTTGTAAGTTATTTACACTATGAAAAATTATATTTTACACAATTATTGAATTCAAAGCAAGATAAAAAAATTTTTAATAGTTTTTATCATAATATAAAATTATGATCATTTTTCGACTGATACTCGATTTTTGGAAAAATTCAAAATAATGCTCAATTATATTCACAAAAGTAATTTTGGAATGGTTAAAATACATTTAAAAAATAAAATTTTGTTTTTTCATAAAATTTTGGGAGTACCTCGTTTTGCCTACCCCTGCCTCCCTTTTCGACTTCATATTTATATATATATATCACATAATGTGACAATTTTAATTTTAATGTTGAGAAACTTTGATTTTATCAACCATCAATTAAAATTAAATCCTCATTACTCACGAAAAAGTTCAAAAGCTTGTCACGATATTTCAATACCGCGGCAGCACTGATCTCTATATAACTATATAACTCTATATAACTATATTTTTCGTAGATTATATAAATCGTTTTAACTTCAATTTTTGCGATCTAATCTAACATTAAAATAATTTTTTTAACTTTTTAATTTCAATTCTTAAATTTGTTAGTAGCTTTCATAGAAATAAAATTGAAATTATTTCATAATTAATTTTTATTTAAAAGTTCAAAATAATAAAATAATGAAAAATCTACTTCCATTTCGGCTGCCAAATGGCCTTTTTTAATTTCGTTACGGTAAAATAACCATCCCTACTAATATAGCTACAATTCGCGCAAGCGCTCATTCCCTTTATTTCGTTCCTAACCACTCATTTAGCGGCGCTAGTGTATGCTTCAATGCAAATTATTTTTTTTATTTTACGGCATATGGATGCTCTATCCAGTTATATAGAGATCAGTGCGTGGCAGTCTCACATCAGGTCGATGGGCAACAGAGTGCAGCACACGCTGCTCACATGTCTCATCCGACCCATTGCTATTATAATTATTTTGCTTATTTATAAGATTTTGTTTAATTACGGCGTTAATAACCTGTTATTGCTTTTTAGGCATAAATTGTATTTAACTCAGGAGATTTCCCTGAGTAATTTGAGTATAAATTTGGATTCTTCGTAGCTGTAGGAAAATAGTTGCGCATTTTATTTCTATGCTTATTATTATTATTATGATTATTTTGATTGGTTGGCGCATGCGCGTCAACACAATAGTTGGCATCAGTAAATTTATTTATCATAAATAGATTTACTAAATTTATGAATAAATCATTGGTTGATTTATCAGTAAACAATATTAAGAACTAATTATGAAAGATACAATTGATCATTTAACGCCGGGAACTGGATGAATTACACGGCCAAAGTTGTGTATTATGTTGGTGGTATTGTAAAGAAATAACATGCGATAGTTATATATCTCCAGTTGTCAAAGTGAGATATACAACAAAATGGCGTTGGCCTAGGTGCCGGCGTGAGATTCACCTGCTGCCATGGTCAGACGTGAGGTGGTCTCTGTAAGAGTAGCGTGTGTGCTCCGTTACATTAAATTAATTATAAATTTGTCGCCATTTGGTATTTGAGTAGAAAATATAAATCCATTAGCATTATTTGAGTTTTGGTAAAAGCATACAGGAAAAGACATTTACCGTATTAGAGTGCAACCAGGGGAGTTGAATAATACGTAATTTGTAAGTACTTTTTGGCTAATACATTGGCGTGTAATTTTAATCCCGCGTTGGTGATCATTTGTTATCTCATAAGAGTAAGAGAGATATTAAATATTGAGTATTAATATTTTATATAAGCATATGATGGAATGCGTGACTATTGTGCCCAGTAGGTACTAATACGATTCAGTAAAAGTATTCAGTAGTATTTCATCATTTCCAAATATTGATTGTGATAAAAAGTTAAAATTTTTCTTTATTATTTACTGTTATAATTATTAGTTATTGCGTTATTATTATTATTTTTACTATCACGTGTGAGTAATAAAAGAATTTCTGGATATTATTTATGTAATTATTATTACTTTTGAGCATTATTATTATATCATTCTTTTGCGATTATTATGTTTTGTGAAAAGTGTATAATATTCACCAGAGGTTAAATTGTATGAAATATTTATTTGAAATATTTACAGATTATCTTGAGATTATGGTATTAGCTCTTAAATATCACGTGCGAGTTATATCATTAGTTATATGCGAGAAGCGATTTTGTGTTTAAGATATTTATCGGCTATTCTTTATCATTATTATTTTTATTTGTATACGCATACCGGTATTATTTTGTAAGTGAATCACTATTATTTTATTTTGATATTGTTATTTGTTATGCGATACAGAAGATGAATTAATTTATTATTTGAAATATATTGGAAACGAATGGTCATCAACCCGGTATTAATTTAACTTTAATTTATTTAAATTACTACAATCTTTTTCTTGCTTTCCTTTTCCTAAAATCTGAAACCGTTACCCTGTCATTTATTTATTTTCATTTCTCCGTTGTATTTTATTTCGAGTCTAATTTTGTTCGTGGGGCACACGAACTGGCGCCCAACTAGAATTTCTAACCCAGCCTGAGCAGAACTGCGGGTCCAGGGAGATTCAGGGTATCTCCAGGTGGGACACTTCGTTTTTATTATTTTATTTTCAGGTTTTTCACCCAACGGAGAGCCATAACGGCTTTTGAGCGCCGACCACACTCCGCCGTGGGACGCGTGAAATAGAGGAGAACGTTATAAGTTTTGCCATAAATTCAAAAACATAAATCATTAAAAATCGATAAAATTAATAGATTTTAAAATTTTATGTCCATTGAACAATTCATCATTGAGCTATTCGAATCGTTTTTTGATATATAATTATAAATGAAGTTATATACAATTTAACCTGATCGTGTTTGAGAAACAAATTATATCTGCAATAATGTGCGAATTATTATATTATTATGAATTAATACTATGAAATATGGTGGATAAGAATTCCTGTGTAATCATAAATATAGCCACGAATTTCTCATAACTACAAGTGGACAATGGAAGAGCGCAGCAGACTACAATCGTTTGATCATAAAAATTGTGCAGCATCGAGGAGGGACAGGAATCGGATGGGTGGCCTATCCCGGAAAAAAATGATTTTATAAAGTTTTATAAAATTTTACAAAATTTACAAAATTTTACAAAACTTTATAATTTTTTATGAAACTTTACGGACATTTTTTAAATTTTTATAAAATTTTATAAGATTTTACCGGGCCATTTTCGGTATAAAATTGAATAAAATTTTGTAAAATGTTAGTACTAAACTTTTGTAAAATTTATAAAATTTTATAAAAACATTCTTTCCCGGGTAAAGAATGAGCGAATATACAAATGTGGATCTGGTGGTGGCGAGGTTGTTAAACAATTAAAAATTACACACTTTTTATGAATTAAATAAATTAACAATTTATTTACACTTTGTACAAAATTATGAGAAATAATTATACGTAGCGAATTCAACTCAATATAACACGCGATAGCGAATGCAACTCAAGTAAAATATCACGTACAAAATTGACACGTGGTCAAAGCGATTTTAATAGCGGTAATTAATTATAATATAATTATAATTAATTATTAATTAATTTACTCTCAGTAAATAGCAGCCTTAATTTACTGACTAAATAGCGAGAGAAATTAGCAGAGCGATTTAGAATTAACACAAGGAGAGTAATTAAGCGATTTCAAGCACGAGGTTACCGAAGTAAAAGCACGTTGTAGAATGAATAATTAATGGCGGAAAAAGCAGTCCTCAACGGTTTTCTTGTGACGTCAGAGCGATAGACCAATTAGAAAATTAATAACAGACGCTAACTAATTTTCAGCCAATAGTGAAAATCCACGTAGCGAGTTGAGATCTTGAACCAATGAGAGTGTTTCACGTCGCAACTCTTTTATTCAAAGTTGGAACTAATTGATTTAAATGATGGAATTTTCTCATTGGCCAAGATCTCGCACCTAAGTTCAAATAGCGATAGTGCTGCCGACCTATTGGTGGGGCTCGGCGTTCGCAGGTGGAAGCGAATTGGGTCTTGATTGAACATTCTCCCCAGCGCTGACGACGGTGTCGACAGGATTGTCATTTGGCGAGTGAACTGGCAGCACACATAGTTTAGCGATTGGTTGAACAAGCTCCGTGGTAGCGGTCTTCAATGTAACTACTCGAGTCAGGCCATCTCTGCCTGGATGTAATGCAAGTACTCGAGCAAGCGGCCATTTTGATGGTGGGAACCTCTCATCAGTCAGCAAGACTAATGAACCCACCTTGATGTTGTTTTGTGGATTATGCCACTTAGAAATAGATTGATGTCGTTGTAGGTACTCCGATGACCATCTACTCCAAAATCTCTGGAACATTTGTTGTAGTTGTTGCCAGCGTGACAACGTAGCAGTATTGTTCTCCAGTAGCGAAGGTCCAGGTACAGCGATTAGCGGTTCACCGATGAGAAAATGTCCTGGAGTCAAAGCGGTTAGGTCTGCAGGATCTTCAGTTAGCGGAGCGATCGGTCTTGAATTCAACACAGCCTCAATCTGTGTTAAAACTGTTGCGAGTTGGTCGTAAGTCAATAGCGATTCACCAATAGTTCGTATAAGATGGAACTTGATTGACTTTACGGCTGCTTCCCACTTGCCACCAAAGTGAGGAGCGCTTGGCGGATTGAACTTCCAGTCTGTGCCATCTGCAGCGAGTAAATACTGAAGTTCTTTTAGCTGTCTTGATCCTGCTGCGAATTCTTTCTTTAGCGTGGCGTCTGCTCCTACAAAATTTGTACCACAGTCCGAATACAGGGTACTGCAGGCGCCTCTTCGACTAGTGAATCTTCTAAATGCTGCGACGAAAGCTTCAGTAGAGTAATCGGTGACAATTTCAATGTGTATAGCGGATGTAGCGAGACACACGAAGACAGCGATCCAACTTTTATAGGTTTTCGCACCTCGACCTTGGAAAGTCTTCAGTGTTACTGGCCCAGCGTAGTCTATTCCCGTGTGTAAGAATGCTTTAGATGGTCTTACACGAGTGGATGGTAATTGTCCCATTAATTGTTGTGCACGAACACCTCTATGTCTAGTGCACACGACGCAGCGAAGAATGTGTGATCTGACTGGAACTCGACCACCTTCTATCCAGACAGATCTCCGTAGATCAGCGAGAGTCAATTGAGTTCCCCCGTGGAGTCTTCTCTGATGAGAATGATCTATTAGTAGTGTACTTAAGCGTGATGACCTTGGTAAAATGGCTGGATTTTTTTGTTCATCGTCCAGCAGCGAATTCTTCAAGCGACCACCGACTCTGAGTACTCCATTGTAGTCGACGTAGGGAATCAATTTAGCGAGATGATGATTTCGATGTAGAGAATCACCATCTTTCAGTAGCTTTAGCTCTTGTGAATAGTACTGACTTTGAGTATACTTGATCAACAAAGTCTTAGCGAGTTCCAGGTCAACTGTAGAGAGTGGTGTGGCCAATGAGGACTGTGGCACTTTTTTAAATTTAGCGATGGCACGAAGACAGATTCCAAGAGTGCGAAGTAACGGTGACAACTTAGAGAATTTTTCCAGTAGCGTGTATAGCGGGTGTGAATCTGCCTTGAAGATGGTAAAAACCAGACCTGGACGTTCTTCAAGGTGTGATACCGTCTGCGTAGGGATGTCAAAAGATGGCCAGTTTTCTTTTGATTGACTGAGCCACTTTGGTCCCGACCACCATAGCGAATGCTGTTCTAGTTCGGCTGCTGATAAACCTCTTGAAGCGCAGTCAGCTGGGTTAAGTTTCCCAGGAACAAAATCCCAGTTGACACCTGGTAGCGATTCTTGAATCTTGGTCACTCTGTTGCGAATGTAGACCTTCCATCTTGCTGGGTTGTTTCGTATCCACGTTAAGGATACAGCGGAATCCGTCCACATGAAAACTGGAACGTTTTCAAGTTTCAAGACTTTCTTTACGTAGAGTACCAGTTGAGCGAGTAAAACAGCAGCATTGAGCTCCATTCTTGGTATAGAAATTGGTTTCAGTGGTGCGACTTGTGTTTTGGCACACACTAGCGAAATATTGGAGCTTCCAGTAGCGTCAGTAACTTTTAGATAAACGACAGCAGCCATAGCGAGTTGTGAAGCGTCAGAGAATCCATGTAATTCAATTGATACACCAGTTTTTACATGATTCCAGCGAGGTATCTGAATCTTCGAGATCTGATGTAGTTCATCTCGAAACAAATTCCATTCTTGAAGCAACAACGGAGATAGCGTAGCATCCCAGTCAAAGTTCTGCAGCCAGAGCTTCTGCATGAACATCTTGGCTCTTACGATGATCGGAGCCAAGAACCCCAGTGGGTCAAACAAGCGAGCAATTTCAGATAAAATTGTGCGTTTAGTAGTAGGCGATGCTTCTGGAAGCGATTAGCCGAACTGGAATTTATCCTGTGTAGAATTCCAGGTTAATCCGAGCACTTTTACGGTAGTATCCCCAAGCTCTCTTGGTGTATCTACTTGGGTTTCAATTGGAGCGACTTGCGATAGTAATTCAGTTGAATTACTTGCCCACTTGGCAAGCGGAAAACATCCTGTGGCACACATATTTTTTGTGTCGAGAGCAACTTGGATTGCCTCAGCGAGTTCATCTGCACCTTCATAGATGTCATCAACGTAGCGTGTATTTGTCAGCGGTTCGATAGCTTTTGGAAATTTATTTCCTTCATCTTCAGCGAGTTGTAAAAGTGCTCTCCCAGCGGGATATGGAGCTGATGTTGTTCCATATGTAACCGTAGTGAGTGCAAATACTGTTGGGATGTCATCTTCGTCAAACCAGAGTATGCACTGTAGATGATGATCTTCCTTGTCAACTGCGATCTGACGAAACATTTTAGTTACGTCAGTAGCGAATAGATAGCGATGGCAGCGGATGCGAATAAGTACGTCACTGATGTCAACTTGAATCTTTGGGCCCACATGAAGTATCTCGTTGACCGATACGCCAGATGTTGTTTTCCAGGACCCATTGAATACCACCCTGAGCTTGGTGGTAGTGCTCTGCTCTTTCAAAACCCCATGATGAGGCAACAGGTAGCTGTTAGGTGGTAAATCCTTTAATTTTACACGTCTCATGTGTCCCAAGTCTTCATACTCCTTCAAGAAGTCGAAGTACAACTTCTTGTAGACTGGATCAGCCTCCAGTCTTTTGCGCAGACGTAGTAAAGCGTATTGAGCAGCTCGAAGCGAATCACCCAGTTGACTTGGAGAAGATTTAAGTGGCAAGCGAACGACATATCGACCATCAGACTGTCTGTAGTGTGTGTTGACAAAGTGTTGTTCACACTCTTCCTCTTCTTCGGTATAGCGTGTAGCGAATTCTGTCTGTGGCTCTTCTTGATACCAAAACTTGCTTAGCAAGTCTTGCAGTTGATCATCAACAGTGACATGATGACCATAAGCTGTCAATTTCGATGTAGCGGTGTCCACAGATCCGTAAATGATCCAGCCAAGCGTCGTTGACTGAGCGATTGGGTCATTGGCATTACCCTTCCTTATTTTAGCGTTGATTATATGTGCAGCTGGTGCTGCACCCAGAATGATGTCAATAGGTCGTGATGTCAAGAAGTCTGGATCAGCGAGTTGTAGCCCAGTTATATGCGGCCATTTCTTGTTGGTTAGCGTGAATGACGGCAAGTTCACCGTCAATAGATCAAGCACATGGGCTTGGATAGTAATAGAAGCGGAACTATGTAGCGAATGCAGCGACATCTGACATGATCCAAGCGAATTCCCAGCTGACACATTACCAATCCCACGTAATGGTACAGCTGCCTTATGTAGCCGTATATCCAGCTTCTTGATTAGCGAATGCGTCTCAAAGGATAACTCCGATCCTTGATCAATAAGTACACGAGCAGTACATGTATTTCCTGTTAGCGAATGCAACTTAACAAGTGCTGTAGCGAGTAATACATTGAGCGAATGAGCTGAAAGCAGACTAAGTTAGCGAATTCAACAACAAAAGTTACCAAAATTGGAACTATTTGTTACCTGGTTCAGTTACAGGAGCGTCCTGTACTGGTTTAGTGGCAGCACCATCATCAATGTGTGTTGAGGTGTGATGTGGCTGATCACAATGGCGGCACTTCTGTTTAGTTCTGCAGTCAGCGTAGCAGTGGCGTCCCAAACAGTTAAAGCATAACCGATAATGATGGACAATCATTCTGCGGTTTTGTGGCGACGCCTTCTGATAGCTTGTGCAAAAAAGAACAAAGTGTTTCTCCTTGCAGAGTGGGCACAAGCCCGGTTCACTAGTTTTCTCCTTGGGAGTGAACGCGACGTAACTAGTGGAGCCAGTGGTTGTAGATGGCGCAGAGGAGGTAGCGGATCGACAGTTACCAAACTTTACTTGCTTGGTAGCGGCGGACTTAGCGTAAGACTTGGGTGATGCAGGTCTTTCAGCAGCACTCTTAGCTTGGGTAGAGGTTATCTTCGCGCCAATCTCCGAGTTTTCCCACGCACGAACCTTTGCTTTAAGCATGTCGTGCAGCTGTTGGTAAGTGGGAAACTCGTTTGATAGCCCAAGCGAAGCCATCCATTTAACACGGAGGTCTGATGGCAAGCAGCGAACAGTCAAGCGAATCAAAAAGGGGTCCAATTCACCAATTGGTATTCCCAAAGCAGCGATGGCGTCCAGGGACTTCTTGTTAGCGAGTAACAGCGCGTCCAGATCAGCAGCGGAGTGCGACGTGAGCGGTTGACGATCCAGCAAATCATCGATATGCATATCGAGTAATCTGCGTGGATTTGTGTAGCGAGTATTCAGTAGATTCCAAGCCGGTTGGAATGCGTCGTCCGTGATCTGGAGGTTAGCGAGTAGAGCAGCGGCTTCACCTTTGACCTGAGTCTTCAGATAGTGCATTTTCTGAGACCCAGTTAGCGAATCTTCATTAATGACGAGTGACGTGAACAAGTCCTTAAACGAGTCCCACTCGTCATAAGAACCCTGGAACGTTGGCAGCTTTATTTGAGGCAAATTAGCCTTGTGCGCACCACCAAAGTAAGCCGTTTGGTCATGATTGACGGCAGGAGCTTCCTGAACAGGTTCAGGTGCAGGCCTCGCAGCGCTGAGTCTCACTCTAAGAGAGGTGTAAGCAATGTTAGCGGTTTCATAAGCATTACCTGTATGATATTCATTAGCGATGATCTCAGGTACGTCATCATACAGCCTCTCGTGAGTGGTGTTAAAGCGGTTCCACAATTCCGTCAGGATAGCGAGTTCAGCGTCAATAGCAGCGGCACCTTGAGTAGCGAGGACATCATCAGTCAAGCGGTTAGACATATTACGCATCGTGTCAATGCGCTGCATTTGAAGAGCGACTTGGGCTTCGACGGCCATCTTGAATGAATGCGTGGCACAAAATGGACGCGGTGACGTAAACCGACGCTAAGGTATCGATCTCTTTTTTTTTTTTCTAAAATGTCTTTTTACACCGGTGTGTAAATTAGATCACCCCGGGCAGCACTCTAGCAGTGCTCAGCAATGCCCACGGCACTTAGCGATTTTCACGACACAAGCACTCACACTGCACTTTTTTCTCACAATTTTTAGATGTTTGATTTTTAAATAATTTTTAATTGTTTAAACTCACCAGATCCGGCTCGAAGGACCAATGAAAAATGAGCGAATATACAAATGTGGATCTGGTGGTGGCGAGGTTGTTAAACAATTAAAAATTACACACTTTTTATGAATTAAATAAATTAACAATTTATTTACACTTTGTACAAAATTATGAGAAATAATTATACGTAGCGAATTCAACTCAATATAACACGCGATAGCGAATGCAACTCAAGTAAAATATCACGTACAAAATTGACACGTGGTCAAAGCGATTTTAATAGCGGTAATTAATTATAATATAATTATAATTAATTATTAATTAATTTACTCTCAGTAAATAGCAGCCTTAATTTACTGACTAAATAGCGAGAGAAATTAGCAGAGCGATTTAGAATTAACACAAGGAGAGTAATTAAGCGATTTCAAGCACGAGGTTACCGAAGTAAAAGCACGTTGTAGAATGAATAATTAATGGCGGAAAAAGCAGTCCTCAACGGTTTTCTTGTGACGTCAGAGCGATAGACCAATTAGAAAATTAATAACAGACGCTAACTAATTTTCAGCCGATAGCGAAAATCCACGTAGCGAGTTGAGATCTTGAACCAATGAGAGTGTTTCACGTCGCAACTCTTTTATTCAAAGTTGGAACTAATTGATTTAAATGATGGAATTTTCTCATTGGCCAAGATCTCGCACCTAAGTTCAAATAGCGATAGTGCTGCCGACCTATTGGTGAGGCTCGGCGTTCGCAGGTGGAAGCGAATTGGGTCTTGATTGAACACCCGGGTAACTTTTAAAATGATAAAATACGAAGCCTTTGTGACCATTGTACTCGTAAAAACAATGAAATGAATTCAGAACGCTCGAATAAAAGAATTGTTGACATACAATGAACTATATTTATTATTATAATCTTTACTTTTAACTATAATAATTAAATCTGTATCAAATACTGTTGTTTACATAATTCAACTAGTTTTTAGATAATTCTCGATGAAAAAAGTTTTTGTCTAATCATATATAATTATGCATAATCATCTACGTATGATTGGATCCGAAAATTGGCCAGGTCTAATTATATATAATCAGATCTGTTTATACACGATTAGATCGATTTAGATATGATCATATATAATCATTTATATATAATTGGATCAAAAAATTGGCCAGGTCTAATTATGAATCATTAGATATACTCATGCATGAACAGACATGTTCATATATAAATTTATATAACCGTTTATACATAAGCGGATCCAAAAATTGATCAAGTCTAATTATACTTCATTATATATAATCAAATCTAGTTATATATGGCCAAATAAATGTATCAGAGTTGGTACGTCGCATGATGAGAAATAAATTATTTTTCAGTTAGCTCTTAGTTTTCAGATTACTCAATAATTATTAACTTATTTCTAACTATGGTAGCAAATATATAATATAGTGGTTTTTATAACAGAAATGCAAAAATAATATTTTTAATTTTTCAAATATACTTTAGTTATTATTTCTTTTCAAATAGTTATTACTATATTAAACTTGAACAACATTTTTTTTTTTTTATATTAATATTTTATAAATGTAAGAAAAGCGAGAAGTACATTAGTGTGATAATTTTTTAATTTTTAACAAATTAAACTATAATATAAGGTTGAATTTTTTTGTTGTTAATATAATAAAAGATCAATCATAGAAGATAACACTAATTATAAAGTGTAACGTAGAGAAGTAGTTTAACGTAAAACATAAATAATTCGAAGGTTTTTTTTTATATTTAAAAAGTATTTTTCTAAATGTTATCCAGCCTGGTTTTAATTGTTTGTTCCAGAGTTCATAATTCCGTTTTAATTCACCAACTCTTTGAGACATAGCTCTTTCAATTTCGTTTCTAGTATGAGGAACTCCCTTGCTAGTTTTCCATCCCTTCTTAGTAGCCAGTTGTAAAGCAAAGTCTAAAACAAATTAGAAAAATCGGTCTGTCGGTTGACCCTGCGGGACAGCCCCAAAACTTCCCGCCCATTTCGAGCACCTTGAGCTCGAAAATATTGTCAGAAATACAGCTTCGGGCTCAAAGAGCTCGAAAATACTTTTGCATGCCGTTGTTTTTGAAAAAAATGTTTTTTACCATTTTTTTCTCTCACAAGATTTCATTGACAAATGATTTGATTTTCATGTTTGAAGCAGCAATCGACCCGTTTTGATAAAGTTTAAAACTGATCAGATTTTGAAATCGTTTGGTTTAGTTATTTTAAAGATATTTGCAAAAAACCGTTTCTCACCGTTTCTTTTTTCCACGATACTTGGAAAAATAACCCGATTTTGATGGTTGAGCTAGCAATCGACGCCTTTTACTAAATTCTGAAGCTGATCAGATTTTAGAATTGTTTCCTTCAAGTGTTTCAAAGATATTCGGAAAAAACTGTTTTTTATCGTTTCTTTCTCCCACGATAACTCTAAGACAAATGATCCGATTTCTATGGTTGAGGTGGCAATCGACGCATTTTAATAAACTCTAAAGCTGATCAAATTTCGAAATTGTTTAGTTCAGTTGTTTCAAATATATTCGCAAAAAACCATTTTTCACCATTTGGATTTCCCACGATAACTCTAGAACGAATTATCCGATTGAGATGGCTAAGGACGAAATCGACGCGTCTTATTAAGCCCGAAAGCTGATTAGATTTTGAAGTCAATCGTTAGATTCGTTTCTGAGAAATCAATAAAAAACTAAAAAAAAAAAAATTTTTTTTTTCGTAATTCGTCAATATTTTCGAGTCTACGTAATGAAATGATCTGAAATTTTCAGAAAAGTTGATGGCCATCAAGCCTTTTCGATTGCCGCCTCAACCATCCAAATCGATTCATTAGTTAAAAAGTTATAGCCCGGTCACACACACACACACACACACACACACACACACACACACACACACACACACACACACACACATACAGACACTTCGACATCATTCTAAAAACAGTCAGAATAGCTTCCTAAGACCTCAAAACGTCGACATCTGATGAAATTTCGATTTTCGCAAATCGGGGTGAAAACAATAACTTCCCGAAATTTTTGAAAATCATCGATTTTCTTAGCGGGAAGTTAAAAAGTTCAGAGTATAATAAAAAACATTTTGTAAGTGTATATTAGGGTGTCCGTTATTTACCAAATTAGATTTTTTTACTTGGCTATGATAAAAATCGTTTATTTGTGATCCAAAAATAATAAAAGTAATAAAAAAGTTTATTCTAAGGCCATTTAACCCTTTCCTAAGTAATGATTCATTCTTATTTTAATACAATGAGAAAAAATTTATTACTTGCTTAAAAATAAGTGCACAGTAATGACTAATATATATTTTTGTAGGAAATTTCCCGCTTTTCAAGAAAGGTCTCTTGTTTGTTTTCGTGAATCCAACTATAACAGGGCTAAGCTGTTACTCTGGTCGTCCTTAAATTACCTTTTTAAGGGCGCCACTGGAAGTGATAACGGCCTTCCAGAGCCGGATCTTGAATCGTCAGGGTCGGTGTAAAATTAATTTGTAAGAGACGGATGAGGAAGGATAATTTATAATTAATTTCTTTAATTCACTTTTAAGAATTTTACCTTTATTTATTTAACCTAATAAACCTTTTTTCATCACCTTTATAATCTTATAACTTTATTAAACCTTATATTTAATTTACCCGCGATATTTTCCTTAAACCTAATTTATTTATAACCCGCATTAATTATTCCTTATTTAAGTCAGCCAACTACCTTTGGCATTTACCACACTCACACACATACACACAATGAGTCCCCTGGACTATTATACACACACTTATTTTACACGCTCCACGCGGTCAACTAGACCCTCTACGTGGCTAAAACCTTAACAATATACCCACGCGGTCCCCTGGACCCTCTACGCGATTTTTACAAAATTTCACGCGGTCACCTTGACCCTCTACGTAATAACCCTTATAATTACTAATACACGCGGTCCCCTGGACCCTCTACGTGATTTTAACCCTTATTAATTAACTCAATAAATTATGACAATTATTTACAACTATTTATTCTCACAATTTCTATAATTACGTTTTTCACTGACTCACAATTTTACCAGTATAAAATTTCATTAAATCTATTTCCTTAATTAAAATTTCTATCCAAATAATTATATATTATTTTAAAATGACTAATAAATTTCCAACAACTAATTTCTTATAAACGTTATCCTTTCCTTATCAACAAATTTTGTTAAGCCGGTTTTATGAGTTAAATTATGTGACCGCTCAACAATTTATCACGACTTTGGTATCACAATACTCAAAAACTTAACCTTTACTTTCCACGTTTTACTTCACGATACTTATAACGTTTATCATTTTATTAATTGATTTATTAACTTAATTTACTTATAATTAAATTGATCTTAAATTTAGTGACTAGATAATTTTGACTAGAACGCAATTGAATTTCCGGCGAATGCTTAGCACGACCTGCCTGGAAATATCCAGAAGAATTTTCCGGCGAGTGACTTAAACAACCTGCCTGGAAATATCAAAGCTAATACTTGCTGAGTCCGGTTTTCTAATCAGGAGACACGGTAGTGTCTCGCGCCAAGTACACGTTCAATCACATGTATATGTGTGAAGTGTCATGGCGCAAGCCTACCGTGTATCTATACCGTAAACATAGTGGTTTTTAGCTCTAATTTTTAAAAACTTTTTTAAAATAATAAATTTTCAGAGAATTCCTTCTCTATTCGAAAGATAATTGATTGTTCGTCTTAAAATTATAAAACTTTATTCATTTTAGTTATGAGAACTAATTAAAATAATGAAATTAGGCCAGCATATACTATAGCACCCCCAATTTAGACACTTTTATAAATTTTTTCATGCGTTAGGGGCACTGCCAGAGAATAAAAAGTTATAAGAAAAGCCGCGATTGAGTAAAACATTGAAATTATTTTATAGCAATGTTTCATTATTACGCCACCAGCAGTGCTTCGGTCTGTATTTTTTACTATAGTTCCATATTCAAATTTCTTATGAGCCTAAATAAATACGTTTCATAATCGTAAATAAATCCGTGTTAATATTTAAGATGAATTTTATTTATTTGACATCAGTGTTCATTATTATAACTTCAATCAATTTTCCCCGATTTTGTATAAATACTACAGAAATAACTATACATTTTACTTTAGTTTTACTTGAAATCGTTGTGAGTTGCATGCGAATTGTCATAAGTAGAAGGAAAAACTTGACAACTATTTCAACCAATCTAATGTCAATTCATTACCAATTAGCTTAAATAAAATTAAATTGAAGAACTCCTAATAGCCACTTTAGATTGAAATTGACAGTAATTTGACATTGAAATTATTGAAAATTTGTTGCACGAATTTGCCGCCAATTTAACAGCAACAGTTCAAAGGAGAACTTTACAGTTAATTTTTGCTCAATTTCAAAGTAACACTTTTTACTACACATAAAAGTCGGTTATGTTCATTCTTACCATTTAAGAAGGTAATCAAATTTATACTTAATATCTACAATTTGAATATAAAAAAATAGTTTACAATTTTTCAAGTGAAATTAACCATAAATTGGAGTAAAAATTTACCTGGAAATTGGAGAAAAATGTTTCTAGTAAGCTTTCGAAATGAATTCGCATTTTAATTCGGGTAGTAAATTCACGTCAAATTGTATAGCAAGTTGTACATAAATTGTCCTCGAAAACAGAATCGTCTGAAGTTGACGGACATTTGATGAAATTTTCCAGGAAACTTTTGCTAAACAAACTGTGGTATTATTAATGTGTCCAATAATATTTAAACTTCTTAATATTGCAGTTATATTCGCTAAGACGTACCAAAATCAGCTCTACTTACTTAGCCGTACAATAATAATTATTCGTACAATAATATTTATCGACTAATATTATAAAAAATCAATGCTAATTGTAAGGATATTTCCTAATTGTACACTTTACTTAGCAAAAATTTACGTTACGAGAGTTTCCTTGAAATTTTCGTCAAATGTCCGTCAACTTCGGGCCCTTCCGTTATTGACAAGAATTTGCATAAAACTTGCGATACAATTTGATGTTAACTTACTACCCGAATTCGAATCCAAATTTACTTTAAAAGTCCTATACAAAATAGCGTCAAAAACGGAAAAGCCTGAAGTTATCAAATATTTGACGAAAATTTTATGGGAACTTTTATTAGTGTTTTTTTCTAGTAATCAAAAAGTGACTTCTAAATTAAGAAAAAATCAACCGCTAATTTTTTTTCCAAGTTTTGCTATCAAATTATCGGCCAATGCCGACAGCAAACTTCAATAATTTCAATTATCAAATTACTATCAATTTCAAGCTAAGGTGGCTTTTAGGGTTATATCGCACATCTAACATTGTGGCGCTACCTGTCAATACCTTATTGGCGAAATTTGAAAATCGGGTTTTTTAACGAATGGAAACATATAATTATTTTCTAATCGGAAGATTTATTATCGTTATACAAAAAAAAAATATTATTTTTATCGAAGACTACTAATGGCAAATTTAGTTTCTTAATTACATTTTTATTATAAATAAATTACTGTTTTATTTGTTTTAACCGGCAATCAGCGACAAACGATTTCCTAGTGATCTAAATGGAAAAATTAGTAAAATATCGAAGTAGAGGGGTCAAATGGAAAAAATTGAAGGCTAATTTTTATTTACTTTTTCATACTTAAGCAATTAACTCACGAACAACTTTGATAGACCGACATTGATCGACAAACGACCAACAAACGATTGCAATCAGAATAAATCGGATCGGTTTACGTTGAGTTGGTTTATAAAGAGGAGTTACGTAAGTAGAGCTGAGATATACAATTCCAGCCATAAGCGATTTCTGATAATCAAGTTGGAAGCAAGCTAGTGACAACCAACTGCAGCAACTTGTTATCAAGTTGGCCGCAAAGATCTTTGGCATTTCCATAAGTTGACGGCAACTAGTCGCCTATTTTCTGAGAAAATGTGTGCCAACAGCTGGCATTCCCTTAGTTGATAGGGTTGACAGCAAGTTGACTTCAATTTTCTCAGAAAGTTGGCGTCAGGTAGCGGCAGTCGAGTATCGTCAACTTTCTAGGAATGTTGGTAACAACTTGTAGTATATAAAAACAACGTGACAACGTGTAGTATAATAAAAATGAGTATGCAAATAGTCTTTGAAATCTACGGACGCGGGTTCGAGTCTTACTTTGAGTCACTTTTTTATTCTTTTATATAATAATAAATTAATAAATCATTATTTTAATATATTAAAATAATCATAAAATATTATATTAATAATAAGACAATTATTATTAATACTAATAATATTATTGTATAAGATTTTTCCCAATTCAATAATCATGATAATATCCGGAGATACTATCTATACTCAATACTAAAAACTAAAAAAGTTAGAAAATTCAAAAGTGCACACCTCAATCGCTCATTTTATTTTTAATTATTACTTTTATTTAATTTTTGCTTAATAACATTAGTTTTTTTTTAATTATGAATTTTTCGATTTACTTTTTACATTATTAATTATGTTTTTTTTTGAATTCTTATTTTCAGTTTAATTTTTTTTTTTTTTTTTTTTTTTTTTAAAAATCCCGCGTTTTTTGCTAAGATCTCTCTCTTAAATATTCGACCCAATCGACTGTCATTTGTAGAGGCGTGGCTTACGACTCGGTTATATGGGCTAACTAACGATTTCGCTTGCATAGCGGTTTTTTTTTTTTTTTCGTTTTAAAAAGGAGTTTTATTTATAAAGATTCAACAGTTACAAACATAAATAAGTAATAAATATCCTTAGAACAACTTAAACACTAATATAAAGATAATTTTCGATTTGACATCCGGATGATGTTCTTATCTAAAAACATTAATTAAATTATGTGTAATTATTTCTTATCTTTATGAGATCTGTTATTGTTAATAATTATCTTTCCGCTTACACTAATAAAATTTTCTTGAATGGTAAAAAAAAATAAATTTTAAAAATTTAAATAAAAACCATTTTTACATTCACTTTCCTACAATGGTCTAGGCGAGGTGGCCGGGTAAAGCGATCAGGGAGGGGATATTGGGAAGAGGTCAGGATATTTCATTATATACATATTTACAGATTATGGTGCTCAAGGCACTATCAGTCAGTTTCAATCTAGAATAAGGTGAGGTTCATCGTTTCGTTTTGTTTCGTATCACAATGCGATTGTCAGTTGTTCTTAGCCGTTGCTGCTGCATAAGTTGTTGGATTTTTTTTAGCCTAGCTCTCCTTCTTAGTTCATCCATATGCTTGGCCTCGCCTTGAAGCCACCAATATTTTTCTGTTAATCTATCAAGTGATTCTTGGTCTCTCTCGGGTAATGCCTTAGAGTATACCCATTTATTGGTTGGTATGTTTTCAGTATCAGTGAAAATTGCCTTTCTCGCGCAATGACGTTTAATGTGGTATATTATTGGTACGTTGCGATCATCTTGAATATATCCCAACTTATCCAGATTTGTGAATAACTCTGGGGGCGAGTAATTGCTTTTGGCCATCCGCATCACTTGCATACTATTTTCCACTTTCAGATTTTTTATAATGTCATTGTCTATCTCGTACAGAGTACTGAAGTAATTTCTTGTTAATTTTAGACAAAAGGTATCGAATCTGGGGATGTTTGCCATATCATAAATTATTTTATTGCTCAGCATCCGAGAATAGTCGGATTCTGCTGAACGATATCTTCCTAGACAGACTCCTATGCAAGACCTCTCGAATTTTCGATAATGTTCCATAACTGATGGTCCCACATTCCACCAGATAGGAGCCGCATATGACATAATCGGTCTCACTAGCAGTTGGTAACAGATTAATTTGGCTGCTGGTTCGATGATCCTATTAAAAAAAATCTTGCTATTCGCTCTAAACGCTTTTTTTACTTTTTTTAGCTGTACTGCATGATGCTTATTCATTCGCAAAAGATGATCGAAGTGGACCCCAAGATATTTGACGATTTCTTTATTTGGGATTTCGAACTCGTCCCCTGTGTATCTGTCTGTTATTGTAATTTTAAAAGTTTTAATATGTTTAACAGTAAGCCACGGGATCTCATTTACCGTTTTCCTGAATAGGATGGCTTCACATTTGTACGGATTTATTTTAAGGTTCCAGTCTTTGTAATAATGGTAAGTTTGCTTTACTATCTTGGTAAGTTTCTCTTGTATAATCGGAATTTTTGAGTCAGCTACGTATACTGTTTCATCATCAGCATACGCACCTGAGTGTGTGATGTTGCCAGAATTTAGACCAAAAAGGTTTAGAATTTTGCTGCTATATATTATGAATAGTGCTGGGGAAGTCACTGTACCTTGCTGTAGTCCTTCACGAATGAGGAAGATAAGAGATGAGGTGTTGTTGCCATCCCAGGTGATGAAAGTCTTACCATGAATCATATCACATATTAACAAGATTAGTGTGGTTGGAAATTTAAGAAGTGCTAGAATATAAATTAGCCCGTTTAGCCAAACGGAATCGAACGCTTTTTCCAGGTCGAGAAGAACTGTGCCGACCAGCTTGCCGTTAAGGAGGTGTCCATTGATGTCTGAAGAGAATTTATTAATTGCATGAACTGTTGAAAGTTTCGATCGGAATCCAAACTGGTTGTCTGGGATTAATTTATTTGCATCGGTGTGGTCTATTAGTTGATTTTTTATGAGTTTTTCAAAAATTTTACTGATGTTTATGGTGAGGCTGATCGGCCTATAGCTTGCTGGATCTGAAGTGTCCTTTTCTTTCTTTTTTATTGGGATCACCTTGGCTCTTTTCCACCTGGTAGGGTAATAGGAGTGATTAAAACAGTTATTGAAGATGACTGTATAATCTTTAGTTATGTTATTTGGCAGATGTTTTAAGACGATCATTGGAATATTGTCCAGCCCACTAGAAGTCTTGTTTTTAGCTTTTTTAAGGAGAAGTGTCACTTGGATATGTGTGGTTAAAAAATTTTGTTTCTCTTGATTTAATACTGGATAATGTGCTGGATTTCTATTGGAGAATTCAGTGTGTGTTATATTGTTGTTCCTATTATATTGTAGCTTTGTTTTGGTGTCCTCAGCCACCGTGTCTGCCAAAAACTTGTTTATGGTACCTTGATTAGTATATCTCGGTGAATTGATAGACTCAAAATATTTACCAACTGCTTCCAGTTTTGCTATTGGTTGAGTGATGACATATTTCTCTTCTCTTTCTTCATACTGAGCGTTTACGAGGATTTCATCAGTTAATATTGTATTGTTGTCTTTTTTTATTTTGAGCATATCACTGTACGGTGGTTCCTTATACCTAAAATATCTATTTATTTGTGGAAAAAATTTTGCAGAGTCTTTGTAATTAATATTTTTGGCTAATGCATTCCAGTATGCTGCTTCTGCTTTCTTAAATTCGGTTACTAGTTGTTTATTTATGATCTTGATGAATGCTTTAATTTGATTTCTGTTGACGAAGTTACTAAATTGCTCAGCTACTAGAGTTGACTTGTATGTATGAAGTTTTTTGATTTTATGGTTTATGTATTTTTGGCATCCTCTTTTCGTGTCTGTTGTTATTCTAGGTACATTCGCTTTAATTGCATTTATAATATTTTCTTCTAAGTTAAGAATGTTTTCGTCGATTTCTTCAATTGACAAGTTTCTGTCGTACGGAATTTGATCAGTGTAGTTATCACTAATGTATTGACTAAATTTTCTCCAATTTGTTTTTTTGTAGCTGTATCTGGTAGATGGTCGAGGAGGTTCGACAAAGCCCATAAATATTTCGTTACAATCTATGGTGAAGGAGATGGCATTATGGTCACTGTCGTAGGGGAGAGTAGTTAGCTTATTGTTATTTAGTCCTGAGAGTTCGATACGATTATCTGCTAGGCAATGGTCCAGGAATGATCCAGCACTGGGGAATGTTGGCTTATCTGGTGTATATATCATTGTTTTGTTTAAGATGCCCATATCATCTTCCCATGAGCTAAGTAGGACACCTCTTTCATTCGAATGCTGGTCACCCCAGTCTGTGTTCCTGGCGTTAATATCTCCGGCCATGATAAAATAAACATTATCGCTTCGTAACTTGAAATCTGCGTATATTTTACTGAGTTCTGTAATAAATGTTCTATTATTATTGCAAGACGCGTACAGGCTAAAAATTAATAGGATTTTGCTGGCGTTGACGCGAATTTTTATTGCTGTGTATTCAATAGTTTTGTTATTTAGCGAGTTTGGATATGGAATTGTTATGTAACTTATCTTTTTACTTATGAGTATTGCAGTCCCTCCGCCATTTTTTGAATTTGGTCGATCCGTTCGTATAAATGCAAAGTTTTGAAACGCAGGTCTGTGTCTATTATTTAGTTTCGTCTCGGAGATCAGAGCTATGTGATTAGAATTTACGAAATTATTTGATTAGAATTTACGAAATTTTCTAGGTCAAGTCTCTTTTTATTTGTTCCTAATGAATTAACATTTATTGCACATATTTTGATTGCTCTATTTATGAATTCCGGTTGGATCGTATCGTTATGTTGTGGTTGTACATTGTTAGCCATTTTATTCATCATATGTTGATAGTAGATATTCTATATTTCTGGAATTTTTTGTAATTTTTCTATTGATTTCTTCAAAGTGCTCTTTTAATATATTCATTATACTATTTTTAAATTGATTTAATGTATCTTAGATTGAGTTAAATTTACTGTTATGGTTGTTATGTTTATCACTAAAGTTATATGCCATACCTGATGTGTTTTTTGGCGCCTGCTGATCATTTTCCCCTTCAATTATGCTTTGGTTTGCCCTATATATAGGTGGGAACTGATGATTTCTGTTGTTTGTAATATCGGCAAAAGAAATACCTGGGTTTATCATTTTACTGATTCTATTAATTTTGTTTATCTTTATATTTTTCCGTACCTCGGTTGATTGTTTTTTCAAATTTTGTGCCATGGAAAGATATGGGCATCCGTAATACGATGCTGTATGTCCAATACCTCCACTATTAATACATTTTAGCATTTCCTTGCTGCTATCATTTAATACTTCACATGTATTGCCCTCTTTGATAGGTCCATGGTCCTTACCGCACTTTACGCATCTAAATTTTAGATGACAATTGTTACTAGAGTGTCCAACTCTCTGACACCTTCTGCATTGAAAGACCGTTTTTTTCCTAATTTTCTCCCATCTTATGGGCTGATGTAGCATGAACTTTATTCTGGTGAGCTCCGCCGGTTTGCTGCTGGGAGCGAGTTGTACTATAAAGTGGTACTTGCTCTGATCTGTTTTGTCGTACAGTAATTTTGTGATTCTTTCGATCTTAACGTTAGTAAGCTGTCTGCCCTCTATATAAGATTTGACATCATTTTCGTGATATTCATCTTTTATTCCTTTTAATACTACGGAGATTTTTTTCTCTTCTTTAGGGGTGTATGTGTAGTATTGAATCGTGTTTGTCTGAAAAATTTTACAGATCTGATGATAGGTCTCGATGTTTAGTGTCACGACCGTTATGTATTGCTTGTCTGTTTTTCTAACTCAGAATCCATCTTCTGGAATTTTGGAGTCGATAATTAGCTTAATTAAGTTTTTAATATTCATATCATAAACATGTATAGGTGGGGGTCTATTCTTAGGCTTGATTGTTCTTTGGGTGGTTATGTTTTGGGTGTCATTTTTATTACTTGAGTCCGCTTTAGAGCTATTAGCTTGTCTTTGAATGGGATTTTCTGGCGCGCTGGCGCTTCTGTCATCATCTGTGTAACTCAGGTCCATTGATAAGGCCTCGTAATTGTTGGATGTGTGGATGCCTGCATTATCGACTGTATTCATGTTTTCTGCTACTCTTTTGGATGTTCTCCGTGGCGTTTTGAAACCTTGCCCCTCCACTGAGTCTTCGTGGGAGCCGGTGTCGCCATCCTTGATTGATTCTGTAGAACCTGCATGAGATCTTGCTTTCTGCAGATTTGGCGTATATTTCTTTTTATTATTTTCGAAAAATTTTTCGAAATTCGTCGTGTTAGTGAGTCTGTCCAATTCTTTCGCCTTTTTTTTCCAGTACATGGGTGATAGATCCTCAGTGGATCTACTGTCCATTCGTCTTTTATTATTCATGATATTAGTTTGGTATAAGTAATTGATTAATTTTAAGGTTACCCGCAGGCTGGGGTGTCCCCCAGTCCCACGCACTTATTTTAACTAATGAAAAAGCACTAATATTGTTTTTAATTGTATTAAAATTAAAACTAAAACAGGAATATCACTGACGTTATTGGATAATAACTTGTCACTGACTCGCATATAAAGAACACTTATTGTACTCTTATGATCAATTTCTATACGGGGGAGAGAGAATCACGATGCGTTCGCGCTCAAGTCTCGCATAGAACTCCGCTTGCATAGCGGTTGCGTAGCGTTGCGGTTATCACATAAGTCTGGCGAGCGTTAGGTGATAGGTTCGAATCCCGGGAGTTGCGATTTTTCGTCGATTATTTCTTTCTTCAGTAATTTTAATTCAATTAATAGCATGAGTGTACTAAGTCCTAGAATCTAGTAGATATCCTGCCTCTTCCAGATCCTAGCTTCGGAAGTTTCTCGAACTTCAGAATAAAAATATTTCTATGTTAGGTTTTTTTTGTATTTGATTCAAATTTAATTATTTCATTCTGTATTTATAATTTTATAATAATTATGATTTCATAATTAAAACAATGCTGTCGCTTCTAACGTGTTGGCGCATTTTTATTTTCTTTACTTTTTTTATAATAAATAATTACTATTTTTATTGCTATTATTAATAATAATAGTAATATTATTAAAAAAAAAAATAATAAATAATGGGCCTGAGTAAGATTCGAACCCGCGCCCTCCGATCTGAAATAATATTAACATTATTATTGTTATTATTATATTTAATATTATGATTATTCAACGTCTGGTTTCACCGTAAACTCGGAATATTGGGACAAAACTCCCCGAGTTACGGTTAAACCAGACGTACGCTGATACAGTACCCAATAGCTTAAGGTCTGTTTTGACCGTAAATTTTTCTGGAATTAAGTCGAGAAAAATTTACGGTCAAAACAGACCTTAGATTTCGACTCGGGTATATATATATATATATGTAATATAACTAATTTTGTCATCACGATTACGCCTACAATTCTTATCGGATCCTAATGAAATTTCCTACACGTCTTCTATGTCTAATTACCACGGTTAAGTTCGAAGATGGGCTAAATCGGTCAAATAGTTTAGAAGTTATGACTGTTTGAAATTTCCACGATTTTTCGAGAAAATTAGTTTTTAATCACTTTTACAGTCGATATAACTTTAAAACTAAAACTCATAAATGATTTCTGTAAAATGTGTTTTAAAGCCTGACTAATAAGCTATAATTTATGACCTTAAACCTCATATTTTGACCATTTCTTCAAATAATTTAATAGCATTGAAAATTTTAATGGAATCAAAAAATGTTGAAAATATCGTTCTCATTCCACATAACTTATGCTTGTCCCATTATAAACCAGTTTTGTCAGTTGTATTTTACTGTGTACAAAACTAACTGCAAATTTCACTACTATTTTTTATTTTGAAAGTATTTCTCTTATTATTTATGATGTATTATAAATGTACCTCTAATCCCTATGATCATCAGTGGTCTCGTCATTACGATAGCACCCTCAGTTCTTATCGGATCTTAATGAAATTCTTTACACTTATTCTATAGGCGATTATCTTAATCGAATTCGAAGATGAGCTTAATCGGTTGATCAGTTTTGAACTAGTAGCTGTTTGAAATTTTCACGATTTTTCGAAAAAATCAATTTTGATTCACTGTTAAAGTTCATATAACATTAAAACTAAAACTAGTAGACAATTTCAGTAAAAAGTATTTTGAAGCTTGTTCAGTAAGCTTTAATTTTTTCCTCAAACTTTATGTTTTGACCATTTCTTCTAATTATTTGATAGCCTTGAAAATTCTAATGGTATCAAAAAATGTTGAAAATATGGTGTTTATTCCATATAACTTATACATTTCCCATTATAATACAATTTTGTCCGTTGTATTTTATTGTAAATAAAATAACCTGTAAATTTCACAGCTATTTTATATTTTAAAAGTATTTCTTTTGTTATTTAATATGTTTCAATCGTACCTGTACGTCCTATAATTATAACTGGTCTTGCTATCGTAATAGTAAATATAATTATGATCTCGGACTAATTAAATTATTTATACTTTGCTTACATGATGGTTAGTTTGGTACACTACCTATATAGTGTTTTTTCAAATTAACTATCTGAAGTTCTCTATCGAAAATAGTCGTAGCCTTTTTTTATCCTGACTCTTAGAAAAACGAGCCTAATTTTATATCATGACTATACACTAACATGTATTACAAAATATGTATATATAAAACTTTTTATATAGATTAATTGAAGAATCTACCTCCTGTTTCGGCTGCCGAATGGCTTTTTTTTTTTTAAATCGTGTTTTTCGTTGAATGTTCTAAAAAATTCATACAAAAAAGTACTTATTATGAATTTGATGGTTTTTGAATTATTTTTAACTTAGAACAGCGATTCTAAGATTGTTAGTATACTCCGATTTTTTTTAAAAAATTAAAAAAAATCTTGCCCTGTTGAAAACATCCAAAAATTCCGATAGAAAACATGTTGTATTGTGACTTGATGTGCTTTTGTCACAGCAAATCCATATGAATCCCAATACAAACTTAAAATATAAAAAATCGATCTTCTATTAAATTCTGTCTGTAATGAAAATTTCTATTTGGACATACGTGATGCTCAAGCAATTATTAAATGTCTATAGTGATTGTATGGAATAATTTGATCAAGTTTATATTTCGCATATTGAGTTTGTATCTGCATCTCCACGTATAACATATAATCTACATCATTATCATCCACATTTAATTGAAATATCCGCTTTAAATTACGAATTTTCCTATGAGTATTTATCTGCACAGGCAGATTATGAGAAAACTGTAAATTTGGGGAATATCCCGATAAAATTAACATTGTTCAGTATTAATTTTCTATTGGACGATCCATAGCGATCGTAAAATATATTCATTGGAACTAACTCGGAATATTCGATTTTTTAACTGTAATTATCTTATGAGACATTATATGTAAAGACTTAGTAGCTACATTATAAAAATATTGGCAAATTAATTAGAATATCCAGATTATATAAAAACATAATAGTGTTACGTCAAAATAACACATATTAAGAGTAGCGCTCCTGTTTAGCCTTCGCCGAGCGAAATAACTGGGACGGAGCTATAAGGATGACTGTTTATTTAAAATTAAAAGAAAATAAAAATTAAAAATGGTTTCGTTGTCGAAGAGATAAATTAAAATAATAAAAATTAAGTAAAATAAAATTTAATTAATTAAGTAAAATAATAAAAGCAAAATTAAAACAACTTCCAAATTTATTAAAATCAAAACAATTATTTAAAAATTATTACAAAACAAAATTTAATTTGCATTAGACAATTAAATGCAATTTACAATTTTAACACTTTTATAAAATGGTTTAACCCTCGATTTCACTTGTTATTTAATTTATTTAAAATCAATCAATTCATTATTTTAAATTGAATAATTAATTATTTATTTAATTAAATTGTTACCTTGATTTATTTGATGATTATTATTGTTATCAATAATTATTTATTTGATTTTTTTATTTATTATTTTTCCTTCTTAACCCTTGATAATTGATGGAATATTATCAATATTGAATTTTATTTATTGAATGAATTATATTTAAATAATTCAACTTGAACTTGATAATTGATGGAATATTTATCAAAATTATTTTTTTATTAAAATGAATTATTACTTTTAATAATTCAATAATTATTTAAAAATATTCTGAATTATATTTTTATAATTCAGTTTATAAATAATTAAATCACATTACAATGATGTAGTAAAATTAAGGACCGTGCCTTTAAACAATTAAAATTTCGTCAATGACGAATGAGCTCACTTAGGAAACTGAAATCTTTTTCGATTTCCAGAAGAGCTGTTACCAGGTAGTAACATCCCTTCCAATAATTATTTAATTATACCAATTATTTTATTGGCTATAATTAAATCAATATTTTTTATAGTTATTATTTATACATATATTTTTCATGACTTCCAATGCAGTTAGCAACATACGCTTAAAGCATTGGAGTCGAATTCACAAATCAATATTTATTGATTCTTATTTTTTTCTTTTTTTTTTCTTTGCAATAAACTCTTTTAAACATTTTATTATTTATTTCATTTTAATTATTAATAACTTCGTTTATTAATAATTATTATTTCATTATATTTCATGATACAATTTCATATTTTATTTCATATTCATTTATTTTTCATTTTATAAACTTATTATTAATAATTAATTCTCGAATATTTTTATTATTTAAAATTCTATTTCATATCTTTTTCAGTAATATTCTTTTCATATTTCATAACTTCATTTCATTTTATATTTTTTAATTATTATTATTTCTTAATTCATGTAATTTCATCAATTCATTTCATTATTTCTTTCTATTATTTCATATTTCATATTTTATAATTTTCATCATTTCATTATTTCATATATTCACTATTTATATCATTTCATTATTTCCTTTAACATTTATTTCATATTCCATAATTCTTTGTAATTTTTAAATTTCATTTATTTAACCTTAATTTAATTATTAATAAATTTTATTATTTATTAATAATTAATATATAATAATTTGAATTTATATTCAAATTTCATAACCATTTATTTTTTAATGTTGAATGTTTTTATTTTCATTTTTATTTGTAATTATTAACAACAATATTTTATAATAAAAATAATTTGAATTTACATTCAAATTTAAAAATCATCAGTCGTAATAATGGCTGGAAGTCATTTGCTAATTAATTTATTCATGCATAGGCAGATGGCATAACATGTATGATTTTTAATAAGTTGATTGATAACAAGAATACGACGTCGTGACGTCACAATAGTTGTGATTTCTATCGGAAAATCTACTAAGACAGAGCAATGAGATCATTTGGACTTAAGCTGAATTTCCCATTTAAAATAATGATTGCCCTATGAGTATATATGTGTAAAATTCCCATAACCAGATAATGAATATTTTTCGAACTAATGAGAATATCCAAATGTATAATTAAAACTTTTTAGCAATGATTTCTGTTGGAAGATCTACTGCCATCCTACAATAAGAACATTGAAATTAAATCGGAACTTTCTATTTTCAATCATAATTATCTTATGACTTTATTGTACATCCTGATCAGCTTAATATCGAAAATATCTGCAAACTAATTGGAATATCCAGATTAAATTATAGTTATGATCATTATAGTTATGATATCTATCGGAAAATTTACTAAGACCGAGCACTGACATCATCGAGATTCCATATGGACTTTTCTTAAAAAATTATGATTTCCTTAGAAGTACTTGTTTGTAAATACTTATCAGTCAGATTATATAAAAATATATTTTCGTTAATTATTAACTTAATAATAAAAAAAAATGCCACCTGGAAACCAGAATAGACGATAAATATCAAAAAATGAAAATTGAAAACAAAGGGTTCAATGTCATACTTAAAGATAATTTTATTTTTTTTCTCTTTGTAGTATCTAATAATAATCAAGACAGTAAGAAGTAAGTAGTTATCAAATAATTTCTATCATAAAACTTAAACTTAAGTTTAACTAGAGAGTATTTTTTTTTTAACATTTAGTAGTAATTAAATAGTCAGCAAATAATTTTTATCATAAAATTTGAACTTAACTTTAACTTAAGAGTATTTTTTTTTAATATCTAATAATAATAATAAAGTAATAAGCAAATTATTTCGATTAGAAAACTTAATTAATCAATTTGTTTCGTTGCATCATCAGAGGAATCGCCACTGGAATCGGTTGAGGAACTGTCAGATGAAGTATCATCATCATCTGAATTTTGAGCTTTAGTAGTATTTGATTCTGTCGGCTTAACTTGAGTATGAACGATATTAGGTTCTGTAATTAAAGAATACATATTTTTTATTATGACAAGTCGATTAAATTTGAAAAAATCGTAATATTTGGGAAATATTTTTGTAAAGATTTGTAAAATTTAGAAAAAAGACCAATTTTGTAAAATTTAATTTCTTGTTCTTATATACACGGAAAAACAAGATAGTACTGGTTACTATTCTGCGCAGTAATCAACGACTCATATAGGTAAGAATACATTTTAACATGACTGATTCATATTAAAACAGGAGTGAGTCATAGCGTAACACGAACTATTACTTTTTAAATAGTAACCATTGCTGTCCTACACAGTACATGAAACATATGACTGGTTACTGTGAAAATAGTTGTCATTGATATCCAAAACAGTACTCAGTTCTGTTCTGACATGACCGGTGACTACATTCATATGTTTCTTTACTATTCTTGATAGTAGAGCTCTATTTTAACCTTTCTCTAAAGTTTAATAGTTTTCTGTCAGTGTGCTTTAATAATTATAATAAAAAATATTATGCTATAAGAAAAAGTTACAAATAAATAATGGTGATTATATCATTACATGCGTACAAAGTTGATAGCGATTTTAGTTCTTGTACGAATTGGAAACATTTAACTATTAAAGACTTAAATTACTGTTCAGTTACTCACATAACTATCAATAAAAGCGGAGGTTGGTATATTTGAAAATTATCGATTTAGACGTTACTTATCTTAAATGTAAGAAGCTTGTTATTTTGTCAAATAATAATTGTTAATTTATGTAAATAAGAGTTGAATGAAGATACTTTTAAAAAATCTGATAAACCATTAAACTAAGTTATCAAGCTCTATTTTAATTTTATTTAATATATATTAATAATCCTTACATAAAAAAGAAGAAAAACTAATTATTTTAAAATATTTACGCAATTCTATTTCTATCTATACACATGTATAAATAATAACCTGAAAAATTTAAATAATCTATACTTGACAGCCCGTGAAAAAATTTTCTGATCAAGCCTTATATGACCTGATATGGCCATATCAAAAAATTTGATATATTCATATCCGACCTGATATGATCTGATATGTCCATATATAAACTTTAATATATTCTGATATAGTCTGATATAAAAATTGGCCATATCAAGCCATATCAACTTGATATGTCGATATCAGATTTGATATGTCTTGATCTGACTTGATATGCTTGTATATAATTTTTTCCATGTGTCCTGATATAACCTGATATAACTTGATAAGGGTATTTATATTTTAATATGCTTGTGAACAAAAATCTTGATCAAGTTTGGTATGGCTTGACATGCCCTGATATGGGCACATAAATTAGTTTTATCGAGTTTCCTGTACACATACGTTTGGTAAAATTATTTAGAAATGACCAAATGACGTAACATTGTTCGGAAAAACCAATTCCATAATGATTTATAAAGTCTTATGAAGTCGGTTAAATATTTTAATTTATCACATTTATAAATAGTATAAAGTATACAAACTTTGTTGAAAAATTTTTCCAATAAGCTAACGAGATCAATTTTTAAATATCTAAGAGAATTTCAAATTTTTGTAATGAATTTAAATACAAAAAACTGATATTTTAAATTGAAAAAAGTTTAAGTAGCCGGAGAAAAACGTTGGCTCGAAACCTACCAATTTGTATTATGCTGCCGAACAATTTTGAAACAGAAAGGGAAGCATCCAAAAAATTATTATGCTTATACGAAAAATTATTATGCTGAATCACAATACTTACTACGCGCGAGAAACTTATCGATGAGATGTAATTACAATTACTTTCATACATTTTAATAATTATGATGCAGCATAGTAATTTTTTGTATGAGCATAATAATTTCTCCTACGAGCATAGTAATCTTTCGTATGAGCATAATAACTTTTTGCATGCTTCACTTCCTGTTTCAAGTTTGGTCGACAGCATAATAGAAATTGGTAGGTTTTGAGCCAACATTTTTCTCCATGTAAGTTTGAAAATCTTTAACTTTTTTTTTTTCTTTTACCAAAAGAAGTACTTCTTGCCCCGTTACTGGTGATATACCGTTAATGGTCCCGTTACTCTATAAACAATAACAATTGAATAAAATACAAGTAACCAAATCAATCATTTATCTGATGTCTTTAATTTTCTTAGTTTTATTTTTATCCAAATAGATATAATCAACCTTACATTTCAAGTTTGTGATTTGGCAGAGTGGTTAATAGATCAGACTTTAAATCAGAAGTAGTCAGGTTCGAACCCATGACCTGACTGGATTTTTCTTTTTTTTTTTTTTTTTCTCCTTTTTTCATGACAATTATTGCATATACAACTTTACAAAGTTATACGCAATTTTATGAAATTATCTATAAATTTAGTTCCCGAGATAACAATGTTAATCTCACTATATATAGTTTGATATGTCCATATCAGAACATATCAAATCTCATCTGTACATATATTGTCTGATATGGCCAATTTCCATATCAGGCCTGATATGAACCGCCCAAATCAGGCCATATCAGAAAATTTTTTCACGGGAGATTTCAATTATAGAGCTCTACTGTTAAGAATAGTTAAGAGACATATGAATGTAGTAACCGTTCATGTCAGAACAGGACTGAGTACTGTTTTGGATATTAATGACAACTATTTTCACAGTAACCAGTCATATTTTTCATGTACTGTGTAGGACAGCACTGGTTACTGTTTAAAAAGTAATAGTTCGTGTTAAGTTATAACTAACTCTTGTTCTAATATAAATTAATCATGATAAAATATATTTTTACCTATATTAGTCGTTGATTACTGCGCAGAACAGTAACCAGTACTATTTTGGTTTTTCCGTGTATGTGACAACGAAACTCGCTCATGTACCTTTTTTTTTAGTTGGTCTAGGTGGTCGAAGTAAATCAGACATTTTGCTTCGTATATGTTCTTCAAATAACAAAGCCTCGTCCAGTAGTGTTTGACTATCCATATTTTTGTTTTGCTTCAAATAATATTTGAATATTTCTATAAGGAAAAAAATATGATTTCATTAGATATTATAAAGTAACAAACAAAAATTTTTTCTGTTAAACGATTCTTTTCGTATTTCTAACGGCATGAAAAGACGGTTTATCGTTTGATACTGCGGGCGTTACAAATATTAAACTAAATCCATTATACCCGAAAAAATTTATATTATGTTATTTACATTATAAATAAATAATTTATACCATGAATAGCTATTGCCTTGGAAGAATCGATAGCAGGTCTCGGAGTGCTTTTAGTTTTGTTACAAGTCTTTCCTTTGACACTATGTTCTTTTAGGTATTTGTCTCTAAAAACTGCCGCAGCTATATTTTTAACAAACATAGCGTTTGTGCTTGCGTTATACACCGCATTATCATAAGTAACCTTCGGTAACCACACACCTTGACCTAAGTGTATCTGAAACAATAAACAAGCAAAATAAAATAAGTTGCTGTACACAATTTTTTAGCTGGCTTTAAGTTTTATAAAGATATGTTTATCAAGAACAATTTGTTTTACTATTCCGGTGTCAAGTCGAACATATCCAATGTCAGGGGGCCGGTGTATATCATCTAAATCAATGGCATTGTCATCATTTGATTTTGACGGTGTATCTACAAATTTTGAAATAAATATATTAATTTTTATGCGTTAATGTTTTCATTCTAAAAAAAGAGATCAATGGGATATAAAATGACGATTTCAGAAAATATTTTCAACCAAACAATAGTCGTTTACTTTCAACTGCTTCCAGTTCTCGTCGTTAGCTGTCAGTTTTTCTACCACAAATGTTTGTAAATCTGACAGCTGTTTTTGTAAGACGGAAATAGAGCCATTGATTTGAATTAATTCCTTCTCTATGTTCGCAATGTTATCCGGACTCTAGTGCAAAAATAAAATACAATATTAATACCACTAAAAAAACTAATAATAAAATAATTATTTTAAACAAAAGACGCGTCAGTATATATTTTCACAATATTTTATTCTCTACTGAAAATTGTAAAAATTTATAAATTATATATTTGTTTAGAATAACAATTGAACTAATGAATAGATTCTTCTGCATAAAAAAGCGATCAATTAAAATCTATGAAAATGCTCTATCAATAGAACACTTACTGGATTCAATTTGTTTGAGCTTTTCGTTTTATTTTTTGTGTGAGTCGGTTTTACAATTTCTGAACTGTTAGCACCATCCTTATGTGATTCATGGACAAATTCTTGGTTTTTACCAGAGGGAAGTTCAGTTATTCCTTTATCAGAATTGTGTTCAATGGCACCAATAGCTTCAAGATTACGGCTCTGAAAAATGAATTACCGTTTTTGAATTAATATATGTACGTGTAATTACATATCAATGGCTTGCTAAAACTATCTTCTATCATTTATATATTTTCAATGGACAATACTAGGTTGTACTAGTAAACTTTTTATAGACATGTATATTGAAGAATGAGCGGATAATACTAAGAGGATCTGGTTATGGCGAGGAGAATTAAACAATTAAAAAATTACACCAAATTTATCAATAAATAAATTATAGATTTATTTATACTTTGTACACGTAATTATTGTGAAAAATAATTATTGATAGCGAATGCAACTAATTAAGATACACGATAGCGAATGCAACTCAAATTATAATTCACGTATAAAAATGACACGTGGTCAGTAGTGGTTAAATTTACAATAGTTAATTTACTATTAATTATTAGCGTTAGCACAATATATTTATTCTCAATAAATAGCAGCCTTGATATACTGACTAAATATTGAGTATAGTACAGCGTAGTGGTTTAGTTTTAATTAACAAAAAGTTAATTAATTAGAAGCAATTTCAAGCACGAGGTTGCTGGTTGTAGCAAAGACACGTTGTAGAATGAATAATTAATGGCGGAAAACCAAAGCTCTCAACGGTTTCTTTGTGACGTCAGAGCGGGAGACCAATAAGAAAATTAGTAAAGGACGCTGACGAACTTTCAGCCAATAGCGAAAATCCACGTAGCTTGTTGAGATCTTGAGCCAATGAGAGAGTTTCATGTCGCAACTCTTTTATTCATAGTTGGAACTAATATTTAAATGATGGAATTTTCTCATTGGCCAAGATCTCGCGCGTAAGTTCAAATAGCGATAGTGCTGCCGACCTATTGGTGGGGCTCGGCGTTCGCAGGTGGTAGCGAATTGGATCTTGATTGAACATTCTCCCCAGCGCTGACGACGGTGACGACAGGATTGTCATCTGGAGAGTGAACTGGCAGCACACACAGTCTAGCGATTTATCGAACAAATTCCGTGGTAGCGGTTTTCAGCGTAACTACTCGAGTCAGACCATCTCTGCCTGGATGTAATGCGAGTACTCGAGCAAGCGGCCATTTCGATGGTGGGAATCTTTCATCAGTCAACAAGACTAATGAACCCACTTTGATGTTGTTTTTCGGATTATGCCACTTAGAAATAGATTGGTGCCTTTGCAGATACTCAGACGACCATCTACTCCAAAATCTCTGGAACATTTGTTGTAGTTGTTGCCAGCGTGACAACGTAGCAGTATTGTTCTCCAGTAGCGAAGGCCCAGGTACAGCGATTAGCAGTTCCCCGATGAGAAAATATCCAGGAGTCAAAGCGGTTAAATCTGCAGGATCTTCAGATAGCGGAGCGATCGGTCTTGAATTTAACACAGCCCCAATCTGTGTTAAAACTGTAGCGAGTTAGTAGTGAGTCAATAGCGATTCACCAATAGTTCGTATGAGATAGAACTTCATTGACTTTATGGCTGCTTCCTACTTGCCACCAAAGTGAGGAGCGCTTGGCGGATTAAACTTCCAGTCTGTGCCATCTGTAGTGGGTAAGAACTGAAGTTCTTTTAGCTGTCTTGATCCTGCTGCGCATTCTTTCCTTAGCGTAGCATCTGCTCCTACAAAATTTTTACCACAGTCCGAGTATAAGGTACTGCAGGCGCCTCTTCGACTAGTGGATCTTCGAAATGCTGCGACAAAAGTGTCAGTAGAGTAATCGATGACAATTTCAATATGTATAGCGGACGTAGCGAGACATACGAATACAGCGATCCATCCTTTATAGGTGTTGGCACCTCGACCTTGGAAAGTCTACAGTGTTACTGGCCCAGCGTAGTCTATCCCAGTGTGTAAGAATGCTTTATATGGTCTTACACAAGCGGATGGCAATGGTCCCATTGATTGTGGTGCACGAACACCTCTATGTCTCGTTCACACGACGCAGCGAAGAATGTGTGATCTGACTGGAACTCGACCACCTTCTATCCAGACAGATCTCCGTAGATCAGCGAGTGTCAATTGAGTTCCCCCGTGGAATGTTTTCTGATGTAAATGTTCAATTAGTCGCGTACTTAAGCGTGATGACCTCGGTAAAATAGCTGGATTTTTCTGTTCATCATACAGCAGCGAATTCTTCAAGCGACCGCTGACTCTGAGTACTCCATTGTAGTTGACGTAGGAAATCAATTGAGCGAGATGATCATTTCGATGTAGAGAATCACCATCTTTCAATAGCTAACTTTTTTAAATTTAGCGATGGCGCGAAGACAGATTCCAAGAGTGTGAAGTAACGGTGACAACTTAGAGAATTTTTCCAGTAGCGTGTATAGCGGGTGTGAATCTGCCTTGAAGATGGCAAAAACCAGACCTGGACGTTCTTCAAGATGTGATACCGTCTGAATAGGGATGTCAAAAGATGGCCAGTTTTCTTTTGATTGACTGAGCCACTTTGGTCCCGTCCACCATAGCGAATGCTGTTCTAGTTTGGCTGCTGATAGACCTCTTGAAGCGCAGTCAGCTGGGTTAAGTTTCCCAGGAACAAAATCCCAGTTGACACTTGGTAGCGATTCTTGAATCTTGGTCACTCTGTTGCGGATGTAGACTTTCCATCTAGCTGGGTTGTTTCGTATCCACGTTAAGGATACAGCAGAGTCTGTCCACATAAAAACTGGAACTTTTACAAGTTTTAAGACTTTCTTGACGTAGAGTACCAGTTGAGCGAGTAAAACAGCGGCATTGAGCTCCATTCTTGGTATTGAAATTGGTTTCAGTGGTGCGACTTGTGTTTTGGCACACACGAGCGAAATATTGGAGCTTCCAGTAGCGTCAGTAACTCTTAGATAAGCAACAGCAGCCATAGCGAGTTGAGAAGCGTCAGAGAATCCATGTAATTCAATCGATACACCTGTTTTTACATGATTCCAGCGAGGTATCTGAATCTTCGAGATCTGTTGTAGTTCATCTCGAAACAAATTCCATTTTTGAAGAAGTGACGGCAATAGCGTAGCATCCCAGTCGAAGTTCTGCAGCCAAAGCTTTTGCATGAACATCTTGGCTCTTACGATGATAGGTGCCAAAAACTCCAGTGGGTCAAACAAGCGAGCAATTTCAGACAAAATTGTGCGTCAAGTAGTTGGTGTTGCTTCTGGTAGCGAATAGCCGAACTGAAATTTATCTTGAGTTGAATTCCAGGTTAGCCCAAGCACTTTTACTGTAGTATCCCCAAGCTCTCTTGGTGTATCTTCTTGGGTTTCCACTGGAGCGACTTAATAGAGTAATTCAGTTGAATTACTTGCCCACCTGACAAGCGGAAAACATCCTGTGACAAACATATTTTTTGTGTCGAGAGCAACTTGGATTGCATCAGCGAGTTTATCTGCACCTCCATAGATGTCATCAACGTAGCGTGTATTTGTCAGCGGTTTGACAGCTTTTGGAAATTTATTTCCTTTATCTTCAGCGAGTTGTAAAAGTGCTATTCCAGCGAGATATGGAGCTGATGTTGTTTCATATGTAACAGTAGCGAGTGCAAATACTATTGGGATGTCATTTTCGTCAAACCAGAGTATGCACTGTAGGTGATGATCTTTCTTGTCAACTGCGATCTGACGAAACATTTTTGTGACGTCAGTAGCGAATAGATAGCGATGGCAGCGGATGCGAATAAGTACGTCACTGATGTCAACTTAAATCTTTGGGCCCACATGAAGTATCTCGTTGACCGATACGCCAGATGTTGTTTTCCAGGACCCATTGAATACCACCCTGAGCTTGGTGGTAGTGCTCTGCTCTTTTAAGATCCCATGATGAGGCAACAGGTATTCGTTAGGTGGTAAATCCTTCAATTTGATGCATCTCACGTGTCCCAAGTCTTCATGCTCCTTCAAGAAGTCGAAGTACAACTTCTTGTAGACTGGATCAGCCTCCAATTGTTTGCGAAGACGTAATAAAGCGTATTGTGCAGCTCGAAGAGAATCACCCAGTTGACTTGGAGAAGATTCAAACGGCAAGCGAACGACATATCGACCATCAGACTGTCTGTAGTGTGTATTGACAAAGTGTTGTTCACACTCTTCTTCTTCTTCGGCATAGCGTGTAGCGAATTCTGTCTGTGGCTCTTCTTGATACCAAAACTTGCTCAACAAGTCTTGCAGTTGATCATCAACAGTGACATGATGACCATAAGCGGTCAACTTTGATGAAGCGATGTCCACAGATCCATAAATGATCCAACCAAGCGATGTTGACTGAGCGATTGGGTCATTGTTACCTCCTTTCCGTATTTTAGCGTTGATTATATGTGCAGCTGGTGCTGCACACAGAATGATGTCAATAGGTCGTGAGGTCAAGAAGTCTGAATCAGCGAGTTGTAGCCCAGTTATATGCGGCCATTTCTTCTTAGTTAGCGTGAAAGACGGCAAGTTTACCATCAATAGAACAAGTACATGGGCTTGTATGGTAATTGAAGCGTTTTTGTGTAGCGAATGCAGCGTCATCTTGCATGAACCAAGCGAATGCTCAGCTGACACATTACCAATTCCACGTAATTGTACAGCTGCCTTATTTAGCGGTATATCCAGCTTCTTAATTAGCGAACGCGTCACAAAGGATAGCTCCGATCCTTGGTCAATCAGTACACGAGCAGTGCATATACTGCCTTATAGCGAATTCAACTTAACAATAGCGGTAGCCAGTAATACATTGAGCGAATGAGCTGAAAGCAGACTAAGTTAGCGAATTCAAAACAAAAGTTATCCAAATTGAAACTATTTGTTAACTGGTTCCGTTACAGGAGCGTCCTGTACTGATTTAGCGGCAGTACCATCGTCAATGTGAGTTGACGTGTGATGTGGCTGGTCACAATGGCGGCACCTCTGCTTAGTTGTGCAGTCAGCGAAGCGCTGGCGTCCCGGGCAGTTAAAACAGAGCCAGTAGTGATGTATGATGGTTTTCCGGTTCTGCGGCGACGCCTTCTGGTAGCTTTGGCAAAATAACACACAGTGTTTCTGCTTGCAGCTGGGCACAAGCCCAGTTCACTCGTGTTACGACCTTATCGTACAATATTCGCCCTTTCCCTCTATGTTTTCCGAATATCGATAGATTCCGGGGTTTTCCTATTCTAGTTGCTCACTTACCTTTAATCTAGTTGAATTATCGGGATCCCTGTAATCCACTCCTCCAATTGGTCTACCAATCTCTGGAACGGGGTCTGGACTCCGTGGTGATTTTCCGGCAATTGAATTTTTCGGGCCTTAAGTTGCTCGTATAATCCCTCTGGAGCTGGGACGTTGGAAATGATTCGTGGTTTGCTGAGGTTCGAACTGATCGCTCGTTCTAATATAATTGAATTTGGAAGTTGCCCGGGTATTGGAAGGTCGTCTGATTCCCAATACCGAGTCTCAATTAACGGACGGTGGTAAATTCGCCCGTTCACGTAATCGGAGTGAATTTTCCTCAGTTGGAACCGTAGACCCGATTGAAGAGATTTTTTGACCATTCACAGAACCTTGCCCAAGGACTGATGCTAGGCAAAGCACACACTCCTGAGTTTGGGTAAGATTGAGTGATAACAGAAGTGTGTCCGAATGAACTACAACTTCTGTGAGTCAAGATCCCTTGGAAGTTCACAGGTTCCACTGATGCCCACCACCGTACCGTTGATTAGACGGCCCGTTAAAACATCTTATCTTATTTTAGTTTATAAATCCTATAGTTAATATATATATTTTTTTTGGAGAAAATTCACTACCCAAGGTTTTGTCACAGTCACAATATATTTTATTGATAAAAATTTTGTTTAGAAAATTTTAACAGTTTAACTTTAACACAAATTTTTCAATAAGCACTGATTGGTGGTTGACACTAATAAATTTTATTTGGGTAAATATATTAATTTTGTTTTACGGTAAATTTTCATCGAAAATTTTAATTTATAATAGATGCCGTGAAATTTACTTAGTTACTCCAATGGTGAGTTTGATAATTATAGATATGGTTTATAAAATATTTATCTTTGTTAACGTCGGAGGTCAACGGAAGAATTGTATAATTATGCGCGGAGAAATTCCGGGACTTACTGACTGAAGAGTGAGTACCCCCGTTGATCTGCGACGTTCATTTATATTAACAATGCCCGATCAGATTACATCCGGTGGACCAAAGGTGGGATATGGCGACAGTAATCTTACACTTCTTTGATAACGTCACCGTGTGAAGGTGCTGACTTAATTGTTTTGAATTGTTTAAACTTTTAGAATTTCTTAGTATCTTTATTTAAATAATGATTCTTTTTCTTCTGACGTCGGTACCTCACCCTTGATTCACCATCGAACCTGGTCATGTACGTATAATAATGTGTAAGTATATATATGCGTTAATAATAATAGTTATAAATGTATATGCATATACATACACACACACACACATATATATATATATATATATATATATATATATATATATATATATATATATATATTAGGGTGGGTCAAAAAAATCGAATAATTTATTTTTGACTTTATACTCTGAAAAATAGGTTCGTAGACACCTAAAAAGAATTTTCTCCAAGTATGAGCTCTTAATTATAATGGGAAGATCTCCGCTTTGCGGGTTTCTATTTTTTTCGAACCATCAGATAAAGAAGTTTATATCTCGCTTCCAACTGCTTGGAAAAATATTCCGTGACACAGACTTCGTAAGAAATTGAATGCTCTACAAAAAAGGTCTCTTATGATTTTTTCAAAAACTCGACCGATCATAAGATAATCATAGTTGAAGTTTGGCTATTTTAAGGAAAATATTCGTTTTTATTATGAATTTTATAAGTTAATAATAAAAAGTTATTTCGAATTGCGGAACTCATAATTTTGTAAGAAATTTACTGCTCTACAAAAATGGTCTCCAATGATTATTCGATTAAGTGAAGCCGTTATGAGATATCCAACGTCAGACATTAACGGATATCAATATTTCCAGTTTTTGATCAATAATTCGATGAATTTAAATTTAAATTATTAGTTTCAGGAAAATTTACATAAATTTGAGTTTCGATGGATAATGAAATGTTTCAAACAATTTTTTTAGTATTGTTTTCAGTCTTGAGCTTGTTTAATTGCATTAAAACAAGAAATCAGAGCATTTTCTTCGACATATAGCCAATGATTAGTTTAATTTAAAGTGAATGACACATTTCGTTGCCAAATTTAATATGAAAAGTATTGAATCGAGTAAAAAACAACCAGTATTTAACTTTTTTACACATAAATTTTTTTATTGAATTATCAATTGCAATATAATTGTCAATATTTATAACATAACAGTACGCTATTACTATATATAATTTCCTTTATTACAATTTGGATATGTTTTTTGATGTTCTTTGACAACGTGCAATAAGTACTGGAATTGTTCTTCGTTTTTTATCGTAATCATTGGCTATATGTTGAAAAAAATGCTCTAATTTCTTGTTTTAATGCAAATAAACAAGTTCAAGACTAAAAACAATATTAAAAAAATTGCTTATAACATTTCTTTATCCATCGAAACTCAAATTTATTTAAGTTTCCTGAAACTAATAATTTAAATTTAAATTTATCGAATTATTGATCAAAAACTGAAAATATTGAAATTCGTTAATGTTTGGCGTTGGACATCTCGTAACGGCTTCACTTAACCATAAAATCATAAGAGACCATTTTTGTAGAGCAGTAAATTTCCTACAAATTCATGCATTCTGCAATTCTTAATAATTTTTTTTTTATCAACTTATGAAATTCGTAATAAAAACGAATATTTTCCTGAAAATAGCCAAACTTCAACTATAAATATCTTTTGATCGGTTGAGTTTTTGAAAAAATCATAAGCGACCTTTTTTGTAGAGCATTAAATTTCTTACAAAGTCTATGTCACGGAATATTTTTCCAAGCAGTTGGAAGCGAGATATGAATTTTTTTATCTGATTATTCGAAAAAAATAGAAACCCGCAAAGCGAAGGACCTTCCCGTTATAATTAAGAGCTCATACTTGGAGAGAATTCTTTTTAGGTGTCTACGAACCTATTTTTCGAAGTATGAAGTCAAAAATTAATTATTCAATTTTTTTGATCCATCCTCATATATATAAATTAGGGCGGCGCAAAAAAATCGACTTTTTTTTTTTTTCGATCTCGCATGAAAATTTGTTGGTTTACGATATTTTAAAAAGCTTCTCCAAAAATTAGCTCGATAAAAAATTTTTAAGAGGTCGCTCACGAATTTTGAAAATATTACAAATGATTGAAATTTGAATTTTTGATTTCTAAATTTTTTCTTTCTCGTGGCAGCAATAGTTTATAATGGTGAAATCATGACTACGCTGAAAATTTAAGCCCAAAATTGAAATATTATAACGGCGCTCAAGAATTTTGAATATTAATTGATAATATGTGACTAATACTTTGAATTAGTTATTGTATTTTTTTTATGACTCAATTATTTTCATTTCAGTAAAATATAACTTTTGCATAACCAAAAATATACAGGACAGTCTTGAACAATAAAATTTACTAAGTTTTGAATAAGCGAAAAAACCTACAAATTGAATTAAAAAATAAAAAAGTATGTAAATAACTTATTATTTCTATTTCTCGGGTTATATTTTTGTTCACTGTGATGCCAGATGATGGTGAAAAAATCGAGAAGCTTTATTATTAATATTTAAGGGTCACTCGAAAACAGTTAAAAGACAGCACTCGGAAACATTCAAAATTCTTGAGCGAGGTTTAAAAATTCAAATTTTGGGCTTAAATTTTCAGTGTAGTAATGATTTCACAAATATAAACTATTGATGCCATGAGAAAGAAAAAAATTTGGAATAAAAAAGTCGAATTTCGATCATTTTTAATATTTTCAAAAATCGTGAGCGACCTTTTGAAAATTTTTTATCGAGCTGATTTTTGGAGAGGCTTTTTAAAACATCGTAAACCAACAAATTTTCATAAGAGACTCGAAAAAAAAAAATAGTCGGTTTTTTTGCGCCACCCTAATATATATATATATGCAATCGCAAATGGCCATCAACGCGGGAAGCAAAACTACACGCCAACGAATTTACCAAAAGTACTTACAGTCATCGTTGTAATACAAAATGCGGACAGGCTCCATGGCGTCAGCAATTCAACACAATGCCAATTTTGCAAAAAATAGTATGGAATATTATTCCTTTATAACTCAACTTACAATTTTTATATTTTACCAAAAGTCAGATGGCGTATCAAAAAAATAACTTAGACAACAACAGGCACACATCCTGCTCTCACAATTGTTTACCCGTGAAAGATAAATCATACATGGCCATGCATGAATGCTCCATGCATGGCCATGTATGAAAATTGGCCAGACATGGCCATGTATGGCTATACATAGCTTGATACGGCCATACATGACTTGAAATGACTAGGTATAGAAATTTGAACTAAATAAAAAAAAAAATTTTGATTTTTTTTTTTTTTTTTTTAATTATTTTGGCGACGCAGAGATTACCAGATATGCGAATAATTGAATTCCTAATCGAATTGGAAATTTTTAATTCAGAGAAAAAACACTAGACTTATTAATGACACCACCCGCTTTAGTAGGATTCGAACCCGGGACCTTCCGTACGAGAGACCGACACTTTGTCGACTAAGCTATGCGACCGACAGTTACAACGAAGTTTACTTGTGCTACGTAAGATTTAAAGGATATAATCACTTTCGAAAAAGCAAAATATAATCATCAATATGCTGTTAGTGATATCAAAAAAATTCCCTATTTCTCGCCTCCGGGCGGAAAGCGTCAACTTTCGTCCCGCTGTGCAAAACGAAGATGCCGCTTTCCGCCTCCGCCGACGAGAAAAATAGTATGGACTCCTCGGGAAGTAAATAAGAAAGCCTCAGATCACATGTTTGTTGACCTCGGCTTCGCCTCGGCCAACAATTACATGTGATCTGAGACATTTCTTACTTTCCTTCCCTAGGTGAGTAATATATTATTTTTTTTCTCTACAACATCCTGTTTATAAGTAATCGTAATAGTCAGCTCAAATTTTTTATATCCGTGAAAAATGAATCATACATGGCCATGCATGGCCATATATGAATCATACAAGGCCATGTATGGTCATGCATGGTTATGTATGGCTATATATGTCAGTGATTAATTGGACATACATGGCCATGCATGGCCGTATATGGTACATGCATGGTCATACATGGAGCATATATGGCCATACATGGGCATACGAACTATTTTAATTTTTTTTCTTTCTTTATCTCATAAACAACAAGACCTACAAAAAAAATGTAAATGACAATTTTATAGGAAATTTAATTTCCTACAAAAGGTCCTTAGCACCGAATCACTCAGATCGATTTTTTCTGAGATATTAGTCAAATGAAAAATCAGTATTTTTTAAGATTTGATTCGACATTTTATGGGAATTCAATGCTACGTAAACTTCAATAATTAATATCTCAGAAAATATCGATCTTAGTGATTTCGTGTTAAGGACCTTTTATGTAGGAAATTGAATTTGCTATAGAATTGTTCCCTATATTCTTTCTGTAGATCTTGTTGCTTATGAGATAATGAGAGAAAAAACAAGAATTCTATGAAAAAATTTAGTTTAGCGGTCCGTACTACCCCACTCGTATGAGTTACGACTTCGCGACAATGGGTACTTTTGAAGAGCATTTAATTCTGACAAAGTCCCGACTTTGGGCAAGATGATGTCATAAAATGCCACGGAGTTACAGAAGTTTAAAACATAAAAACCCAAGTTTACGTGTATTTTGAATGGGAAATCTTCGCCTGATCTGGGAAAGTACTTTATATTAATATCAAAGGCTTCAACTCTCAGGGAATTTTTGGGGGGTATTTCCAACAAAATTTCGGGATGGGAGCGAAAAAAAAATAGTCGCTAAAAAAAAACAGTCGAATATATAGTCATCCATGACCATGCATGGCCATACATGGCCGTGTATGATTCATATATGGCCATGCATGGCTGTATTCAAAAAGTTCGTATGCCCGTGTATGGCCATACATGCTCCATGTATGGCCATGTATGAACCGTATACGGCCATGCATGGCCATATATGTTCAATTAATCACTGACATATATACTCAAATATGTTCGTGCATGGCCTTGTATGATTCATGTATGGCCATACATGGCCTTGTATGATTCATGTATGGCCATATATAGCCTTGTATGATTCATTATGCTCCATGCCTGGCCATGTATGCTCCATGCATGAACCATGCATGGCCATGTATGGTTCATTTTTCACGGGTATATCCACGTCTGACCATTAGTCTAGTCATCAAGTGCCTTTTTGACAAAAACTTGTTTAACTTCGTCGAAAATTATGATTTTGATCTGATTCGATTCGAAATGGCATCTAGGAAAAATGTTCAAGTCGAAAATTGGGGCTCGCAAAAATCGTAAAAGTTATAAACAATTTAGTAAAAAATAAAAAGGGATTTGGTTTGTTGCATATATTTCGAAAAGTATTTGAGGTATCCAAAATTTAAAAAAAGACCCTTAGAGAGAAGGAAATTTCCTAAAAAAAAGTTCTGCCTCCCCGAATTGTACCGACAATATTTATAATTTTAATTTAACGGTGAAAATGGGACTAATAACGGGTAGCGGCGCGAGCACGCGTGTAGACCGAATCAATAGCATAATGAATAAAAATTTTTTTAACCGATTAAATATAAATATTAAGAAATAAAAAAAAATTTGGTACTTTCAAAACACATGAATAAATAATAATCCGTCGAAAAAAAATTTTTACCCCGATTTTTCTATTAACTATGCTTTTGTTTATTAGTTAATTTTTACCTGTTGAAAGTTTACATAAAAACTATAATTATTTGTAAACTAAAGATCCAGAATTTTTTTTACTTCTTGGAGCTATTTTTGAAAAGGTTTAGAAAAGATTGCCGTTGGAAAAATTAAAAAATTTTGATTTTTCACTTTTTTAATAACAATCTAAGGCATTGAAAAATTAAAAACGTAAATAAAATAATTAAAAAAATTTTTTTTTTTTACTTTTTTTATCAATTTGTATTTTTATCGCTAAAAGCTACATAACAATAATTTTTTGAAAATTTCTACTTGCAATGTTTAAATAATTGTTATTAACTAATCCATTGTTAATAAGATTTTTGAAAATTTTTGTTTGAAAATAAGATGCTTAATGAAAATAATGATTTTTAAGTAAAAAATCGTTTCTTAAAAAAAATTATTTATTGCAGAAAAACGCCTTCGCTAATTAACAATTTTTTTTTGTTTCTTAATATTGATATTAAGGAACCATTTTTTTCCCTAAAATCATAATTTATCATGTTTTCTTATATCGTAAAAAAAAAAAATTTTATTCATTTTTGATTTGTTTATTCAAAAAACAATTTAATATAAACAAATGAATTTTTACACAATATTTTTTTTTAAATACTCACAAAAATAATAAAAATAACCACGTGTATTTTTTACTGAGAAAACTTTTTAACTTCCCGCTAAGAAAATCGACGATTTTCGAAAATTTCGGGAAGTTATTGTTTTCACCCCGATTTTCGAAAATCGAGTTTTCATCAGATGTCGACGTTTTGAGGTCCTAGGAAGCTATTCTGACTATTTTCGGAATGATGTCTGAGTGTGTGTATGTATGTGTGTGTGTGTGTGTGTATGTATGTGAACTCTTTGTAACTTTTGAACTAATGAACCGATTTGGATTTTCAAGACGGCGATTGAAAGAGCTTGTTGGCCATCAACTTTCCTGAAAATTTCAGATCATTTGATCAAATAGACTCGAAAATATCTTCGAATTACGAAAAAAAAAAATTTTTTTTTTTAGTTTTTTATTGATTTCTCAGAAACGACTCATACGATCGACTTCAAAATCTAATCAGCTCTAGTACTCAAAAAAACGCGTCGATTGCCATCTCAAACATCAAAATCGGATAATTCGTTCGAGAGTTATCGCGGGAGAAAGAAATGGTAAAAAACGGTTTTTTCTAAATATTTTCGAAACGACTGACGCGATCGATTCCAAATTTTAATCAGCTCTAGAATTCAATAAAACGCGCCGATTGCCACCTCAAACGTCAAAATCGATTAATTAGTTCGAAAGATATCGGCATTAAAAAGTTAAAAAAATAACATTTTATGTTATTTTTCCCGGATAAATCATAATATAACCTACTAAAATGTGTCTGAAGTCATATTAACTCATCCTTTATATGGTTACTTTCGATACATTACGTTATCGAACTTGGTTTTTAGTTTAAATCATACTACCAACAATAAAATCGATAAAACGTAGTTTTTTATATTTTTCTCGGATATTTCATATTTGATTGTTTCTCACATGAGTCAAAACTCATTTAATACTTGATTTGAATCCCTGGCATTGATTTCTGCCTGAATACACTTATTTTATTGAACATAATCAGGGATTAAATTTTAAAAACCGCTTCATTAACAATTCTTGATTCTTAAATTTTCAAACTTTAGCATAACAGGCAACTTGTTAGAGCTTGAGAAGATCGTAAAAAAACAATCGCACATGATAGCATTTTCGGGCTCGAAGAGCTCGAAAATATATCTACACTAATGTTTTCAAGCTCTTTGAGGTCGTAAACAGCGGGAAGTTTTGGGGCTGGCCCGCAGGGCCAACCGACGCCCAGATTTTTTTTCTATTTTTTATAGAATTTTTAAAATTATTGTACACTTGGACTTGTCGCTACCTTTCTGTTTTTCTTTTTATTGTTATTCAAATAACTTATAAACTATTGAAGATACGACTAGAACACTTCAAGCCTTATTCATTCTTTGTTAAACAATAAACAAATTGAGTATTTAATCGAAGCTCTAACTTAATTATACAATAAATTATGAATGGAAGTGTTTTCGTAAAAAAATTCTCCAATTTTTTTTTTAGTCTAAGCATTTCATGAACTACAAATGAAAAAAATTGAAGAATTTTTCTTACGAAAATACTTCCATTCATAATTCATTGTATAATTAAGTTAGAGCTTCTAGTAAAAGCTCAATTTGTTTATTATTTAATAAAGAATAAATAAGGCTCGAAGTGTCCTAGTCGTATCTTCAATAGTTTATAAGTTATTTAAATAACAATGAAGGAAAACAGAAAGGTAGCGACAAGTCTAAGTGTACAATAATTTTAACAATTCTATAAAAAATAGAAAAAAAAGTTTTCTCAATAAAAAATACACATGGTTATTTTTAGTATTTCTTTTAGTATTTAAAAAAAAATATTGCGTAAAAATTCATTAGTTTATAACAAATTGTTTGTTAAATAAACAAATAAAAAATGCTTAAACTAAAATTTTTTTTTATAATATAAGAGAACATGATAAATTATGATTTTAGGGAAAAAAATGGTTCCTTAATATTAATATTAAGAAACAAAAAAAAATTGTTAATTAGCTAAGGCGTTTTTCTGCAATAAATCAATGTTTTCAAGAAACGATTTTTTCCTTAAAAATCATTATTTTCATTAAGCTTCTTATTTCCAAAAAAAAATTTTCAAAATCTTAGTAACAATGCATTTGTTTATAACAATTATTTAAACAATGCAAGTATAAATTTTTAAAAAATTATTGTTATGTACCTTTTAGCAATAAGAATACAAATTATTAAAAATAGTAGAAAAAAAATTTTTTTAATTACTTTATTTACGTTTTTCATTTTTCAATGTCTGAGATTATTAATAAAAAAGTGAAAAATCAAAATTTTTTAATTTTTCCAACGGCGATCTTTTCTTAACCCTTTTAAAAATAGCTCCAAGAAGTAAAAAAAAATCTAGGTTTTTAGTTTACAAATAATCATACTTTTTATGTAAACTTTCAACAGGTAAAAATTAACTAATTAACAAAAGCATAGTTAATTGAAAAATCGGGGTAAAAATTTTTGTTGGAATAATAATTGAATAAATACATGCCAGGACTGGTTGGTGGTTGGGATGTTGGAAAAATACGCATATTAAAAAATATAACAATATATTTATTTGTCACAGCACATAATATCACTGGGTTACAAAATTAAATCGTTGATTTAATTTATTAATATTGTTAAATTATCTGAGCTCATAATTACGTAATTAAATGAATGCAAATTATAAAATTGATCTCGAGTAAATAATTGAAATAATTGATTTGAGTGTAATTGAACACTGAGTTGATCGCAAAATTGTCATGAGAATAGGTAACATGAATTCAGAGATTACTGAGCGAAGTTTACGATTGAACACTTAATGATTAATTTAAATTACACAAAATGCATAAATAATTGAATTCATTGTTTAATTATATTATTGATCACTGAATTTAATTGCATTGAATGAGTCGATAATATATTGGACTGAATTTAATTTATTTTATGAACACGTGGTAGCATGATTGCAGAGGCTTCCGAGCGAGAATTTACTGTTATATTATTAAAAATATTGAGCATGTTGATAATTAATTAATAATAAATTGAGTCTGTTGTATTCATGAACACTTGATATAACTATTTATGGAATAAATAAGCACCTGTAATGTTTTCAGTTGGAATAACCTCTTGAAAAACGTGGTCGTCGATCACTTGAATTCTTGAGTTTTTTATTAATTTAGTTTTGAGCTCTGATGCCCACAATTACAAAAATAATTATAAGGTTGATGAGCTTGATAATTAATTAATTGATTTTAATTAATATTTTTATTTAATTACTCGAGATGAGTGCAAAAGGATATGATCACTTATAACACGTGTTATCGGTTGAACGTACGTATGCGAAAGATAATGGCGGCCGTCTTCTCGACACGAAGCAGGAAAGCGAAGATGCGTATGCGCCGAGTTGCGCATGATCAAGTTTAAATTTATGGATGAGGCCCCAGTAGGTGCTGCCTCTATCTGCGGGAGTGAAACTATATTTAAATTTAAATATAGCTTCTAATTACGCAACAATTTTTTTTCGGCGGATTATTATTAATTCATGTGTTTTGAAAGTACCAAATTTTGTTCTATTTCTTAATACTTATATTTAATCGTTTAACTATTTTTATTCATCATGCTATTGATTCGGTCGACACGCGTGCTCGCGCCGTTACCCGTTTTTAGTCCCATTTTCACCGTTAAATTAAAATTATAAATATTGTCGGTACAATTTGGAGAGGCAGAACTTTTTTTTAGGAAATTTCCTTCTCTCTAAGGGTCTTTTGTTAAATTTCGGATACCTCAAATACTTTTCGAAATACATTCAACAAACCAAACCCCTTTTTTATTTTTTACTAAATTGTTTATAACTTTTACGATTTTTGCGAGCCCCAACTTTTCACTTGAACATTTTTTCTAGATGCCATTTCGAATCGAATGAGACCAAAATCATAATTTTCGATGAAGTTAAACAGGTTTTTGTCAGATAGGCACTTGTTAATTAGACTACATGGCAGCACGTGATTCTCATGTCGGCACCTCGGCCGGCCATTTTGTATATACCTATCTCACTTCGACCAATGGAGAACTATCTCTGTCGCATGTTAATTTTTGACTATTACCCACGACCAAGTACCTGATGTCAACTGTGTAAATTCACCTGTTCCCGATGTTAAGTGCCGATTTGCTTCTCTTATTATTAATGCAAATCAATATAAACTGCAAAATTGATCAATGATTTATGCAGTAAACCTCTGAATGAATTTAAAATATAATAAATTTGTCGATGACAACTGTTGCGTCGATGCGCATTCGCCGACCAACCACAATAATTACAAGCACATAAATTAAATGCATGATTATTTCCCCAGCATCCCAAAAATCCGATCGTATGCATATCTTTCAGCGGATTTTTCTGATTACTAGCCCATTTATATCTAAGGAAACCATTTAGTAACAATACTGTAATAATTAAAACAAAAAGTATACACGTAAACAAAATAATAAAAATAATAATAATGTATGGAGAGACGTGTGAGCAGCGTGTGCTGCCATCTGTTGCTCACCGACTGGATGTGAGACTGCCGCGATATTTAAATATCGTAACACTTTGTTTCACAATCTTTACATGTAGCCGATGTTTCTTTTATCTTCTTGCTGTTATTATGTGTTATTAATATCACATTACAATTTTCACAATCAAAATTGGTATTAATTTTAGATCTTGGAGGATTATATGTTTCTGCACGTGCATAATGTGATGTATTCCACGACACAAGCTCTGGGCCGACCAACACTTTAACAATATCAATTAAATAGTCTTCATCTTGTTTTGTTAAATTTTTATTCACCGAAAATACAGTAATCATAAGCAAAACATCTGATATTGTCAATTGTGCTTGAGGAAACATGATTGTACTCTTTTGCATATAGTCTGTATGAAATTTCGTAGAATGAGTGTTGCAAGAATTTTTCGTATTATTATTAGATTGAATATTTGAGTCAGAATCGGACATGTAAATAATATCATTAGTAGATGAATTTTCAAAATCACTATCAGATGTGACATAGCTGTCATAATCATAAAAACTACAATCATCACTATCCAAAGAGCTATCTAAGATGACATTCGTTGTTCCGTGAGAGTTATTCCTTTCAGTAAATACAAGCTGTCCCTTTTCGTCAGAATCGCCTGGATCATTAAGATGGTCAAAGTTTGGGAACTCAGTATCAGATGAGTTCATTGAAACATTATTACATTGTTGATTAGTGAGGGTTGATAAATGACAGTGTTTCCAAATGCGTATTTCCAGGCAAATTAAGATTTAGTAACATATCTTCAGAACTATTATGAAAGTCTGAGTTATTATCTTTTTATTCCATTAAAAAAGAATTGGGTTTTTTATTCGTGTTCGTATCAACACAGCTTTGTGATGCTAGCTGAGCAGTGCGGTAGTTTTTTCACAGAAAGTACTCAGCACTATTCCAGAGAGTAGCCACTACTATTTTTTCTCCGTGTATAATGTATTGTTAAAATGTTTTTTTTTTTTTTTTTTTTTTTTTGAAGACTTAAAAATTTAAATGTACTCCGTATCGGAAGTATTTGATCGATTTTCTTTACCTTCGAATTTTATGAAAGTATTCATTGAAAAAATAGCATAGAATGTTATTGCAACCTGTTGCAAGTTTTAGGTACAATCTATTATATATATATATGTATGTATATATATATATATATATATATATATATATATATATATTAGACTGTTTCAAATTAGGGGACTATTTTTTTTTTTTGATGAACATTAAAAAATCGAAAGGGTATCTTAAAATATGGTGACAGTTAAAATTTGAGCTCTTAATATTGGTATTTAGAGGTGGCTATTTGAAATTTTCGATTTTTCATTTAGAAGCATGGTAAAAAATACATAACTTCCGAAAAAATCAAGATACAAAAAATCTCTTCTCAACTATTTTGTAGCAAATTTACTGATCTACAAAAAAGGTCTTTTATGATTTTGGCATAACTTCAACCATTCACAAGATATCCGACGTCAAAGTTTAATAAAATTCAAAGAACTTGTTTTTGCTCGTTTTGAATTTTATACCATGTCAACCAATGAGAATTCAGAAATTTTCGATATAGTTTTTTTATAGGAAATTGAATGCTCTACAAAAAAAGTCTCTTATTATTTTTTGATAAATCCATCTGTTTGAAAGTTATTAGAGCTCGAAGTAAAGTTGGAGATCTTTTTACTTTTCCGGTGAAACTATCGGACTAATCATAAAATGTCATAGGATCTTTTTTGTGGGCAATTTTATTTCTCACAAATTACCTCTGATAAATTTTTTTTAAATTCTGCATTCTCTTCTAGTTATTTCTATTTTAATGCCAAGCTCCTAAAAAAAGTGTTCTGATCGATTTTAAGAGATCGACATTAAAATGGAAATAACTAGAATACAATGCAGAATTCAGAAAAAGTTTATCAGAGATAATTTGTAGGAAATAAAATTGTCTACAAAAAAGATTTAATGACATTTTATGATTTGTCCGATAGTTTCACCGAAAAAGTAAAAAGATCTCGAAATTTACTATAACTTGGCTTCAAGCTCTAATAACTTTTGAACAGATGGATTGATCAAAAAACGATAAGAGACTTTTTTTGTAGAGCGTTCAATTTCCTCCAAAAAATTGCATTGAAAATTTCTGAATTCTCATTGGTTGGCATGGTGTAAAATTCGGAACGAGTAAAAACAAGTTCTTTGAATTTTATCAAACTTTGACGTCGGATATCTTGTGAATGGTTGAATTCATGAAAAAATCATAGAAGACCTTTTTTGTAGATCAGTAAATTTCCTACAAAATAGTTGAGAAGAGATTTTTTGTATCTTGATTTTTTCGGAAGTTATGTATTTTTTACCATGTTTCTAAATAAAAAATCGAAAATTACAAATAGCCACCTCTAAATATCAATATTAAGAGCTCAAATTTTAACTGTCACCATATTTTAAGATACCCTTTCGATTTTTCAATGTTCATAAAAAAAAAAAAAATAGTCCCCTAATTTGAAACAGTCTAATATATATATATTAGGGTGATTCATTTCCGCAAAAGTTTTTTTTTTTTAAGTGCTCAAGCAAAATCTCAATCTACATCGAAAAACAAAAATTCTCACCAAATATGAGCTCTTAATTCCAATGCTAAGTACTTACTATTTGATTTCGAAGATTTCCCACTTAAAATACACGTAAATTAAATTACTTTTTTTTTAACTTTCTAATACTCAGCTGCGTTTCATGGTATCAATACGGTTTTTGTCGCAAATTGTAGGGCATTTGGTGTTCTTCAAAAGTGCTCACAGTTACTTAGCTGTTATTCCAGCTGTTTCACTTGTGTCCGCTGCGGAACACATTTTTCCTATGAAAGTGACCTTTATTGACTTGCAAAACGTAAACCAATGTAAGTACACTAAAATCGCTAATAGGAATTTTATAGGAAATCGTCTTCCCTTCAAAAAAAGTCCTATGAGTCAAGCCGCTAAAGTCTATAGTTTCCGAGTTATAGTCATCTTAAATAAAATAATTTAAAGAATAAAATAGCAATTGTGATTTTTTTTTTTATATTATATTTTTCAAATTATTAAGATGACTATAACTCGGAAACTATGGACTTTAGTGGCTTGACTCATAAGACTTTTTTTGAAGGAAATACAATTTCCTATACAATTCCTATTAGCGATTTTAGTGTACTTTCATTGGTTTACGTTCTGCAAGCCAATAAAGGTCAATTTCATAGGAAAAATGAGTTCCGCAGCGGACACAGGTGAAACAGCTGGAATAACAGCTAAGTAACTATGGGCTTTTTTGGAGAACACCAAATGCCATACAATTTGCGACCAAAACAGTGTTGATACCATGAAACGCAGCTGAGTATTAGAAAGTTAAAAAAAAAGTAATTTAATTTACGTGTATTTTAAATGGGAAATCTTTGAAATCAAATAGTAAGTACTTAGCATTGGAATTAAGAGCTCATATTTGGTGAGAATTTTTGTTTTACGATGTAGATTGAGATTTTGCTTGAGCACTTAAAAAAAAAATACTTTTGCGGAAATGAATCAGCCTAATATATATATATGGTGGTTAAGGGTAAAATTCAAATATAATAAATAAATTGTTTAAACCAACTAATAATGTTAAATAAATGTTTTATTTAACCAACGTAATTAACACAGTAAAAGAAAGTAAAGTATACAAAATATGAAAATGCTTGAACGCGTGTTCGCAGCTCAGCGGTGTATCTTGTAATTGACTAGTGTCTCTACAAATGAGGTAGAGACGGAATATAGAAAAATCGATCTTCGGCGTAGATAGCCGAAAGTAATCGATCGTAATTATTGTAGCAACGCTACAGAACTCCCTTTGGTTTTTTTTTTTTTTTTGTTTTAAATTTAATCCACGTTAATTAAAGTAATAAAATATTTATAAATGATATGAATAAATAAATAAGTAAATGAATGAGTATAATACAGTGATGAATTGTTACTTTGAGAAAAAAAAACTTTGATGTAAAAAAAATTTTAAATCATGTAAATTTTTAAATATTAAACCGGACTCGGCGTTTTTGGGTCTCGGTTGCTGTGTCATTTGTCGGGGAGTTTGTTATCATCGTCTTCGTGTCGACTGAATTTGCTTCGTAGACTGGCTTCAATCTGTCCACAGAAATAACGATTTGTCGTCCTCGAAAATCGACGATGAAATATTTGTCGTGTCGGGTTATGACACGATATGGACCTTCGTATGGCGCTGTGAAAGATGGTCCGACCTGGTCATTCCGTACCAATACGTGACTGCGAGTACTAAGGTTCCTGAAACAGAAAACAGAATGCTTGCCGAGACGTGACATTTCGGCCGGTGCCAATGAATTGAAATGACGTTTTAAAGTATTGACAATGTGATGAGGTGTAGTTTTATTGCTGGGAGTGAGTAACTCACCAAGCAAACGAATTGACTCACCGTATACTAATTCAGCCGGGGTCGTCTGGATGTCGTCCTTCCAAGCAGCGCCTAAGCCGAGCAAAACGGCTGGTAATGCGTCATACCATGACTCTTGGTGACACAAAAGTGCTGATCTAAGCTGACGATGTAAACGTTCGACGAGACCATTGGCTTGCGGATGATACGGCGTAGTATGTTGGTATTTTATTCCATACATTTTTTGTAACCATTGGAACAACGACGATTCAAATTGCGGTCCTTGGTCCGAAGTTATGCGTTTCGGTACTCCATGGCGTGAAATTCAATGCAGCGATAGTGCATGTGCTACTGTTTCTGCAGTTCCATTGGCTAACGGGGCAGCCTCTGGAAATCTCGTGGATCGGTCGATGATCGTTAGGCATTGATTGAAGCCTCTTGACGATTTTAAAGACGCCAAGTCGATGTGTATGTGCTCGAATCGCTCAGTTGGAGGTTGAAAACTGGCGATCGGCGATGACACGTGTCTTGGAATTTTATTCTTCTGGCACTCGATGCAAGATTTTGCCCATTCTCGGTAATCTTTATTAATCGACAGCCAGACGTATCGTTTAGAGATCGTTTTTAATGATCCTTTAATTCCGGGGTGAGCGAGCGTGTGTAGCGAGTCGAACACTTTTCTCCTCAGCGGTCCTGGAACGTATGGTCGCACCGTACCTGACGCAATGTCACAGTACAATGCTAAACCGTTGTCGAAATTGATTCGTCGGAGCTGCAACGCGGTTGTCTGTTGCAGCAGTTAGTGAAGCTCGAAATCTTGCTTCTGTGCATCGGCAAGTTTTTCCGATGTAATAGCAGTAGACACTGTTTCGACACGTGACAATGTGTCAGCGACAATATTGTCGTTACCCGACACATGTCTAATGTCAGTCGTAAATTGACCGATGAAATCGAGTCGACGAAATTGCCAAGGCGATGCCCTTTCGGTACGCTGTTTGTAAGCGTGCTGAAGCGGCTTGTGATCAGTGTAGATCGTAACATGCCGGCCTTCGAATATGTGCCGAAAGCATTTAACAGCCTCGTAGATGGCGTTCAACTCACGGTCGTACGTCGACAATTTTTGAATCGACGGGGGCACTTTTCGACTGAAAAATGCCAGTGGTTGCCAGTTGTTATCCACATTTTGTTGTAAAACGGCTCCTATACCAATTTCGGATGCGTCAGTGAACATTGCCCAGTCAGCATCGATTTTAGGGTGCACCAACAGAGTAGCATCCGCGAGAGCGCGTTTAGCTGACTTAAAAGACTCTTGAAGTTCGGTTGTCCAGTTGACTGGATGAGAGCCTTTGACTTTGGGTCCTTCCAAGATTTTATTTAACGGTACTAGAATTTTTGCAGCGTTCTTGATGAACTTTCTGTTGAAATTCACTGTACCGAGGAATCGACGAAGAGCTTTTACGGTGGTAGGAGGCTCGAAATTGACAATAGCCTCGACTTTTTCCGGTAATGGCTTAATTCCATCTTTTATGATGACATGGCCGAGAAATTTTACTTCCGGTAGACCAAACTGGCATTTTGGAACGTTAATTACCAGTCCGTATTCACGGAGACGCTCGAATAAGGTTTTCAGGTGCTCCATGTGCTGCTTTTCGTCGTTGGATGCGATTAATATGTCGTTAACATATGGAAAGACGAAGTCAAGCTCACGAATGACCTCGTCGATAAATCTTTGAAATGTTTGAGCGGCGTTTTTAAGCCCAAACGTCATAAATCGGAACTCGAATAGTCCGAACGTTATGATGATCTCCGTTTTCAGCACCTCTTCCGGTGAAACGGGTATATGCAAAAAGGCCTTTGCGAAATCAACGACTGAAAATATATTTTGACCGTGTAAAAATGCGGCAAAGTCGTCAAGATAACGCAATGAATATTTGTCAATCAGCGTTCGATCGTTAAGCGGTCGGTAATCACCGCATGGCCTCCATTCTCCGGACTTCTTCTGCGCTAAATGAAGTGGTGAAGCCCAGGCGCTGTTGGAAGGTCTGCAGATACCTTCTTCGATCATCTTACGGAATTCGGCTTGTGCGATCTTCAATTTATCTGGAGCCAGGCGTCCTGCTTTGTACGAAACTGGCGGTCCAGGTGACGTTTGAATATGATGCACCGTTGAATGCTTTTTCCTTTGACGCTGAGTAGCGTCAGGTCGTGTAATATCGGTGAATTCTCTCAACAATTCCATGTACGCAGAATTGCGATTGACTGCTTTAATATTTGTTTCTGCCGATGTCGTGTGAGAATTACCGGGTGTCAATAAACCAGTGATGCCATCACGAAGGCGTTTGCGTTTTAGGTCGACTAGTAAGTCATAATGACTTAAAAAGTCTGCACCTATGATTGGCTTAGTGACGACAGCGATGATAAAGTTCCATGAAAAATCACGGCGAAGTCCAAGGTTCAATGTGATCGATTTTAAGCCATAGGTTTGAATTATCGAGCCGTTTGCGGCATACAATTGATAACCTATTGGTGTACTGATTGATTTCAGCCAGCCAAGTGGAAAGACAGATAAATCGGAACCGGAATCGACAAGATATTCCGTTCCTGTAGTTCGGTCTCGGATAAACAGGCGGCGAGAAATCGATTGAGAATCATTAGCCGCCTCTACTGATTCTCGTTTGCGTTTCCCTGCCATTTGCAGTTGGGAGCGCACAATTGGGCATTTTTACCATGCCTAAAGTGATACCAGCTATAGTCGAATTTTTTAACTTTCCGAGGACGATGGTTTCAGCGTGCTCTGGATCGTGTGTTCGGAATTTTCTCCTGAGTAAGCATTTCGCTAACCTCGGCAGTCAATAGTGCAAGTTGTTTACGCAAAGCAGCGATTTCCTCTGCGGCGGATGCGTACATTTTGAAATGTAGAAAATAAAAATAATATTTCCAATAATAATAATACTACCTGCACTTATAATTATTTTATTTTCTTGTCACTCTCCGTTTCAGAGTCTGACATCACCCGTCAACAATGCCTTTAATTCGGTACTGTGCTATCGAAAGATTATCGATGACGCACGTCTCAGGAATGTGCAGCCGGTGTATCGGCCTAGTCCTCAGTAGTATTTCCGGTGACGGAAGAAAAATTATACGCGACACTGCACGAAAATTAATTACAATTTTTTATCACAGCTCGCAAAACTTTTATCACTATTCGATTCGCACTAAAGGTCCCTCGAATCAACACTGATGCGGCATAACGTCCATAAGATGCCCAGCAATGCACCAGCGGTGATAAAAGAATAAAAACTGCACAATGATGAAAAAATCACTGCACTAATTAATTCAAAAATAAATTCACACAAAAATAACTGTGAATCAAAATCACGGATTCGGGTTTATCGGCAACGCGACAAAATATTCGCGGCAAAACGATACGAGAACTCGCGAGGTTTTATACACTGTGTAATACACGAGTTCGACGCTTCCCTTAAAAAGAGATCACGTCGGGGTCACCAATTTAGTGGTTGAGAGTAAAATTTAAATATAATAAATAAATTATTTAAACCAACTTATAATATTAAATAAATGTTTTATCTAACCAACGTAATTAACATAGTAAAAGAAAGTAAAGTATACAAAATATGAAAATGCTTGAACGCGTGTTCGCAGCTCAGCGGTGTATCTTGTAATTGACTAGTGTCTCTACGGATGAGGTAGAGACGGAATATAGAAAAATCGATCTTCGGCGTAGATAGCTGAAAGTGATCGATCGTAATTATTGTAGCAACGCTATATATATATATATATATATATATATATATATATATATATATATATATATATATATATATATATATATATATATATATATATATATATATATATATATATATATATATATATATATATGTATATATATATATTAGACTGGGCCAAAAAAATTGATTATTTTTTTAACTTCCCGCTAAGAAAATCGACGATTTTCGAAAATTTCGGGAAGTTATTGTTTTCACCCCGATTTTCGAAAATCGAGTTTTCATCAGATGTCGACGTTTTGAGGTCCTAGGAAGCTATTCTGACTATTTTCAGAATGATGTCCGAGTGTGTGTATGTGTGTGTGTGTGTGTGTGTGTGTGTGTGTGTGTGTGTGTGTGTGTGTGTGTGTGTGTGTGTGTGTATGTATGTAAACTCTTTGTAACTTTTGAACTAATGAACCGATTTGGATGTTTGAGGCGGCGATTGAAAGACCTTGTTGGCCATCAACTTTTCTAAAAATTTCAGATCATTTGATCGAATAGACTCGAAAATATCTGCGAATTACGAAAAAAAAAAAAATTTTTTTTTTATTTTTTTATTGATTTCTTAGAAACGACTTATACGATCGATATCAGAATCTAATCAGCTCTAGTACTCAAAAAAACGCGTCGATTGCCACCTCAAACATCAGAATCGGATAATTTGTTCGAGAGTTATCGCGGGAGAAAGAAATGGTGAAAAACGGTTTTTTCGAAATATTTTCGAAACGACTGACGCGATCAATTCTAAATTTTGATCAGCTCTAGAATTCAATAAAACGCGCCGATTGCCACCTCAAACGTTAAAATCGATCAATTAGTTCGAAAGATATCGGCGTTGAAAAATTAAAAAAATAACATTTTATGTTATTTTTCCCGGATAAATCATAATATAACCTACGAAAATGTGTCTAAAGTCATAGCAACTCATCCTTTATATGGTTACTTTCGATCCATAATGTCATCGAACTTGGTTTTTAGTTTAAATCATAGTACCAACAATAAAATCGATAAAACGTAGTTTTTAACATTTTTCTCGGATATTTATATTTGATTGTTTCTCACATGAGTCAAAACTCATTTAAAACTTGATTTGAATCCCTGGCATTGATTTCTGCCTGAATACACTTATTTCATTGAACAGAATCAGGGATTAAATTTTAAAAACCGCTTCGTTAACAATTCTTGATTCTTAAATTTTCAAACTTTAGCATAACAGGCAACTTGTTAGACCTTGAGAAGATCGTTAAAAAAACAATCGCATGTGATAGCATTTTCGAGCTCGAAGAGCTCGAAAATATATCTACGGTAATGTTTTCGAGCTCTTTGAGATCGAAAACAGCGGGAAGTTTTGGGGCTGGCCCGCAGGGCCAACCGACGCCGAGATTTTTTTTCTTAGCTATATCGAAAATATTTTTCAGAATGAAAAAAAAAAAAAAATTCGTGAAAGTTTGAGCCCCTAATATTAATTTTAAGAGGTCTATCATCGCTATTATCAATTTTAGTTCATAATTTGATGTTATACGTCAGAACTGCTAAAACATGGGGGTAAAAAAAATTAATTTCCACTTATTTTTATGTAAAATCAAATTCCCTACAAAAACGGTGTGATAGAAAATTTTCGTCAGACCAGCAGTTTCCGATCAATTAAGCTTAATAAATAGCTACAATTTTTCGATTCAGCATCTTTATTTTTGAATGTTGTAACTAAAGAATCAATAAATATCTAAAAAATATCATGAAAGGTTTTAAAGGAAATTTAACGCCTTACAAAAAAGGTCTCTCAACATTTTGTGCTAAATTCACGCCTTCGAAAGTTATTCAGGTTATTAAAATCGTTTTGACTCAACTTCAACCTTAAATAACTTTTGAAAAAGTGAATTTGGCGAGAAATATTAAGAGACCTTTTTTGTAGAGCATTGAATTTCCTTCAAAATAATGACATGGTCTTCTTTAAATATTTAATGATTCGTAAGTTTCAAAATTCAAAAATAAAGATGTTAAATCGAAAAATTGTAGCTATTCATTACGCTTAATTGATCGGAAACGGCTGGTCTGACGAAAATTTTCAATCACACTTTTTTTGTAGGGAATTCAATTTTACATAAGAGTAAGTGGAAATTAATTTTTTTAACCCCCATGTTTTAGCAGTTCTGACGTATAACATCAAATTATGAATTGAAATCGAAAATAGCGATGATAGATCTCTTAAAATTAATATTAAGGGCTTAAACTTTCATGAAATTTTTTTTTGTCATTCTGAAAAATATTTTCGATATAGGTAAGAAAAAAAAAAAAATTGTCAATTTTTTTGGCCCAGTCTAATATATATACATATATATTAGGGTGCTTCGTTTCGAAGCAACATTATTTTTTTTTATTTGCATATTGAAAAAATCATAGTTTAACACAAAAAAAAAAAATTTTCGCGCAAGAAAAAAAATTCTATGTCGATTACAGACCTAGCTCATTGAAAAATTCGATTTTCCCGTTTAAATAACACGGGAAAAATTATTTTTTTCAATTTAAGTTTTGTTGACTCTTTAACAAATCAATAGATCGAATAGACTACTATGCATTTTTGTAGGAAAGTGAACGCTCTACAAAAAAAGTCTTATATCATTTTTCGATCAATCCGATTGTTCAAAAGTTATTAGAGCTCGAAGTAAAGTTGGAGATCTTTTCATTTTTACGGCGAAACTATCTGACTTATCACAAAATATTATGGGATCTTTTTCGTTGTCGATTTTATTTTTCACAAATTATTATCAGTAAAGTTTTTTTTCAAATCCCGCATTATTTTCTAGTTATTACCATTTTAATGTCGAGCTCTTGAAATCGATCAAAACCACTTTTTTGAGAGCTTGAGATTGAAATAAAAATTAACAGAAAACAAATCTAAAAATATCAATTGTTTAAAATTGTGAGAAGATTCAGTGTTCAAGTGAATTGTAACTAAATCAGTAAATAAAGACCAAAATCACAAGTTCAGCCTTGCGAGTTTCATTCGAGAGTAGCACATAAGTTTACATCCTACTACCCCAGCCGCGCCCATCCAACCAAATCCTACAGGAGGAAGCTGAGTGAGCTGCAACGTTCTGGAGGGATCTAACCTGCCGTGACTAAAAAAAAATAAACATCGAAAGGTAGGTGAAAGATTCACATTTAATTCTTTCATAATATAACTGGTTCAACACAAGAGCACCAGTCTCTTCGGAGACGTTTTGGGTTCTTACTTTTCGAAAGATCCACCATAAATGATAAATTATAGGAAGATAACTCTTCCTCGTATTCTTTTATGTTTTCCGCAACCTCCAAATCGCTCGTCTAAATTTTTCTATCGCTACCAAAGGGGAAATCCCGGACAATTAATGTAAAATTAAGCGGCGGAAATAACAAGTATATATATATATATATATATATATATATATATATATATATATATATATATATATATATATATATATATATATATATATATATATATATATATATATATATATATATATATATATATATATATATATATATATATATATATATATATATATATATATGCAATTTATACAATAACAAAACTTTTCAAAAAATTATTTACAAAATTAATTACAAACTTTTCGGAAATACATTCAAAATGTGTATGATATATTTAACATCTATTATCATTACCAAAAATAATTAGATATCTCTTAAGCAAAAATATAAATAGTTTCCATAAAAATATTACATTATGTCGTCCCGAGTCAAAAAAATAAATTGATTTCGACTTTCCTTACTTATTAGACTTGTTTTTGACCTAATTAACTTGATTTTGACCACTATAATAATTCTTTTGACTTGGATATGACTTTTTCAACTCAAAAATTTAAGTCAATTATGCCAAATTCAAGACAACGAAACTCTAATTTGACTTGGATGACGTAAATAGGTACTAAGTAAAACAACTTAGTCAAAAATAAGTCCAAATTGAATGAATTTTCGTATATTAAAATATGAAAACACATTTGGTTTTGAGTTGCTTTTGACTTAGTTGTCATGCTTAGTACCTGTTTATGCCATCCAAGTCAAATTCAAGTCTCGTTGTCTTGAATTCGACTTAATTGACTTCAATTTTTAAGTTAAAAAAGTTATATCTAAGACCAAAGAATTAAAGCAGTCAAAATCGAGTTAATTAAGTCAAAAGCAAGTCAAATAAGTCAGAAAAGTCGAAATCAATTTATTTTTTTGACCCGAGTATAGAAAATTAAATACTGAACAACCTTTTATCACTCAGATAAAAAAATAATTGACGATCAAACGAACTTACCTGCACGTGAAGTTCGATCGTAATTATACGAGGAACTCGCCCGAAAAGATTACATATGTAGTCCCTGAACAGATTCACAACTATTTTGTTATGAAATATTTGCTCTTAATATTTTAATTAATATAAGGGCAGTCGAATAAATTGAGACTCGGCTCAGTTAAGTTTATGTTTGGTTTTATTTGTAGTAGTCGTAGACGTATTGACGATATGGTACATTGATGGTAACTAACTGCTAGACTTACAAAAATTTTGTTGTACAATGTTTAGTGGATGCGAAAAAAGTGGAGAGGGTTTACAATTTTGGTAGAAGGAAAATTAAAGAAAATGATTGGTAACTAAGTAACGGAAAGGGAAAAAGGGGCTGAGGAAAATGGTGCGTAGGTGGGTCAATTGGGAAGGGCCCAAGAGGCGCAAGGAGCAATGAGAGGGTAAAGGTCATAAATTATAAAAATGTCATTTTGCTTAAAACTTACTTAAATAAAAATTTACAAAATTCTCAAAGTAAATAAGTAAAATGTTTGGAAATACCGGGTTATTTTCCCAGGGTGCAGTAAACAGGATGCGAGACCCAAACGCTCGGATTATAGAGCCAAAAAAAAAAAAGGTTTACAAACTGACGGTCAACGCGGTTAAACAAAAAAAAAAAAAAAACATATGAAGAAAATTTAACTCTTATGGAAACGAGAAAGTACAATTTTTTAAAACTAAACAGATGTCGAGTTGGCCGTCGTGAGAATTTCACAATTTTAACGTTGACAATAGGCAATAAATTTTACGATCTACAAAAATAAGTTTACCGAAAAAATATAGAAAATACAATAAATTATTTTTTCGTGAGAAAGTTTAAAATCTTAAATTACGAACTGAACAGTCCCACTTCTTCTATGGGTTAAATCCACGATTTTAAAGCTATCAAGTTGAAATTTCCCGGCTGATGCGCACCAGCGCCACACACCGGTCTTGTTCGTCATAACGTTCAAAGCAGAATAAAAAGAAAACCGTTTGAGGTAAGTATAGGACAGAGGTGTTCAGAGTTGAGAAGACCTCAGGATATCTAAGGACTAGATAAGGGAGGGACTGTAATCTTTTCGGGCGAGTTCCTCGTGTAATTACGATCGAACTTCACGTACAGGTAAGTTCGTTTGATCGTCAATTATACATCGTCCCTCGCCCTCAAGATTACATACGTAGCCCTTAAGAGTCGAACAATTTTCTTTTTTTTTTTTTTTTTTATTAAACTTTTATACTTAGAGTAATGCAATCACAACAAATAAAAATATTATAACTTAAATGTTTGAATCATCAAGAAGAATTGTAGCTGCAATGCTCTTTTCCTTCTTATCTTCGACTGGCCGCTTATAGAATTTTGCAAATACCGCCGAGCCCTGTGACCGACCCGCCGTCTTCTTAATCATCTCAATGCTTAAACCTTTATCAGAGGCCCTTGAAGTTGAGGCATGCCTGGTACTATGTGCTGTGTATGACTCATCAACGCCACAAGATACCAAAACTGCCTTTATCCATTTACTCAGTGTTTGTTGTAACACTGCCTGATGTGGTTTTCTTAGACTAATAAACAATTTATTCTCGTTGCCCCTGATTTCCTTGGTTACTTTAATATACTCTATCAAAGTCCTAGCCACACACAGCTCAGGTTTGTTTTCAAAAAAGGGAAGGTCAAGCAAAGGTTGGTAACATCCTGGTCGAGAAGTTTTAATGTTATCTGGTACTCTTATTTTAACTCCATTCTCCGATATTGTAATATTCTTCAATGAGATTAAGGAAAAAGTTTGCACCCGATGTGCGGTCCCCAAAGCCAGAAGAATGATGGTCTTCATTGTTAGATCATGTAAGTTAAGCTTATCTAATGGAAAGTATTTGCTTATTGCCTCCAGTACTGGAGTGACATCCCAAGTTGTGTTATATTTTGGCTTGCTAGGCCTAAGTTTAAAGACCCCCTTCAGGAATCGAGATATGTGTACGTTATTTGATAATTCTTCTGACGCAATTAAAGAAATTGCGGCTCTTGCTGAATTTAGGGTTCCATAAGCCGCACCGTTTTTGAACTTTTCCGCCAAGAACTCCAATACTCTGGTTGGACTGGTTTCATAAGGATCATAATTATTTCTCTGTGAAAACAGCCACCATTCTTTTAAGGCACTGTTATACTGTTTGAACGTAGCGTCTGTCAATAACGCTAACAAGATTTCTATTGAAGACTCCAGGAGATTCTTTTTCAAAAAAGAGCTCCTGACAATTTGGCGGCAACCAGGGTAAGTTTCCTGGCAAGCGGGTGGTAACGATCTCTGAAAGGAGAAATTAATAATTTGTTATCAGGTTTAAATGTAATTATCTGTCCTACTATAAGCTTTTGAAACAGTGGATACCATGGTTGCACTGTCCAATGTGGAACCACAACTACCCCAGTAGCTTTATCTTTAATTATTTTCTGGAGCACCCTGTTTAGAATTGCGAATGGGGGAAACGCGTAAAATCTTATATTTGCCCAACTAATTGTGAAAGAATCTATAGTCCTCGCGTCTGGGTCTCTTTCCCAAGAACAATAGGCCCTGCATTTAGTATTAGCTCTTGAAGCAAATAAGTCAATATCAGGGGTACCAAAATGCGAGATAATTTTTCGAAAGGCATAATCCGCTAACTCCCATTCGGTATCTATATTCTTTAACCTTGATTGTTCATCAGCTACGTCGTTTTCCTTGGATGGAATATAAGCCGCATGAACCCAAATCTTCCTAGCTTCGCACCAATTCCAAATTTCACACGCCAACCTATGCAAATGTGGAAATTGCGTACCACCCATCTTATTTATATAGGCTTTAGCCGTTGAATTATCAACACGCAGCAATATCTCACAATCTTTGAGCTCCACTGCAAAACACTTTAGGCCAATAAATGCTGCCATCAGTTCTAAGGAATTGATGTGCAACTTCTGCTCATCCTCCTTCCAAAGTCCATGGGCTTTCTGACCCGCACAGAAAATACCCCAACCTGTCAAGGACGCATCGGAGAATATTTCTAGTTTAATATTACCTGAACGAACTTTACGAGAAGATACCGGTAGGTTTTTGAGCCACCAATTTAAATCCTCTACAACATAGCTTGGTATAGCCATTTTACTGTCGAAGTTATTATTGTTATTAACTAACGCCTCAGATTTAGCTCTCTCTAAAGATTTACAATGTAATGGTCCATATTCAATCGCTGGACAAGCGGCTACCAATGACCCAATTACCTGTGCAAAATCCCTGACTGACAAGAAATGTCGCCTCTTTATTTTCGACACTCGGCTGATTAACGATTCTCGCTTCTTAAGCGTCAACTCAAGAGCAAAATTACTGGAATCCACTATGAACCCCAAGTATTTACATCTCTCAGTTGGAGTGAGGACACTTTTTTCCCAGTTGATAAGAAATCCCAGAGACAACAACAAATTTTTTGTAGCCTCAATGTTTTCTTGGCACGATTGGGGACCATCATCAATGCAGAGGATGTCATCAAGATATATAACCGACAGGTACTTCCTGAACCTCAAATAGTTGACCACCGGTTTCATAATTTTCGTAAATAGCTGTGGGCTTGTACTTAGCCCAAAAGGAAGGCATGTAAATTCATAAAGAACTCCGTTAAAAAAGAACCGTAAATATTTTCTGTGACTTGGGTGAACAGAAATTTGGAAGTAAGCATCCTTTATGTCAATCGATCCCATAAAGCAATTTTCCCAGATCAACTTACATACGGAACGAATATCTTCCATTTTGAAGTGATCTGGGTCTAAGAAGTCATTTAAATCTTTTAAATTTATAATAAACCTATTGGAGCCATCTGGTTTCGGGACAAGAAAACATGAGGAGATAAATTCTCCCTCAACTGGTTTGCAAATCTCGATGGCACGTATTTCTAGTAATCTATCTAACTCTATTCGGATTGCTCGCATTTCTGCCAGCGACCAATTATTTTTAATAATAGGACGAGCTTGTTCGACTTCTCTAACGAAGGGTAATTTGTATCCTCTTATACAATCGAGAATAGACCTATCTGATAGATAGGTCTTTCTCTGGCCCGACTGAGTCGCCGAACGTGATGCAGACGGGCCTGATGAGTTTAAGTTATTGGAGAGTACCCCAGACTTCTTTTGAGATGATTGAACCTTTATTTCTTAGCTAATTTTTGTAACCAGTTTCGATTCCTTAATCTTTTCGCCCAGTTTGTCTCCAAACAAAGATTTGTCTGTTTCAATTTTTTCCAGCATAACAGCAATCGGTTTTTCCAGACTTGGTAGGATACATGCTTTCCTAGCAATAGTTTCTCCCCGATGTATCTCAATTAATAATTGGGATGCCTCCCACAATTGTTTTAACATTTTCTTGGGGTCAAAATCTTTTTTCTGCCGAAGCAGAGGGTCAATGACAAGACTCAATGCCGATAAAGCAGAACCAGCAAGGTTTTGCGTAATAGAAAAATACTTATCTCTTTTTAACGCTCCCTCGTTCAAGGAAGCTTTAGTTTCAGGGTTAAGCGTAGGAGCCTCTAAGTAGCAATCCCCTGTTCGTGGATACTTTTGCAACAGAGCCACCTTAGTCTCTTTTTGTTGACCCGTCTTGAGCCAATTGTTCCATCTTGACGTGATATGAGGTGATAACACTAAATCACCCTGTTTATTTTCTGGGTCTTTACCAATAATTTCTAATATCTCTTCCTCAAGAGTCTCCTGTTCATTCGATTCCACTAAATTCTTATTTTGTGAGTCTGAAGTTACCACCGTATCATTCGGCAACTCGGCCGCTTTTGCTGCTGCCTCTTTCACATTGTCAGAAATTGCTGGACGCATCTCGGGTGTCTTGGGGGCTCCGAGACCTTCAGCGCCTACAAGAAAAGCACTAATTACCTTCCAAAATTAAAATTTAATCGTATACACCTTTTTTTTTTTTTTTTTATCGTCATCAGACTCGATAACATATTTTTGGCAATGCTTCAGTTTTGTCTTACCTATCGTGTAAGCTCAACTGAGAAAATAGATCAGTCATTGACATATCTCACGTATATGTTTGACTGTCATGTTTAGTGGTCATTGTGTTATGTCTCGCATTACCTCGACCTCACGTATGTGAGTGAGTGTGTATACTTGATTTTTTTTTTTTTTTTACTTAATTAATTAATTTACTTACTATTATTTTTCGAAACATCCAACGGCACAACACTTACGACGACCACCTTTTTATTTTCCTCATCATTTGTGGCATCTTGGTCGCCATTGGACGGACGCGTTGATTTCTCCCTCAGCTCTTTCTCTAGCTGCTTGTATTATTTCTTTAAAATTTCGTAGTCCTTGTCGCGAGACGAGGATTTTCTTTTTTCCCCTCGTTCTCTTTCGCGTGACGAAGACTTCTTCTTGTGTTTAGACATAATCTAATCAAACTTGTATTGAAAATTAAACAGTAATTGATATGATAAATAGCTTTCACGTGAAACTTATTCCGCACGAAATAATGTTATGACGAACAAGACCGGTGTGTGGCGCTGGTGCGCATCAGCCGGGAAATTTCAACTTGATAGCTTTAAAATCGTGGACTTAACCCATAGAAGTAGTGGGACTACATATGTAATCTTGAGGGCGAGGGACGATGTATAACTGAAATTAAAGCCATTAGATTTCGATAGAAAGTCTATCGGAGATTAATTGGAACCTATTGGAATCAATCGGACCAATTGAAACGAAACATTCAGATTAACATTTGGTTGCTACAATCAAAGTAAAGTACAAAATTCGGCAAAGATATGACAGTAATTTTGTATTTAATCTGAGCAAATCATATTCTTACTTTATTTTTCATTCAAAGATTTCTCTTCTAAACGTATAATTCTTGATATGTGATAAGATAACAGGTCAAGTTTTACAAACAATAAGTATATTAACCATAATTTTTAAACCTGATTATCTCATGGAAATTTATTCGTTAATTGATTAATAAAAAAAAAAACTCTTGGTAACGATTGAAATTTATAACTAATGGTTCGTATCGAAAAATTTTCAGAACTCGACAGCCCATAATCGCTTTTAGCCAGTAACATTTAATAAAGTCGTATGATTTTTTTGCTTTAGTGTGATTTCACATTTGAGACTTTATTTGATAAAAATCCGATTTAAAAAATTGAATTGTGTCATGAATCATAGAAACCAATAATGAAATGAATTGTTTGAAAACTTACCAATAATTCTTGACTTTTTAAGAGAAGTTTTTTATCAACGATAGTTTTGAAATTTTCCACTTCACTATTTTTTTCTTTACATTTGGTAGTGTCAAAATCACTTTCTTCAGTACCTGAATATTGTAGATATGCTGGTGGAATCTTAGACCTTTCTGTAGATATTCTATTTTCCAGTGCTTCTAAAGTCTCTACATAATTAAAAATATAGAAATGAAAAATTAATTGCAATGAATTACGTGAGACAAAAATAGGTACAGGATCTCTCGAAAACGTTTAGGTAGTAATATGCTTATATAAAAAAAATGAAAATAAAAAAGAAGAAAAAAAAGTGAGATAAATATTTAAAAAATTCACAACTTACGTTCAACATAAAGACCCATGAAAAATGAGTCACTTATGGCCATGTATGAATGCTCCATGCATGGCCATGTATGAAAATTGGCCAGACATGACCATATATGACCATGTATGACCATACATGTCCATGTATGGCTATATACGGCCATATAGAACTACGTATAGAAATTTTAACTAAATTAAAAAAAAAATTTTTCCATTTTTTGTTGTTTTTCTTAATTATTTTGGCGACGCAAAGATTATCAGATATGCATTTGATTAAATTCCTAATCGAAATGGAAATTTTTAATTCAGAGAAAAAACGCTAAACTGATTAATAACTGCACCCCCTCTTTAGTAGAATTCGAACCCAGGACCTTCCGTACAAGAGATTGACGCTTTGACGACTAGGCTATGCGACCGACAGTTAAAACAAAGTTTAGTTGTGCTACGTCAAGTTCAAAGAATATAATCATTTTCGAAAAAGCACAATATGCTGTTAGTGATAACCAAAAAATTTCTTATTTTTTCAACACTGCAACGTCCTGTTTAGAAGTGATTGTAAAAGTCGAAAAATTTATCATACATGGCCATGCATGACCATACATGGAGCATATATGGCCATACATGGACAGACCAACCTTTTTAATTCAGTCATGCATGGCCATATATGAACCATACAAGGCCATGTATGGTCATACATGGTTTCTTACGACTGTATGAAAAAAGTTTGTATGCCCATGTATGGCCATACATGTTTCATGTGTAGCCATATAGGCTTCATGCGTGGCCATATACGCTCCATGTATGAGCCATATATGGCCATGCATGGCAATGTATGATTCATTTTTCACGGGGAATGAGAGCTTTTTTGACGGTATCTCCATAATCAAACTTATAATGTTTATTTTTATTGATTGGCGCACGGAATTTTAGAATACGTGACGTCCCAACCTATCAAATTTGCTATCCGGAAAAACAAGTTCGATGTAAGCAAACATGGAAACGTTGAAATTGACATTCATTGCTGAAAAAAATGTATTATTTGGCAGAATCAGAAAATAATAAGAATTGCATAAAATAAATCGTATATCTGAACAGAAATACAGCTAAGAATTTTGTTAGGATTCACGTCGATAAACAATTGATAAATTTAAATCTAATAGCAATCTTAAGCAACCATAGTATACGTCTTCAGTGAGTGAAGTGGAATAGAAGAACACACAAGTGTAATATCCTAACACTTCATAAAGTATCTAACTATTTAATAATTATAACTAAAAACTTATAACAAATAAATATCATAGTGACAGCTATTGTTTATCGTCACCACATTACTGGAAGACTTGGATATGTCTGGAAAATCCAAGCATATTTGAAAAGTCAGGAAGTTTGATTTTGATAAATTCATGGCCACTATGTCTCATTGAGAATAATCATTCTTGCCATTATATTTTTTGATTTCAATAATGCTCAATGACAAAACTTCTTTATTATACTATAAAATAAATGTTGTAACAAGATCAAGTCTTAATATTAATATTTAAAGGTCGCTCAAAACAATACGAAAATTCGATAAATATATTTTCAAAAATATTGAGCGACCTGTAAATATTAATATTTTGACTTCAAATTCTAGTATGTTTCTCTACGACCTACTTCGAAATGTTTGAGCTAGTGAGAAAGTAAAGATTTAAAAAAAAAAAATTGAATTTCGATGATTTTAGAAATTTAAAAAATTCTTGTGCGACCTCTAAAAAATTTTGTATCGAGTTGAAATTTTAACAGGAGTCTTCAAATACTTCAAACTAACATTTTTTCGTGTGAGCTTCGAAATAGAAAAAAAGTCGAAAAAAATGGACACCCTAGTATATATATGCATTTTACGTCGATATTCAAGTTACAAATACTGTCGGAAAACTTAAAAGACAAAGGAGTATAAGCCATCAACACAAATAACGTTCACAAGTAGCAAATAAAAATTAACCTACCAGTAAAAGAACAAAAAAAGAGTCACGTATTCTAGATATTACTAATAATATTTAAAGTATTGAACTGGGGATTGTATGAAATCATAAATGAAAAACAAATTAAAATTTGATTGCTACCGGCCGAAAATTCTATGAAATAAAGATGAACTAAATAATATTTAACGTTTGAATTAAATAATTGTAGCATAAATTAACATGAGAAAACTTTTCGAATCTCAGCTATTCAATTTTAAGTTTAGCTGAATACATTGGCATAATTCGGAAAAATAAAATATTAGTTTTTTTTTTTTATTTTAAAATTCCCCAGGTGAAAATATTCGGCCGAAAATAGGCCGAAAAAAGGTCGAAATTTGGCCGACAGTTGAATCAGCGTGTTTTCGGCTATAGTATTTTTTATTAAATAAAATTATAGTACTTAAATAAAATTTCATCTAACTTAAAATAGAACAGAAACAATTTTCAAGTTGTGGTACTTAAAATATATTTTAGAATTTTGAGAAAAATTATGTTTTCTATTTATAAAATGTTTTAGTCATTCATCAAGTTATAATTTGATACAAGACATAGTGAAAACATTCAATTATTTAATAGTTAGAGTGACATAATTTTTATGAGAATAGTTTATATTTTGGTACAATATAAAACTTTCTTTCGTGGTATCATTGATGCAAGTTATGTGACAGTTAGTGGCTGAGTGGAAATATATTAATGAGCAAGAGCAAAAATGATAAAATCAATTTTTTTAACTTTATACGAGCAAAATTTTTCATTATTAACAGATTATGATTTAAAACAGTTGTTGTTTTGTGAATATATGTAAAGACAGCTCGTAATTATTCCATAGTCAATGTAAATGACTAAATATCCTCCATGAAAAAAATTTATAAAAACAATATATGTTAAAATATAAAAAAACATCTATTAAAAATATATAAAATATGTATAAAAAATATATTTTAAATATATTAAAAATATATCTTAGAATATATAGAAAAATACATGGATAAAAATATTAAAAGAATACATTTTTAAGTTAATCGAAATCATAGAAAAAGAAATACAAAAACTTTACATAAAAAATATATTTTTAATGCAACAACCAAGGTAAAAAAAATATTTAAAAAGTTGTAAGAATAATATATTTTTCCAATTTTTTTTTGGTCCCAAATCGTGGAAATCATCTAATAATTGTCGCTTTCATTTAAATTCAAAAGAAAATGCTTTTCATTTTTGGATTTTTCACTTAAACTACAAAAATAATAAGAAAAAAATTTTTTAAACTTCCAAATATCAATTAGCTTTTGGGGAGACACCTTACAGTTTCTAGAACATCATTTTTATATTTTTTACTACAACCCATTCTCAAGTTATTGAAAAGTCGGGTTTTGTACTTTCAATTTAATATTATTGAATTTTTATTATTGTTAATATTGTTTTAATATTGTTCATAAATTAATTTTGTTGTTACTGATTACTTATAAATGAAAAAATATTCAAAACTCTTTAATTTTATTACAAATTTTCATAAAATTTTCAGTTAAACACTTCGGAGTTACTAATTAACTTATTTCTTATCAATAACTTGAGAAAGGTGGTAGTAAAAAGTATAAAAATGGTTTTCTAGAATCTGTAGGGTGTCCCCCCGAAAGCTTATTGAGAGTTAGAAGTTTAAAAATTTTTTTCATATTGTTTTTGTAGCTTAAGTAAAAAATCCCAAAATGAAAAGCATTTTCTTTTAAAATAAAATGAAAGTGGAGTTAAAAAAAAATCACATTCGACAATTATTAGATGTCTTCCACGATTTTGGACCAAAAAAAATTTTTCGTTGGATCTACCCTGTTTAATCAATTATTTATTTTAAAAACCGAGTGGGCCACCTTAAAATGTTGAGTACAAAAACTTTTTTTTTCTTGAAAAATCTTTTTTTTTATAAGGTACGAATTCCACCACCATGCTAAGAAAAACAAAAAAAAAATTTTTTTTACCTACTCTAATAACTATATGGCGAAAATTACACATATCACAATTACTAACATATGTCTGGTATATAACTGGTATATACCAGATTTTATAGCACACGAAAAACAAATAAGAAATTTTTTTATTGCTACTAATAATCGATTTCCTATTATATTTTGCTGTTTTAAAAGTGATGTATTCTTTCAATCTCATATAGCACAAGTAAACTTAGTAGTCACTGTCGTTAGCGTAGCCTAGTCGTTAATGCGTCGGTCTTTCATTCGTTAGGTCCCGAGTTCGATTCCCACTAAAGCGTACGCGGTTATTTATTAATTGTAGCCAGGGTTCCCAACTTAGGGGTTGTCCGCCTAAATTTACATATACACATATACATATATACGTATACATACATACATATACTGTAAAATATTTATAAAAATTTATGTGGTGTTGGTTATGTCATGATTGAGTTTTTCTGATTGTTGTGATGTCTATTTGTTGCTTGTGTCATGATTGAGATGTTCTTCTATTTGTTGTAGTTTACTATCCTTATGTCTGTATAGGCGCTGCAGTTATGCGTCGTTCCCGGGTAAAAAAAATTATATATAATTCAATATAATCATATATAATTTTATATAATTATATATGATTTATATAGAATTATATATGATTCATATAGAATTATATATAATTATACAGAATTATATATAATCATACAGAATTATATATAATCATACAGAATTATATATAATTATATACATCGTTGAGAAAAAATCACAGCTGATTATATATAATCATATATGATTATATACAACTATATATAATTTTACATGATTATATATAATTATATATAACGCTGAGAAAATCACAGATGATTATATATAATTATATATAGTTATATACAATTACATATAATTGCATATAATTATATATAATTATATATGATTATCTGTGATTTTGTCTCAGCGTTATATATAATTATATATCTAAACATATAATTCTATATGAATCATATGTAATTCTATATAAAAATAGAAAAGAGAGAAAAATAACTTGGGAGTGAAGATATATATGTAAATATGGGTGTTTCAAAAAAAAAAAAAAAATTTTTTTCTTTTGTGGTAAGCAAGAATTGAAAGTATAAATAAAAATAAAAATTTTGGTACCAATCTGTGCTCTTAATAATGATATTAAGGTTTGTCTCAATCCATTTTTCTATTTTCCGTTTAAATAACACAAGAAAAAAAAATTTTTCTTTTTTTGAATTTTCTAGCTCACAAACCAATCAACGGATTTTTATTAACAATAAATATTTTTGTAGAAAATTGAACGCTCTACAAAAAAAGTCTCTTATCATTTTTTTATAAATCGTACTGTTCAAAAGTTATTTAAGCTTCAAGTCAAATTTATAGTAAATTTTGAGATTTTTTTACTTTTCCGGCGATTGTATCAGTCTTATCAAAAAATATCGTAGGAACTGTTTCGTAGATAATTTTATTCCTTACAAATTATTACAAACAAAGTTTTTCGAAATCCCGCATTGTTCACAAGTTCTTTTTATTTCAATGTCAAGCTCTTAAAATGCTTGGATTTATCAAAAAATGATAAGAGACTTTTTTTGTAGAGCGTTCAATTTCCTACAAAAATATTTATTGTTAACAAAAATCCGTTGATTGGTTTGTGAGCTAGAAAATTAAAAATAAAAAATCAATTTTTAACAATATTAATTTTCTGAACTTAAATGTCAACGAAAAGTAAACTTGATTTTTTCGTTGATATTTAAAACTCTTTAACTTTGTTCGCGTTCATTTAACATATGTATGATATCGAATACTTTTTGTAGGAAATTTAATTTTCTACAAGACCTAGCTTGTCATTATTTGAAAAAAAAATTTTCCGATAGAATAAAAATGAAAAATAACAAAAAATAATTTAACACTGAGGAAACTAAATTTTTGTCGATGTTTGACGCCCCGTAACTTTTTCCCAGTTTGTTTGACGTACATATTGTATCAGCACTTTTTTTAGAGAATTTTATTTCCTACGAAATTATACCAGGTGGAATTTAAAAAAAAAAATTTCTCATAGTCTTAATAACGAAAAACTAAAATGAAAAATTTTCGTGTGTATTTTAAATGGGAAAGGGGACCCCCATTTGTGATAGTTCAAGTCTAAAGATATCTGGCTAAAATTCGGTGAAGTTTTTTTTTATAATATAAAGTAACTTTTGGGCCCATAAGAGTTTAAAAAAGAAGTATTTATTTTTTTCTGGGACACCCCAATATATATGTACGTAGGAGAGGGAAGTCACCGGTGCTATAAGCAGCAGCGGAAGTAGTTCGGTGCTCGCCACGAGATCGCGCTCACTACTTGTAGTGTGTCTCTAGTAAGAAACTTATTTCAAAACTGTTAAATTCCAAACTTGAGGCTATTCTGGCCCGGGTACTCCTCCGTTATTTGGCAGAGTGAAAAGTACCTTTTTTGATGGTAATATAGTACATTCTATATTACATAATGACAAAAATATTTATTATCAATGTTTCCATAAATAATTTTTCTTAGAAATTAAACTTGGACTTTCAAGAAAAAAAAAAATGATTTACATAAAAGTGTAGAGCCTCTACTATACAAAAATTCTCAATTTATTTAACAAATTGCATAGGAATTCAATTATATGTAGTTCTACATAATTATATATAGTTATATATAATTATATCTAGTTATATATAATTATATATAGTTATATATAATTATATAGGGCCATTTTTCATATATAATTATACATAATTATATATAATTATATATAATTTTTTTTACCCGGGTTATTTACAATTTATGATTTTATTGCAGATTGGCTTGCAGCTGACGTCGCCAATGACACATTAGCCCATTGTCGATATTGCCATGTAGTATTAAAAGCTCACAAAAAAGATTTGGTTAGTCACTCCAAAACTGGCGAACATCAAAAAGCCACAGCGTGGGAAAAATCAGCAAAGGCACTTAAACCCATAACTGAAATCTATAAGCCAGCCATAACGGAAAAATCAAAAATTACCGAGTTGAAAATAGCTGCCTTTAACACCGAGCATTGTTCTTTGTTAACAGTAGATCATTTGATTACTATACTTCTTCAGTTGGATCCTTCAGCAGACGCTTTGAAGAACCTTAAAGTTCATCGCACTAAGTGTTCGATGTTAATAAAAAATGTGCTTGGCCCATCAATGCTTGAGGCTTTAAATGAAGAGATAGGAGATTTTCCATACTCGATTATTATCGATGAAAGTACTGATTTATCGACACAAAAAGTGGTATGCATTATTGTGCGTTTTTTTTCACACAAGATGGGTAATGTTGGTACAACTTTTTATCGTATAATAAGAGTAATAGAATGTGATGCAAAAACATATATGAATTGATTATAAATCAACTCAAAGAGGATGGTTTAAAAGATGAAAATCTGATAGGAATCGGCGTTGATGGCGCGAATGTAATGGTTGGTAAACATAATTCGGTGACTGCTTTATTCAAAAAAGAATTACCTGATTTGATTATTGTCAAATGTATTAGCCACTACTTGCATTTATGTGCGGAAAAAGCGGCTAAACTATTACCACGGTAACTAGAATTTTTCGTGAAAGACGTCCATAATTGGTTTTCAAACAGCCCTAAACGTTTAGAGTACTATAGAGCATTATATCAAACGATGAATGATAACAAGGACCCAAAAAAAACTCAAGGATTTAGCGGAACCCGCTGGCTCGCTTGTTATCAAGCTATTACGACAATATTGGAGCAATGGGAAGAATTGAAGCTGCTATTTTCAGTTGCTAAGACTAATGATAAATGTTATATCGCAGAACAGCTTTATGATATTATGAGGAGACTGCCTTTTAAAGCTTTTTTAATTTTTCTAAATAATGAATTGAAAAATGTAACTCAACTGAATTTACTTTCCCAAAGTGACGATGTTGAGCCAACTTAATTATTCGAGGATTTATTTTTATAATACAAAAACTTGCTCAGACGACTTGTTGTACCTTCACAATTGGAAAAAGTGGTGGATTCTGCACTGATGGAATTCAATTTCAAGGATCATCTAATGCATACAGATTCAATCTATTTTGGGTATGAGTTTCAAAACATATCACGAGAACTTGAAGCCAATGACTTGTTGGACGTTAAAGAACGGTGCAAGAGCTTTTTATGTTGTCTAACAGAACAGATCTAACAAAGGCTTCCAGATAACTTATCAATGTTAAAAACACTTGCCGATTTGCACCCAAAGGTTGCTACGTCTCAAGTAAAACCCGACATAACACCAATATTGAATCACATTCAGTGAAATCATATCTATGGCAACGAAAATGGTATCGAGTCGGAGTGGCAACAATTGTGTAATAAAACATGGAAAAATATTTCTACTTCAGCTGATTTTTATTTTGAAGTTTATAATGATTGTGATGCAGCTGGCTGTAAAATTTTCGAAAATATTTCTAAATTTGGGCTGGCATTTGTCACGATTCCTATTTCAAATGCAAGTGTCGAACGCGCGTTCTCCGTGTACAATATTGTCAAAAATAAGTTGCGGAATAGACTATTTATTGAAATGTTACAGAGTATGATGATGGTCCGATTCATATTGAAACGAAATGGTGGATTGTGCACAACATTTAATCCATCCACTAAAATGTTAAGTTTATTCAACGTCAATATGTATGATTTCAAAAACTCAGAATTAGAAAAAAATGAACTAATATTGGATATCTTAATTGATGTATAAATTGTAATTTATGTATGTAAAGAATATATTTAAAATATTAAAGAATATTTTTTATTATTTACCAATTATTGTTAATTTATTATTTACTAATTATTGTTAATTTATTATTTACTAATTATTATTGGTTATTAATAACTGATTATTATATTTATTCATTATTACTATTCGCTTACGTATTACTTTTTTAAGGGGATTTTCATGTAATGTAAGGGATTTTTGAATTAAGCTTTGGGGGGAAAAATTTTTGAGAGTTGGGAACACTGATTGTAGCGTTTTTTCTCGGAATAAAAATTTTCCATTAGAATAGAAATTGAATCGATCACATATCTGATGATTCCCACATAACCAAAATGACTAAACAATAAAAAAAAAAAAAATAATAATAATTCAGAATTCGAGTTCGTAATTTTTTTTTTTAATTTAGTTGAAATTTATATATATAGCCATGTATATATTAGAAATTTTGATATATGGCTGTGTATAATTCATTTTTCTGGACAATTCATTAACTATTAGATGAATACAATTATTTCTATTCTATGCAATCGAATAAAATAGTAACAATAATAATAGTTTAAATCCTCGTCTCTGACGTCAGCCATTCTTAAGCTTCATTGTCGGCCTTTTTTCGGCCATTTTTAGGCTTAACGAGTTTCAGCGATTTATCGACCTTTTTTCGGCCTAGCGAGTTTCGGCCTCATGTTCACTACCTAGGCTTTTTTTCGGCCAAATTTCGGCCGAGAAAAAAAATAACTTTTTTTTCACTTTGAAATATTTTTACCCGGGAAGATTATTGGAAAAATCGTTCTCGTCACTATATTTCCACTTAAATCTCCAAAACAAAAAAAATAAAAAATTAACGTTAATATATATTCTGTAATATGCATTTATTCATTTACTTTATGCCTGTATTTAGAATTCTTTATGGAAATTTAACTTTTATTTACGTTCAGTTATAGATTCCTACAAAATTATCTTCATTTTTTATTGAATATTCCAAATATAGTTTTATGATTCTATTGTATTACTTTAGTGGCTACCCCGATAAAAAATAGTATCACGAAGTAATAATCTGGATATTTCGATAAATTTATAAGCTCTATTTGATCTGACTAATCAGTACTTACAAATAAATTTCTATTAAGATAACTCATACTTTATTAGATATTCCGATCAAAGTCCTGTAATTATATATATTACTAGCTGACCCGGCAGACTTCGTACTGCTTCAATTAACTGTAGAGCAAAATGAGTAAATCAACTCTGTTTAGGTTTCCACTATATAAAATTGGTGTATTACCGTACGATGGATGGTGTGGCTCAATAAGTTATAGAACAAAGTGAACGGAATTAGTATAGTGCTGGATAGATCAACTGATCGAGCACTCAGCACGATACTGACATGGTCTGGGTTCGATTCCTAGTGGGGCTATCTATAAGGCGTTTCACGCCAAATCAGACACCATTTTACTTTGGAACCTCGGATTTTTTCGGAACTTTCAAATCTATTAGCATAGGTTGAAAGAGGCCTTCATGATTTTTTTCAAATTTTTTTCTCCGATTGTTTTCGAAATATCTAATTTTGAAAAAGGTAGAGATTTTTTTTCGGACGCCTATAACTTCGCGGAAAATGATCTAACTAAAATTTTCAAAGCGACAAAAAATGTTCGTTTTTAGACTCTCTCTTGCGTAAAGAATATCAAGAAAATTTTTGAACTACGCTTCTATTGAAATTTTAACTTTTAAGAATAAATGGTCGATTTACAAAAAACATGTACTGATTGATTTTTCTCATAGCAAACTGTCACCTATTCTACAACTTTTGCAGCTATGCTCATAATGGGACAACGATGCACTGATAGAAATTTTATCTTGGCTCAAGATATATTTTCTTGAGCCAAGAATTTCATTCTGAAGAAAAGCAATTGTCTTGCTTTAAAAAATTCTTGTCTTGATTTAGATTTTCCTGGCTCTTAAGATTTTGTATCTTTGATGGATTACTCTCGTGTCTTGACCCGAAACTAAATTATCTTCAATCGATACTATTGAATTCTTTAAGCCAGACCACTTGTCTCTTCAGCTAAAAATGTCGTATTGTTATTTTAAGAACTTTAAATTTTTGGTTCAAGTAATAATTTCTTGATGGAAGATGTTTTCAAAGTAATGAAAAAAAAAAAAACTTTTTTTAAAATAAATTTCTACTTTAACATATCTGAAGTAAACGAATGTAGTCCTAAAAAATCACTTTGAAATTTTTTATTTTTAAAATAAAAAAAAAAAGTTTTTCTTCAAGCTGAGTAAATTGAGATCTTGATTTAAAAATCGCGCCATTCTCGAAACAAGTCGGTAATGTCTTAAACCTACATTTTGCCTATCTCAATCCAAGAGCAAGAAATTCTTTAGCCAAATATGTCAGATTTTGTTTCAAAACAATAAAGGCTTCATCGAAGAATAAAATTCTCAAGCGAAGAATTTTTTTTCTCTAGTCGAGAAATTCAATTTTTTGGTTCAAAAACTTATTTCTTAAATTAAAACAATTAAAAGTTTTAAAACAAGAACCACATTTTGAAGAAAAAATTTTTCTTGAATCGAGATATTTTTTCTATCAGTGTGGGATCTATTTTTATTAGATTTCTTAAATTTCATATTCCACTTTTTTTTAAAGAAAATTGTCTTAAAATAACAGCATGCTCAGGGTTTACTGTCGATAATTATCTGATACACAACTTTCATCAAAATTTTTAATTTTTCTTCTCCAGAAAAGTTATTACTAAGTAATTAATAAATAATAATTTCAATTAATAAAATGATAATGAATTAATTAATAATAATTTTTCTGAGTAAATAAAATTAGAGAATTTTGATGCTAGTTGTGTGTCGGATAATTTATAACAGGGATTTCTTGACTAAAATTATTTTATTGTTAAATTTAATTTTAAATTTGAATTTTGCATTCGACAGCACTCTTGGCCCACGCATCATCGTTGTCCCTACGCCACTGAAAATTAATACTGAGACTTCACTAATTGGCTGACACGTTTGGCCGTGCGATAAATGGGTACTCTACGAGGGCCCCGTGTCCCGCCGTTTGAAGTGCAATAAAAATTTTATAAATTCTTCTCGGCACGAGCCTCGAATGGACTAAGAGGGGAAACTGCCGGCTTCGCAGCACCCCGAGCGGGACTGCAGCGTCATTCACTGCCTAGAGCTACCCACGGGACGTGGTCGTTGAAGTTTATATTAAATATTCCAAATTTACATTAATTATTGTGAGAAGTGAAATCAACGGTGAGTCGAAAAAGACCCCGTACTATTTGATACTACTCAAGATCCACGGTGAGTCCAAGTTTGACCCCGGACACATCTTACAATCCACGTCTGCTGTAGTCCTTGAAACATTTTACCAAGAAATTATAAAATTGCGCTGAGTTTAGCAACCGCGTAATTAATACAAAAATTTAATTAATAGGAGTTGTCAGGACGCGACAACTAACAAAGTCCAGCGGCAGCGAGCTCGGGCGGCGCCCCTTTTTCCACCAATGGCGTCGTCAAAAACATCATCGATAAACGTGGTAAATTCATGAAGGTCATCTTGAAAGATTTTATTTTTTAATTTTAATGAAAAGCTTATATTTATTTATTCGGATATTAAGAAAATTTTTATATGTAAGTAAAATGAAAATTATTGGTTTTCGCGGTGTGGGTTCAAGAGCGTTCGGTCGCCATCTTGTATTCGGTTGAGGTTGCGTAGTAGTAATAAATTTATACTGTTAAGTCCAACCGACCACTTGTAAATTTGTTAATGAAATTTATATTTATTTAAAATCAAGACTAATGTAAATTCATTAGCCGGCATTTCGTTGGAGATTCTGAGTTTAACAGACCGTCTCTCTACCGGGTGTCAAGTCCACCCTAGCAACATCTCGCTAGGTACTAACCGCTCATTAAGTGATTAAATTTATTCTTATTTAAACCCTAACTCGGCAGCTGTGTGGTCTAGCCACGGAAAGGAAATTTTTGAACTCGTCCTTGAGATTTCTCAATTCTCTCCGCGTTGCTGCCTTGCATACGACTTTCTGAGGGATCGTCAGCCCTTCACCCTCAGTGGCGCCCTTAAAATTAAGGTACCTCGTGACCTCGGAAGCTCCGTCTTCGAGACCACAGAAGCTAAGGAGTACCTGGTTATAAATTATTACCAGTAAATCCTGAGCATGCTGTTATTTTAAGTCATTTTTCTTGAAAAAAAATTGGAACATGAAATTTAAAAAATTAAAAAAAAAAATAGATCCCATCGTTGTCTCATGATAAGCAGAGCTGGAAAAGTTGAAGAATGGGTAAGAGTTTGCTATGAAAAATCAATCAGTACGTGTTTTTTGTAAGTCGACCATTTATGCGAAAAAGTTTAAATTTCAATAGAAGCGTGGCTCAAAAAATTGTTTTAATATCCGTTACTGAAAAGATGACTAAAAATGAACATCTTTTGTGTCGATGAAAATTTTATTTGAACCACTTTTTGCATAGTTACAGGTGTTAGAAAAAAAATATCTGCATTTTTCAAACTTCGATATTTTGAAAACGGTTAAAAAAAATCCGAGGTGCAAAAGCTAAATGGTGTCTGATTTGGCATGGAACGCCCCCTATATTTTTCTCAATTTATCTATGATTGTCTTATTGAGAAGGTTTGCATGTTTACGTTACCACTATATTAAATTGGTTTCCACTATATAAAAACCAATTTAATATAGTGGAAACTTAAACATGCAAACCTTCTCAATAAGACAATTTATATATAAATTGAGGAAAATATGGATAGCCCGAACTGGGAATCCCAGACCATGTCGGTATCGCACCGAGTGCTCTACCAGTTGAGGTATGCGGCACTATACTAAACCCATATTTATTTACCTCTTAAACCTTTTTTGGAGCTCCACAAATAATTCAAAACCAAAATTAGCCAAATCAGTTCAGTCACTCTTGAGTTTTAGTGAGACTAACGAACAGCAATCGATTTTTATCAGGAGACACGGTAGTGTCTCGCGCCAAGTACACGTTCAATCACATGTATATGTGTGAAGTGTCATGGCGCGAGCCTACCGTGTATCTATACCATAAACATAGTGGTTTTTAGCTCTAATTTTTAAAAACTATTTTGAAATAATAAATTTTCAGAAAATTCCTTCTCTATTCGAAAGATAATTGATTGTTCGTCTTAAAATTATAAAATTTTATTCATTTTAGTTATGAGAACTAATTAAAATAATGAAATTAGGCCAGCATATACTATAGCACCCCCAATTTAGACACTTTTAGAAATTTTTTCATGCGTTAGGGGGCACTGCCAGAGAATAAAAAGTTATAAGAAAAGCCGCGATTGAGTAAAACATTGAAATTATTTTATAGCAATGATTCATTATTACGCCACCAGCGGTGCTTCGGTCTGTATTTTTTACTATAGTTTCATATTCAAATTTCTTATGAGCCTAAATAAATACGTTTCATAATCGTAAATAAATCCGTGTTAATATTTAAGATGAATTTTATTTATTTGACATCAGTGTTCATTATTATAACTTCAATCAATTTTCCCCGATTTTGCATAAATACTACAGAAAAAACTATACATTTTACTTTAGTTTTACTTGAAATTGTTGTGAGTTGCATGCGAATTGTCATAAGTAGAAGGAGAAACTTGACAACTATTTCAACCAATCTAATGTCAATTCTTTACCAATTAGCTTAAATAAAATTGAATTGAAGAACTCCTAATAGCCACTTTAGATTGAAATTGACAGTAATTTGACATTGAAATTATTGAAAATTTGCTGTACGGATTTGCCGCCAATTAAACAGCAACAGTTCAAAGGAAAACTTTACGGTTAATTTTTGCTCAATTTCAAGGTAACACTTTTTACTACACATAAAAGTCGGTTATGTTCATTCTTACCGTTTAAGAAGGTAATCAAATTTATACTTAATGTCTACAATTTGAATATAAAAAAATAGTTTACAATTTTTCAAGTGAAATTAACCATCAATTGGAGTAAAAATTTACCTGGAAATTGGAGAAAAATGTTTCTAGTAAGCTTTCGAAATGAATTCGCATTTTAATTCGGGTAGTAAATTTACGACAAATTGTATAGCAAGTTGTACATAAATTGTCCTCGAAAACAGAATCGTCTGAAGTTGACGGACATTCGATGAAATTTTCCAGGAAACTTTTGCTAAACAAACTATGGTATTATTAGGGTGTCCAATAATATTTAAACTTCTTAATATTGCAGTTATATTCGCTAAGACGTACCAAAATCAGCTCTACTTACTTAGCCGTACAATAATAATTATTCGTACAATAATATTAATCGAGTAATATTATAAAAAATCAATGCTAATTGTAAGGATATTTCCTAATTGTACACTTTACTTAGCAAAAATTTACGTTGCGAGAGTTTCCTTGAAATTTTTGTCAAATGTCCGTCAACTTCGGGCCCTTCCGTTATTGACAAGAACTTGCATAAAACTTGCGATACAATTTGATGTAAACTTACTACCCGAATTCGAACCCAAATTTACTTTAAAAGTCCTATACAAAATACCGTCAAAAACGGAAAAGCCTGAAGTTATCAAATATTTGACGAAAATTTTATGGGAACTTTTATTAGTGTTTTTTTCTAGTAATCAAAAAGTGACTTCTAAATTATGGAAAAATCAACCGCAAATTTTTTTTCTAAGTTTTGCTACCAAATTATCGGCCAATGCCGACAGCAAACTTCGATAATTTCAATTATTAAATTACTATCAATTTCAAGCTAAAGTGGCTTTTAGGGTTATATCGTACATCTAACATTGTGGCGCTACCTGTCAATACCTTATTTGCAAAATTTGAAAATCAGGTTTTTTAACAAATGGAAACATATAATTATTTTCTAATCGGAAGATTTATTAACGTTATACAAAAAAAAAATATTGTTTTTATCGAAGACTACTAATGGCAAATCTAGTTTCTTAATTACATTTTTATTATAAATAAATTACTGTTTTATTTGTTTTAACCGGCAATCAGCGACAAACGATTTCCTAGTGATTTAAATGGAAAAATTGGTAAAATATCGAAGTAGAGGGGTCAAATGGAAAAAATTAAAGGCTAATTTTTATTTACTTTTTCATAATTAAGCAATTAACTCACGAACAACTTTGATAGACCGACATTGATCGACAAACGACCAACAAACGATTGCAATCAGAATAAATCGGATCGGCTTACGTTGAGTTGGTTTATAATGAGGAGTTAAGTAAGTAGAGCTGAGATATACAATTCCAGCCATAAGCGATTTCTGATAATCAAGTTGGAAGCAAGCTAGTGACAACCAACTGCAGCAACTTGTTATCAAGTTGGCCGCGAAGATCTTTGGCATTTCCATAAGTTGACGGCAACTAGTCGCCTATTTTCTGAGAAAATGTGTGCCAACAGCTGGCATTCCCTTAGTTGATAGGGTTGACAGCAAGTTAACTTCAATTTTCTCAGAAAGTTGGCGTCAGGTAGCGGCAGTCGATTATCGTCAACTTTCTAGGAATGTTGGTAACAACTTGTAGTCAATAATAACGTCAAAATTTTAAATTTCGTTCTGTTGTATATAAAGTTATATCCGCTCAACAGTACCAAAATCGGGCAACTTAGTGCTATATATATATATATATATATATATATATATGTAAGTATAGATATATATGTAGATCAGTTAAAGTATGTTTACGTAGTAATTGCGTCAAAAATACGTATAACTATCTTTAATTAAGTGAATATTATTGAATAACAATTAATGATGCATCAGATAATTTAAAAAATTTTCAAAATATAATCCGTGATTAACTTTCTTATGATCTATCTAGCTACCCGCAATGTCTGTATTTAAAAATTACATCTCCTAGTAAGGGATCTACAGTATATATATATATATATATTAGGGTGGCCCAAAAAAACGGACTATTTTTTTTTTTTCGATCTCGTATAAAAATTTGTTGGTTTACGATGTTTTAAGAAGCCTCTCCAAAAATCAGCTCAATAAAAAATTTTTAAGAGGTCGCTCACGAATTTTGAAAATTTCAAAAATGATTGAAATTCGGATTTTTTTTTCAAAATTTTTTTTTTCTCGTGGCAGGATTAGTTTATATTCGTAAAATCATGACTACGCTGAAAATTTTACCCAAAAATTTAAATATTTAAACCTCGCTCAAGAATTTTGAATGTTTCCGAGTGCTGTCGTTTGAACGTTTTCGAGCGACCCTTGAATATTGATAATAAAGCTTCTCGATTTTTTCACCATTAATTTGCATCACAATGAATGAAAATATAACCCGAGAAATGAAAATAATAAGTTATTTATACACTTTTTTATTTTTTAATTCAATTTTCAGGTTTTTTCGCTTATTTAAAACTTACCAAATTTTATTGTTTAAGACTGTCCTGTATATTTTTGGTTATGCAAAAGTTATATTTTAGTGGAATGACGATAATTGAGTAATTAAAAAAATACAAAAACTAATTAAAAGTATTAATCACATATTATCAGTTAATATTCAAAATTCTTGAGCACCGTTTAAATATTTAAATTTTGGGCTGAAATTTTCAGGATTGTCATAATTTTACAAATGTAAACTTATGCTGCCACGAGAAAGAAAAAATTTAGAAGTAAAAAATCCGAATTTTAATCATTTTTGATATTTTCAAAATTCGTGAGCGACCTTTTAAAAATTTTTTATCGAGCTGGTTTTTGGAGAGGCTTCTTCAAACATCTTAAACCAACAAATTTTCATGCGAGATCGAAAAAAAAAAAATAGTCGGTTTTTTTGGGCCACCCTAATATATATATATATATATATATATATATATATATATATCTAATTCAGTGCTATCTACAGATCAATCAAATTATCATTTTTATTGAGTAATTGCGTTGAAAATATGTATAGATGTCTAATTAATACTTTATTATTGACAAATAATGAATTCTGTGTCAAATAATACTAAAAATTGAAAAATAAAATAACACCACAAAAATTAAACAAATCCTACCAAAAACAGATTCTCTGTATAAAGTCGCGCCAAGTACACGTTTAAAATTTTTTAAAAGTAAAAAAAAATTATTTTCTACAAAAAAAAAGTCAAATCGAAAAAATACCAAGTACCTAGTATGATGCAAAGTCATAACAAACACTTTCATAGAATTTAAAAAAAAAAACCTATAACAAAATTTCAATGTACTTGGTGTGCGTTACTACATGTATTGAAGCAAAATTAATTTCTAATGAAATCAAATATGTCTTGTTTACTCTTTTGTAAGCACACCAAGTACATTGAAATTTTGTTATAGGTTTTTTTTTTTTAAATTCTATGAAAGTGTTTGTTATGACTTTGCATCATACTAGGTACTTGGTATTTTTTCGATTTGACTTTTTTTTTTGTAGAAAATAATTTTTTTTTACTTTTAAAAAATTTTAAACGTGTACTTGGCGCGACTTTATACAGAGAATCTGTTTTTGGTAGTATTTATATAGACTAGAATACACATAAGAATATATTTAAAAAATAAATAGTTCTATAGGAATTTTCTACTAAGAAATAAATAAGGTTAAAACAAATATTTATAGCTGCCCGATGAAAAAAGTTTTTGTCTAATCATATATAATTATGCATAATCATCTATATATGATTGGATCCAAAAATTGGCCAGGTCTAATTATATATAATCAGATCTGTTTATACATGATCATGCATGAATGAATATAGTCATTTTTAGAATCTCATTTCGAATACCTTGAAATTATTAATTAAGTAATTTAATTAGGATTTCTTGTTTTCATCAATATAAATATCTATTAAATTTAAATTAAAAAAAAAAAAGAAAAATTACTATTCGTTGACCACCACTTTACTACGAGGTCACCCATCCAATCAATGACCTACGCCGATGCTGCTTAACTTTGGTGATCGCTGGATTGTAGTCTGATCCTTTAGTCTGCTATGAACTTACAATAAATGAAAGTTTATGGCATTACTTAACTCAAATAATCAAGTCGATACATCATACGTAAATAATGCACCTAATAATGAATTTGATTTTGTACATAAATTACAATAGAATTCATTAGATACATATAATCAAATCTATTTATCTATAAACTTATAAATAATCGTATATAAATCGATATCGATTGATACTTTTAAATTGCTGCCGAAACCTTTGAACATTTTTTAAGTATTAGGGATTTAAGTTTATTTGATAGTTGACAAAATAAAAATTTAATAACATTCATATTAAAAAATTGTCATATTATGTAATATATATATATATATATATATAACTACATATAACTTTATATCAGTCATGTCTGATCAGATCCAATCATATATAAACTTATGCACGACCATACATGAATTTATATTAGCCATGTCTGATCAGATCTAATTATATATGGATTTGTATCAGTCATGTCTAATCAGATCTAATTATATATAGACTTATATATAATTAGATCTGATCATATATAGACTTATATATGGTTATATATGGAGTTATACCAGCCAAGTATGAACATATCTAATTATATATAGGCTCATATATAATCAGATCTGATCAGATCTGATTATATATAGACTTATATATAATTAGATCTGATCATATATAGACTTATATATGGGCTAATAACACCCAGGTATGATCAGATCTAATTATGTATGGGGTCATATATAATTATATATAATTATATATGACCCTATATATAATCATGCATGATTATATATAACTTCATATATGATTATATATAATCATATATAATTAGACAAAAACTTTTTTCATCGGGTGCACATGGACAGATGACATATACATATATATTACAATATTGTGTATATGTACGTATAGAGGTATATGTGTAGGCAGAGTTGCAAAAATCTTAATGTAAAAAATATTGCAGCAATCATTATTTTTTTTAATGGGAATGTAATTTTTATTCATTACTCATTAAAAAAAAATTTTAATGTAAAATATTTACATTACTCATTAAATAATTACCGTGTAATTTGAGGTCTTCCATAACTCATTGGAAAAAAAAATTAATAATGAAAGATCATACATTACCCATTGAAATCGTAATGAGCCATTATTGGTCCTTCATTATCCATTAAATGTCAAAAAATGAGTAATGTAATTATGCATTACGCATTTAAAAAGTAATGTATAATGAAAGACTCGACTCATTATTTTTATAAAAAATAAATTAGAGTGATATTTGATGGGCTTTTTTGAATTTTTGATGGGTATATGAACAATTGAAGAATATAAGGGTCACAACTATTTTAAAATTAAAAAATTTCTCAGTTCAGGATTCAAAAGCTTTTTTCTTTTTTATTTTTACCAGAGAAATTTGTTTGAAAATTTAACGGTAAATACGGATTTGTGTTTTGGTTAGAAAAATTTTTGAAATTTCCGTAATATTCATGCTACGGATCAAAGATTCAATTCCTTGAATTTTACGAATTATTTTACAATTTTTCAAAAATCGATGTGATTTGATAAATTTAAGATTGAATTTCTCCAGAATTTGATTAATTTCATGAAATTTATCCCTAGATTTTTTAACGAATAAAAGTTTTTTCTGCCCTCCGGCCTGGCAACTTTCAGGCTGCTACCCAGAACGAAATTGCAACGTTCCGGCTACGTCGAGCAGAAAAATAGTATACGCACCTTGGCCAGTAAAAAAGAAAGCCTCAGACCACATGTTTGTTAGCCTCGGCTTCGCATCGGCCAACAATTACATGTGATCTGAGACTTTCCTTACTTTACTGGCCTAGGTATGTAATATACTATTCTAAAGCCATAACTATCTAGCGAACTAATGTTCGGTACACAAAAAACAATTTCTCTGTATTTTTTGTAAAATTTAAACTATAGTTTCATAATTATTCATGAAATTTTATCTAAATTTGACATCATTTCAGTAATTTATTGATGGCATAGAATCGTATAAAATTTAATGAATAAAATTTTATAAATAATTTTTCCTCGGGTGTTGTTAAGAAGTTACGTATGGCTACTTAATTTAGAATTGAAAAAACAATAAATTTTTTTTTATTTGTTACTTACTTAACTATCTGAGTACTTAAAAAAAAGTTTTATTTTATTTTAATGTATAATAGATGGTTTAGTACTTCCTATTAATGAAAAACAAAATATTTTTCTAAAATATTAATGGTTCACTTATGACAATTAGAATAAATAAAAAAAAATCATAACTTAAGTCTTCAGTAAATACGATTAAAGATGAAAGTAAATAAAAAAATATTTTAGCGAGAAATTAAAGAGTAAACGCGATTGCAGTGCTTATGAGAGTAAATAGTGTAAGGTATCGAGTAAAAGAGTTACGGCAGTAAAACAAAAGATCCATTGCACCTGAAGTCAATCGATAGGACCTAAAAATGAGGGGTAGTGGTGGTAATCCCTTCCACGGTAAATATAATTGAGCTTTGGCAACAAAGGCGGTCATAAGTAATTACTCATGTGAAGCTCCAGCGATTAGTGTTTTTAGTTTGTGTTTAAAAAAATACTCTTGTGAAGAATTAAAATATTTTATCAAAACTTCATGATAAGGTGAGTGATTTTTTCTATTCTTTTTATAATAGTAGAGTAATTTTTTGTTATTAAAATTTGCAAATCTAAAATATTTAGAACAAAGAATATGAGAATATAGGTTAGATGTAGGGTCATCTTCATCTTTATTCATTCAAAATGTAGTTATAAAATAAAATCAACTAAAATTATAATTAAAATATTAAGATAAATTATATATTTTAAACAATTTTTATTATAAACGAATGACACTTTTCTTTGTTTTCACGCAATGGATGTTAGTAATTGTAAAAAGCGAGAATTAAGTGTCTATCCCATTTTATTAAATCTTTCACTTACAATACTGTTGGAAGAGTCTGTATTGGCTGGCTGCGCGACAAAAACGACATCTGTCGACCGTATTAAATCATCTTCAAAAAGCACAGAGAGAATACTGCAAGTTTTTATAAACAAATAATTAAAATTTTCAAGAATCGCGAAATATATGTGCATTACTACATTTGGAAAGTAGAAAAAAATAGATTAGATTGTGCTCAAAAAATTAAGCATAAAAAATTTTAATGAATACAAAATAAATATTATTTTGACCAAAATAAAGTTAGCTAGTAATAATAATAATAATAACAACAATAATAATCATAATCATTTTACTATTCACAAGACAAGTGCGATTTAACGCGTATTTCGTCCACTGCGGGCGCTGCAATCGATTCGATTGTCCCCACCCTCCGCACCCTGCCAATAGCGTACGGCTACTTCACGTTTGTAAGTCCCGCAACCATTGTTCAGCTCCAACCACCTTGTGCTTGCGATGGCTCACGAGATCAAGCAGCTGTATTACTCCCACCCTTATGATCACAGCATTGCATGTTGTACAGACTCTTACGCCGCATTGCAAGTGAAAGATTCAATAAAAAAAGACAGACACTAAATTCTTGCCTTTTACAATAACTAACATCTATTACGTGAAGGCAAAGATGAATGTCACTTGTTCGCAGTAAAATTCGTTTTGATTATTATTATATACAATTATAGAAACATATAATGGTATTTTATAAAGTATATAATATATGCATAGTTTTGACTAAAAGTTAATATTTTCTCATTACATTATATCCATAAATAAATGAATTTTCATTGAATAAGTCGTCAAAATTGCGTTAGAGTTTTCATTTGATGAAACTAAATTTTTCATTAAAGTTTGTAGTCATGTATACCAAAAGATAAACGGGGTTTTAATATTTATCGTTCATACAATATAATACTGATCAATTTCCAAATTTATATAAATAATCAATTTTCTCGAAATTTTTATGAAAATATACCTATTTGTAAAATTCATGACTCGCAAAAAAAAAAACAAAGCTTACGTGATTTGTTTTCAGTAGCTTTGTATAGGTAATTTAATGAAGTGATAAAAAATGACATGTTAATAATTAGTATCAAAAATTTCCATCGCTATTCCCGAAAAATTGTCATAACAGGCAATCACATTTAATTAAAACACAAGGGCACTCCATGCTAGAACCGGCAATCTTTTACCCAAACTTATTGAATTTGACTAAAGTATTCTATCCCTTCTCACCCAATGAAAGAAATTTCTCGGAATTTTAAAAAAATTTTCTCCCTTAAAGGGATGTTTCTTCATCTTAACATATGGATTTTTACTGTATTTTTCGGAGAAAAATCAATTTATGAGCTCTTACAAATCAATTCCTAGCTCATTCAAAAGAAAATTTATGAAGCATATTTTTGAACAGCTTATTGTTTGGTCAAAAATTTTTCGAACGGCAACTTTTTTAGGGACAAAAAGTAGTGGACTTAGCGTCAAATATCTCGAAATGAACAGAGTTTCTAGAGAGTTAATTGCAACTTTCAAAATCAAAAAATCGAAAATAGAACAATGATATCTAATAAATAGTTGTACATGTAAATTTTTAATTTAAACGTCTAATGTAAGCGTTTAAGGCATGCACATTCAGTTTTGTAAGACCTTGATATTGTTAATCAGTTAATTTTTTCAACCCTTTGTAGTACTCAAATAATGGCGAAAATAAACGAATCTCCCGTAACAAAACGACGGAGAATTAGTGGAAATTCATACTTTCAAAGTCCACTAATTGATTCTGACAGCGATTCTGAAGATCCATTACCAAATAAAATGGATGAAGTGATTATTTGGCTTAGTCAAATGAGCATATCTGCCACTGAAGAAAACGCCGGAGCTGTCACTGATTCTCATGTCGAAAATTCAGATAATCTCGATAATTCTGAAGATGATGATGACGATAAAAAAACTGAGAAAAATGTTGACAATGATGGTTATAGTAGTGATGATAGTCACGTTAATATCGATAAAATGGCAAATTTTCCATCGGTCTCCAGTCTGGATCAAAGCTCAGCTGACAAAAGCTCCGATAACAATGAACCTGAAGAAGTAGACGATAGGAAAAAATTGTCAATGGCCATTAATAATTTGGCTTGTCTTGATGGTAAATATTTTGAAGTTATTGCTGATAAATCAAGCTTAACCGAGACTGTTATTGCTACATGCAAACTCTGTGATCCTCCGAAACCATTCAAAGGATCTCTTCGAACAACATCGAATTTTATCACACATCTTAAGGTAACCTTCATTTAAAAAGTAGATTATAATGCATAAATCGATTTATAAAAAATGATTTTCTCTCTTCAACTCAAAAAGTATTTCATTTCGTTCGGAATGAAAAACTAATGAAGAGTAGTGGTTTCAATAACAAGAATTTTGAATTATTCACTTTGTTCATTCCAACTCTTTGAATTTATTATTCTTCGATTTTATCACAAATAGATCTGATAAATACTATATGAGAAAACTTCGAAATTAAAAAAAAAGCAAATTTAGAAAACGATTGGCCCTAAAGGCCATCCCTGTAAATTTCTGCTAGTTCTATACTTCTGCGCTCAAAATTCTACTGAATACAAGGTTTTTGAGCTCAAAGAGTAACAGTTTGATGAAACACGATTTTTGAAATTTTCAAACTGCTACAACTATTGACTTAACGAGTCGATTTTCAAACGGTTAGCGGCATTCGACGTCGTTTTTTGAGTTCTAGAAAAATAATTTGTCGTAAATCTTTTAAAAACTAAGAAATTTTGTACTCCCTTCATTTTGAATAAAAATATAATGGTTAATTTTTCTTTTTGAATCAGAGATGTCATAAGAATAATCATGGAGAGTATTTGATATATTCTGAAGAGAAGAGGAAAGGTTCTGACACTATCAAAAATATCAATCGCAAGCGTTGGTCATGTGTCTTCGATCAGGATCAATTTGAGCATAATGTGGCTCATTTTATATTAAAATTTATGGTTCCATTCAGAGCAGTGGAAGATCCAACGTTACAGAAAATATTTGACGGTAAATGATTCTGATTTTTTATTTCATTGAAAAACAAATACTGATTTTTAAAAAATGTGTTTTTGAGAAAGCTGATTATACTTCACATTTGTACTAATTATAGATATTTTCGAATATTTCACAATGATTGGTTGAAATCGCTTATATTCCGCAGTATATTTATATTTTCATATAAAATAAAAAACCAATGATAATTTTGAGCCCTACTCGTATGTTAAGAAAAAAGATAAAGTTTTTCGTATTTTTCGATAGAGAATCTAAAGCGATTGGCTCTCTTCTGAGATACTCACACAGAAAGAACAGTTTATTGATCAAAGTAAAAAAATTTCTTGGCTCAATAAAATATTTTGGAGAGCGAAAATATCTTGGGTAAAGTAGGGAATTTCGTGAGTCGAGAAATTCTTTAGTCTCAAAAAAATTCTTTTGAGACAAATAAATTTTTACTTTGCATCCAGACAACAAGTCTTTAAAAAATTTTCTTGGCTCAAGTAAACCTTTTCTTCTGTGTAAAAGTTTCGAATATGATAAAATAGTCTGTCAAATCCGCATTATAGGTTATTTTGATAATATTAAAGTCCGATATTTATTTACCATTTTCAGCAATATGCTCTTTGAAAAATCACGATATTGTCATTTATTGAAAAGGTCAATGTATATATTTTTAAATTAACACTATTTTTAAGCGTTACCAAACTATTTAAGGTATAATATGTTAAAACATTGAGCGAACTTTAACCTGCGAATCAATCTAGTATATAAAATTTTGTATAGTCGGTTTAATCATGTATGAAAAAAAAATTTTTTCTTTTCGAAAAACTTAATTTTTTGGCTCACGAAAATGTTAGGAAAATGAGAATTATTCTGAATTGAATTAAATTTCTTTAAAAAATTTACAGTCGAAGCTCCCTAAAGTTGCCCTCTCCGTACAGGACCATTCTCTAAAGTTGCTTTTTCCCCTTCCCCCCACTCTGTATTCTCGCCAGTAGGATAATTGATTCCCCTATGCGCGTTTCGATGCGTCACAAAATCAAAACAAACCATGTTAGATATACATTCAGGCTAACCTTAAATCGTGATTTTTAAATTATTTTTAATATCCTAATATTAATAAGTAAATAATAAATAATAGATTAGCGCATTAATCACTAATTTAAAACATTGGTTGAACTATTATTTCCAGTTACGAAAAATTGTTTTTTAATTACCGAGCAGAAATTTGAAAAAATAAACTAACAAAATTTGTTACATCTCGAAAATACTTTTGCTAATTATTTATAAGTTGCCCGGATAGTTTTATTAATGATAAAAAAAATTGGATTTCTAGGTTAACTATTTCGCATAACAGAATATGTATTCAATCAATTATAGATATTTGAATCGCGCGCCAGAATCTTGAATTCCGATTCGTCTAGTAAAAAGAAGAGTGGGAGAAAATCCAAGTAACTTTAGAGAGCGTATCCTGTCAGCTTTAGAGGGCTAGAACTTTAGGGAGGGTAACTTTAGAGAGCTTCGACTGTATTTTTCCTCTAAAATAACTTAGGTCCGCCTGAATAAATAGTAATCCACTTATTCTGTGTGTAAGATAACACGACTTGTGAATTTTTATTGTTTAAATGGAAAGAAATTCAGGATTTTATAAAATTAAAATTGAATCATTTATTTACTGTAAGCAATCATTGTATATAAGTTCGAAAATATTTAGATTGCTCGAGTAAAGTCAATTAATTAATCTAAAAATGCTAACTAACTAAAATTTCTGAAGTATCGTTTTATTTTATTAAATTATTTTATAGATTTGCAAATAAAAAAAACGATTGCAAGTTGAAACATTTAACTCGATACAATTTAATGACTCGAGTTGATAAGATTTAGAAAAAATCGGTTGATGGCGTACATCAAGCAATTCGTCGAGTCGTTGATGATGGAGGGTATGTATGCACGACTGCAGATGTTTGGACTAGAGGATCTCGTCGATTTCTTGGAGTAACAGTAAGCTGGGTTGGTATTATAATTTCCATAATTTTTTCTAATAAATAAGTTATAAGTTGATAACTTTTTCGTTCGGAAAATTTAAAGTATTGATATTTAGATAACATTTGTAATTTTTTATTCTCAACAATGGCCTTATGCATAATCGCTGTTGTCAATTACTTAATAATGAATACAGAGTCAATGGATTTAAGTACTAATAAACGTTAATCTCTTCAATTTTTCGGTTAGTTTTTAATTTTTTTTTTCTTTTTTTTTTTTTTAATCAACAATCATAGCTTCGATTTTGAATATAATTTTATCGTAAAACGAACAAACTACTGTTGAAAGAAAATATTACTTTGAATCAAATGAGATAATTAGTGATTTAAAAGTCTTGTTACTACCACAATAAAAGGTTAATTTTTTTCACTTCCACAGATTGATCCTCAATCGTTAGAGCGCAAATTTGCAGCAATTGTATGCAAAAGATTTTATGGGATGCATTCATTCGATGCAATCGCAAATCAGTTATCAAGTATTCACTCTTCTTTTAGCTTAACATCACAGTCTATTCAAGCGACGATAACTGATAACGGATCAAACTTTGTGAAGGCATTTCAGGAGTTTGGAGTTCCAACATTGAATGATTCTCATGCAGGTAAATATATGGATTTAAAATTAAAAAATAAATAAATATCTGAACAACTCATGAATTTGATTCAAAATATTTTTATCGTTTATTCAACTGGTGATTTAAAGAATTTTGTAAGATTTTAAGTAAGTTTTATAATTGTTGAGCATGCATGAGCCTGAACAATCAACGGACATTATAGATAACAATTCTGAGGTGGTTTTGAACAGGCAAGTAGTTTAGAAGAAATGATGGCATAAATATCCAAGATAAGAAAGAAAAATATGCTTTTACGTTTAGAGTTTTCGATTATCAGCTGCGAAACATTTTAACATAATCGGTTTATTGTAAATAACCACAAAAAGTAATGTTTCAAACATTTTTCTCGTCTTTAAGTCGATCAGAGTGCTTTAATTTTTTTCATATTTGGTAATAACATTATAAATTGTTTTTTTATTTTTTTAAGAATTCGAATATCATTCATTTAATTACTAGAAAAGCTTCATACAATAAAATTTTACGGAGTTATCATGGAAAAATGTAAGAATGTCATTTTTTTACTTCGGCAATCAATCATTCAGAAAATTATAGGCGTACAATATGCACACTATAGATTTGTTAATTCTTATAAACTGGACGTGATAATTTTTGATTAAATTTTTTATACAGAGAAAACTTGTGGCTTAAAAACGTGTTGGTAGTATGGATATTTGCAAATTCATATAAATTGTTGTCAAAGCCATTTCCTAAATATTACTGCCTGTTACAACCTAACTAAAAATTGGATTCTTTTTATTTATCCCTCAATTGTTGGAGGATAGCATAGTCTAAAAGGAACTAAATTACTTTATGTGATTCTTAACAATTATTTTCATCTCAACCTTAAGTTTGAATCTCCATAATATCATTATATCATGCTAATTCATCATACGTCCGGTTCAATTTTTTCAGATTTATTTGAGCAGCAGTCTCAAAATATGGGTGAAGCAATCAATATTAGTGTGTCTGAAACGGATTTTGATTCTGTTGATCGAAATGTTGAAATGAACAGTGAATTTTCCACTGAGTGCGAGTATAAATTACCTCGCCATTTTAGATGTTCTAGCCACACGTGAAATTCGATTGCGACAACTGATAGCTTAAAAGCTATTAACAATTCCAAGAGACTGAAGAGAAAATACTTTAAGGTTATCGATAAATGTTCGTCACGATGGAAATGCTTGCGATCTCCCAAAAAATATGAAAGTCTAAAAACTTACTTAGGAATTTCTTTGAAACGACCTATTGTTACTCGATGGAACTTCACTTTTGATTGTATTTTTCAGTTGTGACCGTTCAAGATAAACTTTTAGATAATAATGAGTTGAAGTTACCAAAAGCTTTTAATTCTAGCGATATCGAATTCCTTAAAGAATTTGTGCGTTGCTCAAAACCTCTGGCCATTGCTATTGATCGATTACAAGCCGATAAATCGTATTATAGTGTTTTTCTTCCTACATTAATTTCATTAGAATACGATTTGAAAAATTTGATCGCTGATGAAACTGTTGTTGACTGCAAACCTCTTGCTGGAGCTATTATCAAAGGAGTCGATGAACGATTTCAAAAATTACTTGACCCTTTACAACTTGATGCTGATTCATTCATAGCGTCTATCTCTCCTCCGCAATTTAAAGGTCGCTGGCTAACATCTTTTACTGAAGAAGAACAAAAACCAGTTCATCAACGGTTTTCAGAAGTTGTATCCGGGGAAACGTTCTCAGAGCCAGTGACCGGCGACAATGAAAATGTAATGGATGATTTTAATTTTGGAGAATCGAGTTCAGCTATTCCCGAATTCCAACCATCACTGTCGCAAGGTGAATCAGCAGCTGAAGTAGCGCGTTACTTAAAGAGCAGAGATACGGGGCTAAAACTGTTAGATAAATTTCCGTCAATTCGGAAAGTTTTTCTAAAATTTAATACACTGTTGCCTTCATCAGCTCCTGCAGAAAGACTATTCAGCCACGTAACGATGATGAATTTACCAAGCTACAATCGTCTAACAGACGAGCATTTTGAAAAAAGAGTTCTGTGTAAGGTGAATGCAGCAAAAAGTTATTCTTAATTTGAATCGTATCATGTTTCGTTATTCGTTACTACAACTATTTCATGATTTATGTTCAAATTTAAATCAAATTTTCAATAAATAAACCTGACATTAATACAAAAAGTTAGTTTTTACCTCGATAATTATTTTTCACTTTCAAACCATTTCAATTTTTAAAGCTTTGCAGTACTATCCCAACATTTTTTAGAATTCATCGAAAATAGTTTTTTTATTAGAAGAAGTGAGTCTGAACTCTAATTTATTTTTTTAAACACTACGAAAGCTTTGAAGCCTTAATGAAGGCAAAATTTGTTTACTAATTGATGTAGTAAAAATGCATAAAATGTAAACATTTGGACTTTTGCAATTTTTTTTCGTCCTTGCTTACGTTAACTAGTTTTCTCTATCGATATCGAAATAACGTGTTCATTTTTCGGTAAGCTTTGTGTACTCAGTATATGAGTAAACTGAATCAGTAATATAAATTTATACATATACCTAAATTTAATAACCAATTTCATTATACATTATGTTGAATTTTTATGACAGCGTGTGCGTCTAAATTTTACTGTCTACTCAACGCGGCTAAAGAAATATTCATGTCTAAGTATAAAAAATTATAATGTTTAGTTGACAAATGTCATATTAAATTAGATTTCATTTTTTTTCTCCTATTTGTGATAAGGTTTTAAATTTTTCTAACATCTAAATAACAGCTATTATCACAAATAGTAATTATATTCATTCACAATAAGTAATAAAATACTCATTTATCCTTCATTGAATATAATGAAATGGGTAATGAAAAGTTGGTACATTACTTATTAACGTTAAAAATTATAATGAAGATTGTTGATATACTCATTAAAATTTTAAAATGAGTAATGTAAAGATGATACATTATTCTTAAAAAAAAATTTTATGAGAATTAATTTTTGTTCCATGAAGAAAAAAATAATGAGTAATGGAAACTGATTTCATTACTCATTATTGTAATAATGAGTCATGAAACGCCAATGCATTAACTAAAGTAATGCATTTTTTGCAACTCTGTGTGTAGGTATAAATGTAATTAAAATATGTAAAAATCAATTATTTACAATAAAAATTAATCTGGATACAGATATTAAATTTAAGAAAATAATACGTGCATGTACAACATACACAAAGCTTTGCACGTATGACAGAAAACATACAAATATCTTTTTTTTCCATACAATTAAATTTATAAATATATTTTTTTTTATTTACTTAATATAAAAATATTGCATGTATGACATACATACATAAAACATTTAAAACTTAGCAGGCACAAACATAATTTAATTAATTATAATAATTATTTTTAATACACCATCTTTGTACGAAAAAGAGCATACAAGTAGGTGAGACAAAACATGAGTGGGCGTCAGAAATACCATGCGGTAACCTGAGTACCGGGCGGAGTAAAACAATAAGAGCAAGGCCCAAGAATAAAGAAAAGAAACGCCCGCAGCCAGAGTAAGCGACCAACTTACTCTTGCTGTTATCCTGATACTATAATTTAAGAAAAGACACTTTAGAGGGCTGTAAAACACTCAAATTTAGAAGTAAATTTACCAAAATCGTAAATTTGATTATTACCTAGTACCTAGCACATTTTGGCTTTGTAATATTTAAAAATTATCTATACTTATAAATGATTTATTTATTAATAAATTTATCAGATGACGACAGCATCTTAAATTTGTTTAAATAAATATGATTGCTTATAAAGCATATCGTATTTATTTAAATAAATAAAGATTCCCGGTATTCCATCTCCAATAACGACGGAAGAGCTGGATCATCGATAAAATTTTTGACGAATAACCAATAACTATGGGAGAGTGTTTCTGCGTCTTTTCTCATAGCCCCTACCATGGGGGCTTATCTAAGATTACAATGTAAATAAAAGTCACTGCAGCCGCTAATTAATCAGTTCGTTTTTACGCTTCGTTACTGCCGGGTTCGACCCCGTTTTTGAGTTTCTTACAAAGTACAGTTTTCGGGTGTGATTCCGCATTTTTATTTAGAGAGTGTTTACAAGGATTTTCATTTTCATTTCAATATATTTACAAGGATTTTCATTTTCATTTCAATATTTCATTTTGGAGGATATTTACAAGGATTCTAATTTTCATTTCATTTGGATTTCAATTCAATATTATATCAAGGATTTCGATTCAATACTTCCTTTGGGGGAATATTTACAAGGATTTTAATTTTCATTTCCTTTGGGGAATATTTCAAGGATTTCAATTCAGCATTTCATTCGGAGATTATTTCAAGGATTTCGATTGTGGATCTCAAAGTTTTGGATTATTTCAATTAACGTTAAAAATAAAAATTATTGTTTTCCCCCTTCGTTAAACGCTAAAAGGGTGCAGTGATTTTTACTTGTGTTGTGAATATATGGGCATTAAAAACAAATAAATTAAAATATTACTCGAGAGAAATTTATAAAAATTTGGTGAATCTAAAACAAATGTGTGAAAAAAAAAAGTTCGAAAAAGTTCGACAAAGTTCGAAATTTGTTACAAAACCGAACTTTTTTGCGAACTTTTTCGAACTTTTGTGAGACCATACAAATAGCATAACAAACTAATATCTTGGATGCCTTTGAACCTTTGAGGGTAAAATGGACCGCCAAAATTTTTTGGATGAAAAGTGGAGAAGGAGGGGGTGGGGGGCAAAATGACCTCATAGGGTAAAATAGACCCGCGAAGGCAAAATGATGCCCCCAAGTTTTTAACATTAAAAAAGTTGAGGGGCGGGGGGGGGGGGGCATTAGGGCAAAAATGTCCCCGAGGGACAAAGAAGTATCTCTAAAATTCGTGACATGAAAAGTGGGAGGAGGGGTGGGTTCGGGGGGGGGGGGGTGATGGGCCATCGGGTCAAAATGTTCAACTTAAATTTTTAACTTTTTCGATTATTTTTATCACCGAAGTTCGATAATTTCAGAACTTTTTTGATACTTTATATCACCGAAGTTCGAAACTTTCAGAACTTTATCGATAATTTTCAAGAGTAAAAATTCTAAAAAAGTTCTAAAATGTTCGAACTTCAGTGATAAAAAATATCGAAAAAGTTCTGAAATTTTCGAACTTCGTTGATATAAAATATCGAAAAAGTTCTGAAATTTTCGAACTTCGCTGATATAAAATATCGAAAAAGTTCTGAACTTATCGAACTTTTTTAGAATTTTTACTCTTGAAAGTTATCGAAAAAGTTCTGAAATTATCGAACTTCGGTGATAAAAATAATCGAAAAAGTTAAAAATTAAAGTTGAACATTTTGACCCATTAACCCCCCTCCCCCGAACCCACCCCTCCTCCGACTTTTCGTGTCACGAATTTTAGAGATATTTTTTTGTCCCTCGGGGACATTTTTGCTCTAATGCCACCCCCCTCCCCAACTTTTTTAATGTTGAAAATTTAAGGGCGATCATTTTGACCCGATGCCCCCCCCCCCAACCCGCCCCTCCTCACACTTTTCATGTCACGAATTTTAGAGATACTTTTTTGTCCCTCGGGGATATTTTTGCCCTAATGCCCCCCCCCCGCCCTTCAAATTTTTTAATGTTAAAAATTTGGGGGCATCATTTTGCCTTCGCGGGTCTATTTTACCCTATGAGGTCATTTTTCCCCCCACCCCCTCCTTCTCCACTTTTCATCCGAAAAATTTTGGCGGTCCATTTTACCCTCAAAGGTTTAAAGGCATCCAAGATATTAGTTTGTTATGCTATTTGTATGGTCTCACAAAAGTTCGAAAAAGTTCGCAAAAAAGTTCGGTTTTGTAACAAATTTCGAAATTTGTCGAACTTTTTCGAACTTTTTTTTTTACACGGGTGAAATTTAAGTTTATAATTTCTTTTCAGTTTAACCGCAATAACAGGAGTGTCACTTCACTCCCAAAAACCTTCAAGGTTAAGAAACTAAAGTTTAAACTGATCCCGATCATTGAGGTCGAGAGGCCTATACCTCTCATCTATATCAGCGACGCAGATCCGAGGTTCCACTTTTATGCTGACAAATTCCTGTCTGGATCCTCCAAGTTGGCTCCATACGAGTGGGTTCCTGACGACCACGTAGAACTGATAGTTCTAGATTAATCTTTAGAGGAAAAAGTACCCTTTTTAAAATCGGTCCCCTTTTTCCACCAATGTAAGTAAGAATAAAATTTTTAATTTATTTTAAAGATCAGGGATTATTCCTAGGAATCTGTAGATTCCTAAAATATAAAATCTCTTTTCCCCATAGTCCCAATTATCACCGGGACGTAACAATTAGTTCACAACAAAATGAAATTTGCGAAGATCATAAGCCCAATAAAAATGTTAATGGATTTTTAACGCTTGCATGCTCCAATATTATAAAATATATATATTTTATCATATTGTTTTTGAAATACATATATGATCAATTAACTTTATCCAAGAAAGGTTTACGATCTTAATTAACTATATTAAACTTTAAAAAGTATAGCTTTAAGATTAAAATTAAAGTGCCTCCGGATAAAAATAATTTTTTTAAGAATAATATTGATTATGTTAAGAAAATATATCGGAATCATGGCTTTATTGTGGACCGCAAACGATTGGACACTATCGATTTATTCTTGATATCTTTAGCTATTAAAAAAATGAAGGATAATTTAGCATTTATATTCATATTATGGAATTTTGAGATTACAATATCTCGATTTAAATTGAGAATAATTCTTTTGCAAACTGTTCCCATCTGGTTGGAGCGATGTGCAACGTTGGCATGGCCTTTGGATTATATGAAGAATCGTCATCTGGGTGCTGTAGCACTACAACTGAACAGTACCTTGGAAGTATTCAGCAACGAAATTTTTTTCTCTGCAGATGATGGTGGAGCAGCTGACCGTTTCATGTGTATAAAAGTCAAATTTATACACATTAAGACAAACATAGTTTTCAAGATAATCGACACCCACTGTTTGTCAGCAACAGTAGGAAAGTCTACTCATACTATACGCAACAAAGTCAAGGACGAGGATGAGTTGGAATGCGTCCCACATGACCTAACATATTTTGGGTGCATCACTAAAGGATTCGTCATTATCTAATGCCTAATCATAAGCATTACTAATCCAACCGCAGGGTGCCTCGTTTACAGTTCCAGTTATCATAATAGTGTATGTAATTACGCAGAATTAAACACTTTCAACCAACATCAGCAGCGGGAAAATATCGCCAAACCAATACAGAACCAGTCCAAAAGTTTCCAAGGACCAACAGCAGTTCAATTTTCAAATTCAAATTCAATCAATTAAAACCAGATTGGACCAGTCCCACTAGAATTATCAATAGGCAGAAGCTTAAAAGTTAATAAAAATTTTAGACATTTAAGGGAATTGTCTTGAAGACAGTAGATTAATCTTTAAAGGCTTTAATACCTGTTATCATCAGGAAAATTTATGTATTGCTTAAAAATTACTCACTATAGTAGTATTAGATAACCAAAAGTTCATTTACAAACATGAATTTATGTTTAATTACCTTGTTTATTATAGATACAGATAAATATTGAAGTTGCTTACTGACTTAAGTCGAGAGGTAGTTACCTCATTTTTCATTATTAATTTCGACTTGAGCAGTTACTTCTTGAGTAACTTATAAATTACCGCAAGGTTGACGTACATCAATACGAATTTAGATTTAAAATTGATCATTCCAATAATAACAAACGACTGAGTCGGGAGGTAATTAAATTACTAGATACTAACGTTTAGTTTCATATAACTAGTTTTAAATAATATTATAAAACGTTGTTTCTCAGGTTTAGGTTAAAATTCAAAAGTCAAGAACTTGTTTTATTCAAAATTTATTTGAACTTTTAGTTTATACAGAGTCAGTCATATATTCAATTTAAATTTATATCGAGCCAGTTTATTTAAAATAGAAGTCGCACCGATTTTATTAAAGCGCCGTGACTTACTTAAGTCGGGACGTGTTACGTTCTGGCTCTGATTAAATTTAAATAAAAATTTTGGAATTTTTTTTTTTCGAAGTCTCGAATTATTTATACGCCACGGTGGGCGAATAAACGGTTCGACACTTCTTATAATTATAAATAAATAATAAATTAATAAATCGTTACTTTGTTGGCGATATTATTTTATTCATCCCCAACAATGTAACGGAAATCTCTTGCGATAAGAGAGTCGCCGTGGTTCGCGGATAGTCTAAACAGATGACGATGCATGAGACCCGGACCACGACGATTCTCTCATAGAAAACCTGAGGTGCAACGTTAACACTTTTGATAATGTATAATACCAAGTAGCGACAGAATCAGGGCAGTCGATCACAAGATCTAGTAGAGCGAAGAACTCTACACAAACCTGCTGACTTGATCCTGTCTCTCGGACTTGAGGCAAAATATATATCCGTATTTTATTAAAATACGCATTCCTTATTTAACTTTGGGCGCTGCTACCAGCAGCCCAAAAATCACATACCTCGTATTTGGCGCTGCTATCGGCAGCCCTATACTCTCACCTGCTCTGGGTGCTGATACCGGCAGCCTAAGCGCTCCTTTTCTAAATTCAAAATTTATGCTTCGAAGCCGATAAAGCAGGTCAGGATGTGCAGTACAGCTCGGTCGCGGGATTTGAGGTGTCATCGTGGACCTCGCCAAAGGTCGTCCAAGAATTAAGTTTAAGAAAATTCTTGTCGAGTTTTCGAGTTCATGTGTTGTTGAACTTTCGAGCTCGTGTGGTGTTTGATCGGCCAATTGGAATCGCTTTTCCTTATGAAGGACCCGGGCTTTCAAAGCTCGTCTTGGTCACACTCAGAGGAGGCATATATAATAATTTAAATAATTTGAAAAATATAATATTAAAAAACTGACAATTGATGTTCGATTTTTTAATATATTAAAATTACTATAACTCGGAAACTATGGAGTTTAGTGAGTTGACTCATAAGACTTTTTCGAAGGGAGTAAAATTTTCTATAAAATTCTCCCTAACATTTTTGTTGTGCATTTCTTGGTTTCTGTTCTGCAAGCCAATAAATGTCAATTTCAGAGGAAAAACGACTTCCACAACGGACACAAGTGAAGCAGCTGGAATTGTAGCTAAGTAACTACGGGCACTTTTGAAGAACACTAAATGCCCTTCAATTTGCGACTTAAACCGCGTCGATATCATAATACGCAGCTGAGTATTAGAAAGTTAAAAAAAATGTAATTTAATTTACGTGTATTTTAAATGGGAAATCTCGTAAATCAAATGGAAAGTACTTAAAAATGGAATTAAGAGCTCAAACTTGGCAGGAATTTTTATTTCAGCATAAAAAACAATATTTTGCTTGATTAGGAACGAAAAACATACTTTTACCAAAAACGAAGCACCTTAATATTCTTATACAATAACAATCGAAAACTACACGACTGGAAAAAATTAAAGGATAAAAAAAAAATCCAAATTTTTAGGTAATTTTCAACAGGCCGTAACTTCGAGAGAAATGGTCGTACAAGAAATACAAAATGAAGGAAATTGTAGCTCCAACTATCTACTTTTTGGATGAGAACTTCAAAATGTTGTAGCGTCAGCGGTTTTTGTGTAATCTTTGAAAAACCAGCGATAAAAAAATTTTTAAATATTATTTATTTGTTTTTTTTTTATTTACGGGAGTGGAAAAAATGTTTTTCGCTCAACCACTATTAGGATCAGATACGTTCGTCATTCAGATTTAATTTCATTTTTTATGGACCTTGATACGTCCACTTCTCGCCGAGATATCGGTCTTCATATGGAAAGGGATCCTTTAGTCTTTGATTATCGATATCTCAGAAACCAATGATCGCACAAAAAGTTAACGGTGGGTTTCAAAAACTTGAATAAATTTTCTTTAACGATTAGCCATTGCTTACTCGAAAAAAAATTTTTTTTCTGTCGTCACATGAATTCGAAAACGCAACAAAAAAAGGGTTTTTGATGGTTTTTTGGAAAATCAAGCGCTGAGACGAAAATATTGTGGAAATCAATAATTTTGAGTGTGCATTTTACAGTTCAATATGTCTACAAGAACTCTACAAAGGGCCAGATTACTCTAACTAGCCGTTTCGTTGATTCACTCGATCAAATATTTAAAAAAATTAAAGGATCACGCTCTTTGCTCTGAACAGATTATAATCTTTAACAAAATAAGAAAACAAATGTTCTTCTGAACTTTTTTCATGTTTTTATCGCAGATTGTGCTTAAATTTTCAAAAAAAAAAAAAAAAAAAAAATTTCAAAAAAATTTTTCTTCTAATTTAGTAAACAAGAGATCAGTTAAACCAAGGGATGCAACCGCGGAAATGTGTTAGAAATGGTTGTGCGTCGGTTTTTTTAATTTTCAAAAGTTATTCTAAGAAAAAATTTTTTGAAAAACTGTTTTTCCTTTTTTGAAAAGAAACTTTTTTATTTTTTGAGAATTTAAGCACTGTCTAAAATCAAAGTGTGGACAAAGCTCAGAAAATAATTTGCTTTATCATTTGTTAGAGATTATAATCTTTTCAGACCAAAAAGCGTGATCGTTTAATTTCTTCAAAAATTTGATGGAGTGAATCAAAGAAACGGCTGGTTGGATTAATCTGTCTCTTTGTAGGGTTTTTGTAGACATATTGAACTGTAAAATGCACACTCAAAATTATTGATTTCCACAATATTTTCGTTTCAGCGCTTGATTTCCCAAAAAACCATCAAGAGCCTTTTTTTTGTTGCATTTTAAAATTCATGTGACGACAGGAAAAAAATTTTTTTTCGAGGAAGCAATGGCTAATCGTCAAAGAAAATTTATTCAAGTTTTTGAAACCTACCATTAACTTTTTGTGCGATCATTGGTTTCTGAGATATCGATAATCAAAGACTAAAGGATCCCTTTCCATTTAAAGACCGATATCTCGGTGAGAAAAGGACGTATGAAGATCCATAAAAAATGAAATGAAAGCTGAATATTGAACGTATCTGATCCTTATAGTGGTTAAGCGAAAAACATTTTTTCCACTTCCGTAAATAAAAAAAAAAAAAACAAATAAATAAAATTTGAAAATTTTTTTATCGCTGGTTTTTCAAAGATTACACAAAAACTGCTGACGCTACAGAATTTTAGAGTTCTCATCTGAAAAATAGATACTTGGAGCTACAATTTCCTTTTTTTTATTTATTGTACGACCACTTCTCTCGAAGTTACGGTCTGTTGAAAATCACCCAAAAATTTGGAATTTTTTATTGATCCTTTAATTTTTTCCAGTAGCGTATATATTTACATGCATCGTCATATATGTCCCATATATGATCTATTTATGACCATATATAATTCGTTTTGCCCGAGATGTTTGGAAATTTCATGGTCACCTTTATGTATGACGATATATTATTATATATACCTATATATAGTTATATATGGTCATATATAGAATTTGAGATGCATAAAATTTTCATATTTACTTTTATGTATGCCCATATATTATTATATATACTTATATATAGTTATATATATCCATATATAGTGTCAGGTAGCGATTCAAACGTGAATTGCTGCACGCGCTTTCCCATCTCGCCGTGAATTTAACAACACCTCCTAGCTCAAATTAAACGCCTTTATTTATTATAACTTATTATTATTCTAACATTTCTATTAGTATGATGGATTATTTTATTATGATTTAGTTATTCATTTATTGATATTATTGTTTATAATATTTATATTTATATTTTGATAATTATTTTGAATTTATGTACGTAATCGATATTTTCATTTCAGTTAGTAGCACACGTGCGCGTATATTATAGATACAAATATCGACCGAAGAGAGAGTAATTCGATTTAGTGGGGATCAAAATCAATATTTTTCTCCAGCCACGTGGTGCAATGGAATAATTATGATTCTATTGTTTAAAGGGTTAATCATGATTATGTTTATGTTTATAAATAGAAAATATTATTTAATTTTTTATTATAAAATAGCTCAGGTCATTTAATGAATTTAAATATTTTATTTTAATTGATATTTTTTGGTCCAAGGTCATTAGAGGGGATAACACGTGAGTGCACCCATCCCTCGGAAAACAGACGCGAAGATATAGTCAGAGAGGACCGGGATCTTGTAAAGTTAGGACGTGTTGTTAATTTATTTTCTAGTAAAAATTGTTCTGGCCCGGTTGCCGGAATATAATATAATATAATTATCAAGTACTTAAATTTATTTTATTTGGATAATTAGTATGTTTTCATATAAAGTAAAAATTCAGTTTATGTGATATTTATTATTGAAAAACTCAAGAATTAAATTGTTGTCAACGCCAGTAAGTTAATTGTGTCACCATTTTCTGTCTTGGCTGTCGCTGGTCCTTTAGTAGAGTTGATCGCGATATTTATTTGATAAATAATTGAACCTGAGTTATATTGTTATAATAAGTTGAATTTGTTCGGCGCACGTTTCATGTGCGTAGACGTGTCGAGCGAATTTCTTAGAGAATTAGACAAGGATAGCAAGTGTGGCTCGTTGTCTTACACTAGTATTTTTACATATCATTTTAAAAGTATATTTGAGTATTTAATATTATTCCTCTGGGTAAAATTTATTTTATAATTCGATGGTATGCAACCCTGTGTTGCCAAATATAAAGAGTACCCGCGTCTTTCTCTCCCCAGAGTAAATAATTTAAAGTGAAGATTATTATTAGTTTATTTGTTTACAATCTATAGTAATTATATCGAGTAGAAATTTATAATTTGTAATTTGTTACCCCAGTGAATAATTTAATAGTACAATTTTCTCATTATTGTTTGACTTAATTGAGCCTATTATTATTTAATAAAACTTTGTTATAAATACTTGGGTATTGTAATGATCAGTTGAATTTATTTAAATATATTTGGAATTAAATAATTTAGAAAAAGGAATCCAGTAGTAGCCAATATTTGTTTATTTGTCTCCTAGATATATTTAGTAGTTATTATTCCTTATTATTATTTTTATTCATTATATATTTGTTTGGTTGTCATTCCGCTAGGTGCATACATTTTCGCTCGAGATTTTGTCCCGTGATCTCTTCCCTGAATATTTATTATTTTTGTCGGTTTTGTAAAATCGGAATAGCGCCCCCGTGCACTAACCCAGCCTGAAGAGCTGCTCCAGGCACAATTTCACTTTATTTATAATTATTTATTATTTTGAGTTATATTTATTATTTTTATTTTCAATTTTTAATACACTTGGGTGACCATATACGATTCCGGGTTTGTTTCACATCTCCGTCGTGAAAAGAAAAACGGTTCGCGTTATAAACTTTTGAAAAATCGATTCGATAATATAGGTATCAATCGATTCCAAATTTCATGTAACGTCTAGAAAACCTATCGATAAAAAACCAATTTTTAAAAAGTTTATTAATTATTTATTATAAAAAAATGTCAATTAACTTTTTAAAAATTGGTTTTTTATCGATAAGTTTTCTGGACGTTTCATAAAATTTGGAATCGATTGATATCTACATTGTCGAATCGATTTTTTAAAAGTTAATTAATATTTGTTTATAATAAATAATTAATAAACTTTTTAAAAATTGGTTTTTTATCGATAAGTTTTCTGGACGTTACATGAAATTTGGAATCGATTGATACCTATATTATCGAATCGATTTTTCAAAAGTTAATTAAGTCTTTAAAAAAAAAGAATAAATTACCAAAAAAATGAAAAAACAAATTTGTCCGAGTATTTAAGTAGCCGCTTACTATTGTAATTATTTGTCTAACATTATTATTATTTCGCCTATATTTCTGGACTACAAGGATCATAATAAATGAATAAGTAAATTCGGATATATTTTCTTTCCACTATTTTTATGTTTTGTTAGATTTCTGCATCTATGTATTTTTCTCTCTTTCTTTCGTTAACGTCTTACAATATCGTACACACATAAATATCGAAGTACGTGTAACGACACACAAGTATGTGCTCGTTCATTCTACTAGTGCATGCGCGGTCAGTACGCTACTCGGTAGTAAAATCAAAGTCGCCGCCACAAAAAATTGACGCCAGGTAAATAAATTCATACCTGCTTGGAAAAAAAGGCAAAAAAAAATTTCCAACGCCAAAAATTTTTTTTTAATATATTAAAGCGAATAATGAAAAAAAAAAAAATTATTTTTATCAATAAGAGTGGTTAAATAGAAATAATTTGAATTTTGTATTAGTATAACTTTTCTATAAAAAATTAAAAAAAAAAATTTATCTCTGAGATTGAAGTTTATAATTTAATGAATAAAACAAAAAAAAAGTTTTTTTAATTATCTTTATTTTTTAGGGAGCTATGATTTTTTAAGGCTGTAACGATCATCCCCTAGCTTCCAGCCACCATAATTCTGATAATTTTAATAATAGTCAAAAATGTCAAAGAACCTTTTTTATGTAAAATTTAAAGTTCTACAAATTTTATTCGGAACTTCTTTATCTAGCTCTTATCGTTTTCTCAAAATTTTTAAAAAACACTTTTTTTGAATTTTTTTCAACCCTACCCGGGGGTCGGTTGAAAAAATTTCTTTACCACTTAATTTAAGACACTTTAACGTAACTTATATCAAAAATGCAACGACTCATCTCAAAATTCGCATTCAAAGGTCTATTTTACAGGACTATACCATCGATATTATCCGATATTCATTTGGGAACTTCATATACATCGTTACATGACTTTCTTGGGTAAATAAATATAAAATACTTTAAGAAAAAATTCTTTATGCATCTTAAAATGAGTTTACTTTCATTATTGTTCATAGAAAAGTGATCCTTCATACTCACGCAAAATGTTTTGTATCGATTATAATCATTTTTATTTAACAAGCAATCAGTCTGATTTATGACAATATTTCATTACTTTCACTCATTTTATATTACCGTCGAGATCAATAACTATTAGATATTTTGTTTTATTTAAATTAGTATCTTCTTAATTATATATTAATTTGTATTGTTTGGAGAAGAGTGATCTTCATTATGAATTTCTATCAAGTCAAATTTCAATTGTATCATTTAAAGGAGAAGATAAAGCTGATTTCATATGGAATATGAAACGTATACTTTTAATTTTAATGGCTTCAATCCTATATATTTTACATTATTGTGATATATTTAATATATTTTTAATCACACATATCAATTTTTATTAGGATAGAGATGAAAAACAGATCTATTGAGATCTAGCGAATAAAGTCAAACTTGATCTGAGCAGATCTAAGAGTGTTTTTTATTTACCTTGATCTGTTCAGATTCAAGCAGATCTATTCTGATTAGAGAAGATCTAATTTGATCTAAACAGATCTGGCAAAAATGCAGATCTGTTCAGATCTGAAACATCAGATCTCATTTGATCTGAATAGATCTAAATTTTTTTTCCTGGGGTTTATTTACTTACTATGGTGGAAATAATGGGCCCCATAAGTCAGCCTAAATAATCCCTTTCTTGCGTATCTTCTACGCTTCCGCTGGTGCGTATTTGTTCCTGCGGTGGCCTTGGAATAGGCCTCTGAGTAGTACCCGTACCAAGAGTCGTGGAACGGGATGCTTCCTTTAGGTGGATGGACGGATGGAATGTCGACCGGAACCAACTGCCAAGCCTTGCTGATGCCGGTCCAGAAGGCCGGCTTCGCCTTTCAACCCTTCTTTGAACAGGACGAGCCATGAAGACTTGGTTCCTCCGTAAAGGTGAGCGACTCCAGCTGTTGGACCACACCACCAGAGCCCGACGACTCAATAACACAAGAGCTCGACGGCTCACGAGATTCATTTATTACGATACCCGAACTTGGTAACTCTTTAACCGGATTTAAGGAGGACTTCTTCGGCAATGATCTCTAGACGGGGGCGTTGGTGAATTGAACGACCGAAATCCTTGTGGGTCGTTCGCATAATCTGGCGTAATTGGGCCTTTTTGCCCCCTCGTTTCTTTTTTAGAATAAGCTCGGGTTGAGGCTTAGGGATTACCTGTACGGCAGGTAACAGTGCTCAGGTAGAGTACCAGGTCACCCGTGTCAACGTTCCTAGTAGCAAGACAGGAGGCGAGGACCGCCGGTGTCAGCGTCTCTAAGGTAAAGGTGGTATTCCGACGTTAAGCGATGATTGTTTTTTCTCAATTTGTTTCAAGTGTTTAACTTATTGCGAAACTTGACTATCCTTTATAAATGCTTCTGATAAAGTATTTATTTGCTTCACGGCATTGTTTGTAATATTTAAACAAAAAAAACAATTGTTCAATAAAAAAATTTAAAAAAAAATAAAATTTTTTAGCTCGATAAATTTATTTGCTAAATTAAAGAAATTAATTTCTTAGCTAAAAAATTTTTTTTTGTTTGCGACAAAAAAAATTTCTTGGCCCAAGGAAGTTTGTTCTTGGTTTAAAAATTTTTTTTTTTTGGTACGAAAACTTTCTTCTTTTAGTTCAAGTCATTGTACCTTGACTCGATAAGGTAACAGTCTTAAGATAAGAAAACCACTTCTCGAGTTAAAAACAAACTTTCTTGGCCCAAGAAAGTTTTTTCTTGGTTTAAAACATTATTTTTCATGATTTAAAAACTTTTGCGTTTCAGCTCAAGACATTTTTTTTTTACTCAAAAACGTAACAATCTTTAGCCAAGAAAAAAATTTGTTGAATGGAAAAAAAAATCTTCTCGAACTAAAAAAAAAATTTTTGGGACCAAGACTGTTTTTTCTTGGTTTAAAGTATTTATGTTTCAGACTAAGAAAATTATCTCTTCCGCGAAGGAAATAATTTCTTGATCCAAATAATTTTTTACTTCAGTAAAGTAAGAAATTTCGCTTTGGTTCAAGAAAAAAATTTCGAAGAAATTTTATTTCTTGATTTAAGATTTCCTTTTTTTCTGTGTGCTGAATTTAAAAAATCGTAAATGATTATTTGTGATTCGTAGTGGATAAAATTGTCTACAAAAAAGATTTTATGGCATTTCGGGACAATTCCGACATTTACTCTAGAAAACTAAGAAGATCTCGGAATTTAGTACAGATTTGACTTCAAGCTCAAATATTTTTTGAACAGAGAAAATTATCGAAAAAGCAGAAGAGATCTTTTTTTTGTAAAGCAATAAATTTTTCAAAAAAAAAACTCTTGGGCTTATTTGTACAATACGCCGTTACCGAGGTCTAAAATTCCAAACTTAAAATTTATTTCTTCCCATGTTATTTTGACGGGAAAAGAAAATTGCAATCAGGGAGTACTTAACATTAATATTAAGAACTCAAATTTTAACAGGCATTTCTTTCATCCTACTGAAACTTCTGAGGGTGTGTTCTTAGAAAAAAAAAAAAAATGCCAGTATATAAATAGTCGATACATACAATAAATACAAAAATAGTCAATAACACAAAGCCATCAATAGTTGAATAGAAACGGTGTCTTATTGGGTGCTAATTGAATTTAAATCTAGTACCGAAAATAATAATCTTACGATATTCCATGATGTTTCATAAAATTTATAAAACCATCAAATTGAATTTAGGACAAAATTTATTTATACAAAATTCAAATGAATTTTGAGTAAATATAATAATATTTTTTTCAATGATCAAATACTACGTTAGCTTACTTAAAAAACTTTAGCCTTATTTTTTAAAAAACTATCACACGCCTTTGGATCGATAAATTATAATAAGAAAAGAGCGGGACAGTAAAATCTCACATGATCACTATTTTTCAATTGATCAGCAATTTAACTCATCGATAGCAGATTCGTGATCACCGTTAAAATATGGTGAAACCATGGTGAAATAACCGTGAGTTTACTTTACCAATTATAAAAGTCTACTAACTATCAAATCACCGTCATTCGATGGTAGAAAATAAGAGAAGTTGTGAAAGCTTAAGACAATGGATACATTGTCTATATCGAATGATTTAATGGTCAATAGACGATTACTTGAGAGTAAAGAAATCATGCCCGGAAAAAACGAATTATATATGGTCATATATAGATCATATATGTCGATGTATAGGACATATCTGACGATACATGTAAATATATAATTTTCGATTGTTTCTATTATAACGTAAACCGTTTTTATTTTCACGACAGAGACGTGAAACAAACCTGGAATCGTATGTGGTCACCCAAGTATATTAAAAATTAAAAATAGTACTAATAATTATAGCTAAAAATGATAAGTAATTATTAACAAAATATTGGTGTACCTGGGCCAGCTCCTCAGGCTGGGTTAGTGCACGAGGACGCCAGCCTGTTTTTACAAAACGGACAAAAACAATAACAAATCAGAGGAGAGATCACGGGACAAATTCTTGAGCGAGAATGTATGCACCAAGCGAAATCACAGCCAAACAAATATATAATGAATAGAAATAATAATGAGGAATAAATATTACTAAAATATATCCAGGGAACAAACAAATAAAAATTGGCTATCACGGGGTTCCTTTTACGAAATTATTAAATTCAAAATACATTTAAATAAAATCAACAGATTATTACAATACCCAAATATTTTGTGATGGTGGGCCAGTTAGTACGGACCAGTTTTTGTTGCTGTGATTGTTTTTTTCTGTTTATTTACTTATTACTAGTGTGTTTTACTTAAGACTATTGCTTATAAACTAATATCTTTTGAACTAGTATTACTTTTATTTACTATGACTTATTACTACGCGTGATATAATACTACGTATACTACTATTACTATTCTTGTACTTGAATTACTACTTACTACTATTTTGACTTATAACTAGAATTATTATTTATATCTATGACTAAACCTAAAACTATGGTGCTATTTGTGTTTAAAACCTATGTTTATATTACTTAAATACTTATGATCTACTTATAACTATTGTAATTATAACTATTTTCCTTAATTACTATCTATTTCTAATGGAATATACTAAAAAAAATTTATCACTATAACTATTTGATTTATTATTTACTATGGCTGTGTATTATTATTGATAAGTTTTGATGTGATATTACGAGTGTAAAGATTACGGATCGAGTGGAAATTATTCTAAGTCCCGAGCCGACGGGAATCAAAGGAAAGAAAGAAATGTGAAAAATTAATTGTACATGAATCTTTTAAAAGATTCAAGAGATTAAAAGAAATACAAAATCAGACAGAATATGTAAAAATAATGTGAGAGAGTTTAAAAGAGCTTAGTATTTTAATCGCGTATTCTTTCATTCTCTTTCCATTCGCTCGCGAGTGTGTAAGCCGCACGGCTAATTTCGCTGTATGAGATGTTTACTCAAAGGCTTAAACACATTCTTTTTCTTTCTAAATCATTCTTATATTTCGTTTGAATTATATTTTTCAAGTTCTCTTTGATATTGCTGCACAAAAATTTAGAAGAAATTCAATCTCTTGAGATATTATTTTGTAATTTTAGTTTCCCATTGATTTATTCGGTTTGGACTTAGGATAATTTCTCGATCGCCGTATTTTCACGAGCGACGCTAGAGGGCGACGGAAAGTATCCCTTTCCGTATGTGTGACGGATGGCTCAGGTAATAAGAGCGCTCGGGAGGGCCCGTATTGGCAACTTAGTCTCCCTGGAGAGTATTTGCAGAGAAAGACCATTTCCAGCCAACATTTGGAAGTTCCCTTACCAGGAGTCCGACCGGACCAGGTAAGTGAATTTTGTCTCTCATGGGGGGTTGAGGATCCTCACCCGGAGGCCTTTGCCAAAGGGTGAATTTAGCCGAGTAGGTGGGGGGTAGTCGGAGACCATCCGCTTACCCTCATGGGAAGGGGAATCCGTGTAGGGCCGACGGGGTAGTCGACCAGACACCCCTGAAGCATCCGGGAGGGGGTGCAACCGCGTCACTAGTCCGCGTACTTTTGTGAGTGCGTGAGATTTGAATGCGTAACCGTGATTATGATATATTTAAACATTGATAAACCGTGAATAAACCATGAGTTAAAAATAACAAACCATGTTTTATCATTGTAAAGGTAGTAGAATAAGGGTCTCAAGGCCCATGAAAGAGTTTCCTGTTGTTTAAAATGAAAGTTCTATTTTATTTTATATATTAATATTGTCTGTCTTTTGGAAACCCCTTTGCAACCCTGGACTCCGGCGAGCTAAACCGAGCAAAAAGGGGTAGTTTTGTGTATTTCTAATTTTGCTTCCTAGGATATTTTGTGTTGATTTAACGTAATATTGTTAAATTCATTGCAATTTAAATTCTTGATCTATTTACTTGTTCATCTTTTCTGGTTCTGTTGGTTCATTTTCAACTTGTCAACAAATTATCAACCATTTTAAATTGAACTTTAAAATAAACCCCAGTTTTACCCGTTACAAATTTGGCGCTCGAACAGGGACTTGGTCCGCAAATGGGGCGCCGTATTCAACGGGGAACGTGACGTCCAGGAATTCCTGGAACGGCTGGAAGAGCTATCAGAAAGCTATGGGTATGAGATGGACCACCTAGTGCCATGCATCCCAATTTCGCTTCGCGAAAAAGCTCTCCGAAACAATAAGAGAGACTGGGCTTCTTGAGAAGACTTCCAGCGCCCACCTCAGCTGATCCTGACGCCAGTCCCCACGGCAACCACACCCCTCCCACCTTAGCAAAGAAAAGAGGTGAGCTTGCTTGTCTCTTTTCTTCGAGCTGCGCGGCTTCTCTTTTAACCTGTTCCCGTCCAGAACTCAGACGCCGCTGGAGCGGTTATTGGCAACGCTGACGCCTCTTACCGAGGTGAAACCCAAGATGGCATTGAAGAGGGTCGTATTTACGGCTTATGATGAGATACTCCGGTTGTACAAAGCCACGCGGCACAGACATGTTTTGGCACCAAGGATCAAGCCTACGGAAAAAAAAACTGCTTGGGACCTGCTGGACAAACTCGAGGAGCGGCGGGAGACACTACCGAGGGAGGAGTGAGGCAGGAAGGAAAGAAGTCAGCAAGCTAACCTCTTTTCTTCGAGCTTATCAAAGTTGCTGGTGGGCCGTCTTGCCTAGCGGCTCGATTCTCGGCGTCAGGGTCCACTTATACCGCGTTACCCTGTATAGGTGCTTCATCGTAGGCGGTAAATTTCTGTCGTTTAGCAACTGCCTTCGGCCCTACTTCGGCCAGAGTGGTTAGTGGCGCCAGCAGGCACTGTAGTGGGGTCTGGCCCCTTCTTGGGGGTTGCGGGAACAGGTCCCCTGGCCTGTTCTCGAATATGTCTGGGTAATCGGCTAGTAGTGGTGCTCTGTCGTAGTCAATCCAGTCCGCGTTGATGGTCGTCGCCAACTGGGGACTGTTCCTAATGGATGGGCCCGGGTTATTGATGACTATCCCTATTTTATTTTCAGGTTCCGGTCTTCCTGTTCTCATGGCACAGGGGGTTGGCTTCAGCTGGGTGGTAATCAACTGGGGACCGTTCCTTGCGGATGGGCCCGGGTTGTCTGCTATTCTTTCCCCTTGTTCAGGTTCCGGTCTCCTTACGTACGACTTCGTGGCGCCCGTGGTGGTGAGGTTAGCCACACGCCCAAGGTTAGTCCATTCCAGGACCCCTGGAAAGAAAGTAGGAGAGGTAGCTGCCAACCCGGGTCCACTTGAAATAAGCGGTCCCCAGTCGACAGCAGGACCAGTCAACAACACCGAGAGCAACAGCAGAAAAACCACCAACCCGGGCCCACCCGCAGTAAGCAGTCCCCAGTTGGCGGGATCACAGGGTATCGACGAGACCTTCCCGGTACACGCAACAACAAGCTTCCCAATAAAGAAGCGCAGGATTGGGGTCAGTTTCTAGCCAAACTTCAGGACCGGGAGGAATAAAGGCGGGAAGAAAAGAGGACAGCAGGCTATCTCCTTTTCTTTGCTGAGGTGGGAGGGGCCGACGGAAGTAGGGCCTTTATTCCTCCCGGTCCTGAAGGTTAGCTTGCAGGTCCCAGGCCGTCTTTTCCTTGGACTCGATCTTCGGGGCTTGTGAGGATTTGCACCTGGTCACCTTGTACAGGCTTAAAGCTCCATCATAAGCCGTGAATACGGTCCTTTTCTTCACGACTTTTGGTCGGACCTCCACAAGTGCTGTCAAGGACAACAATAGCCTGTCCAGGGGTGTCTGCCGTTTCCTCGGTGCTTCAAAAAGATCGCCCGGTAGTGACTCAAACTGGCTCGGGTACTCGGACAATAGTGGTGCGTCGTCGTACTCGAGCCAGGCTCCTGTGGCTGCTTCCAGCTGGGGACTGCGTGCACGTGGGCGCGGGTTGGTGACAACCACTTCTATCTTTCTTCCAGGTGGAGTTGTATCCAGCTGGGGACCGGTCTTCTTGATTGGGCCCGGGTTGGTGACAACTCCTGCTCCCTTTTTTTCAGGTCTTGACGGCTCACTAGTGGTTGATCCGGCTTTGTTGGTGACAGGTTTGGGTGCTTTTGCAGCCAACTGAGGACTGCTTTTTTTGTGTGGGCCCGGTTTGGTAGCAAGTCGACGCCCATGACTGACCCCAATCCTGCGCTTTTTTATTGGGAAGCTTGTTGTTGCGTGTGCCGGGAAGGTCTCGTCGGTACCCTGTGATCCTGCCAACTGGGGACTGCTTGCTGCGAGTGGGCCCAGGTTGGTGGTTACTCTGCTGTTGCTCTCGGTGTCGTTGATTGGTCCTGCTGTCGACTGGGGACCGCTTATTTTAAGTGGACCCGGGTTGGCAGCTACCTCTCCTACTTTCTTTCCAGGGGTCCTGGAATGGACTAACCTGGGGCGTGTGGCTAACCTCACCATCGCGGCGCTGGCTGGTCGTATTATGGGCCGTTTTGCTGGCCTTTTGAACCCCGGATTTGTGGGATCATACGGCTCAGGTTTCTTCACCAGGTGGTATTTGACCGTCTCCACATTCTTCAGCCGGATGTCGGGCCTTTTTCGGGTGTTGATGGCTGTTCCTGTTGTCACTGCTGTTGCTGAGGAAGTCGAGAGTGTGGTGGTCTCGGTGTTGGTTGTCATGGTGGTCGGTGTGAGCACCAGCTGGGGTGAACGCTGGACCATCTGCTCCAATAGGTCGATCTCCTCTTTCATCGTGAGCTCCTGGTTCGTTAAAGATTGCATCTATATAACACAAAATTACATGTTTTCCCCATTTGTTTACAAAATCGCACACATCATTCATTTTCATTCGTATCGCGGTTTTCGAGGTAGTAGAACAAAGTGCTAAAGTATGAGTTAGTGAAATTATTAGTATAAAGAAAATTTGGTTATATTCAAACCATCGATCATAGAAAAGCTAGTACAACCCCTGTTATGGGGTTGACCCCCTACCTTCAACTCGGATACTCAACGATAGGAGCAAAAAGGGCCCTTTTGGCCATAGCCCGGGTTATTCGTCGTGATTCAAAGTTTTCAGGTTCAGGTTCATGCTTTTCAGGTTCATTTTCAGGTTCAGGTTCGGGATTTCCCAGGTCAGGATTGTCATGATACCGTTTCAGGTCTTTAATGTGCGCGGTGTCAGTCTTTCCGTCCTTTGTGACTTCGTAAACCGAGGGTTTCATGATTTTCGTAATTGTGTAGCCCGTGGTAAATTTCTTGGCAAATTTCGACGCGAAATTGTCGATCGCTGACAATAGATAGTGTTCCCGTTTGCAGACCAGCTCTCCGAAAGCTGGTTGCCAGGAACCTCGTTTTTTATTGTAATATCTAGCTTGTTGGCCGTATGCCTTGGCTAAATTCACGTTTACTAGCTCGATAGTCTTCTCTAGGGTTTTCACTGAGCGCGGCACGTCGTATGGTTCGCGGTTTACAGGTTCCTGTCGAGATTTATCCGATACACGGGGTTGAATTTCACGCCCGTAATTCAAATACGCGGGTGAGAACTCGGTTGTTCCATGTTTCGCGGTGTTGTACGCAAACATCAGTTCCAGTATGAGTTTGTCCCAAGTCTTCTGGTTTGCCCCAACAAATTGAGCAATCAGGGTTCCTATAACTTGGTTGGCACGTTCTACCAGATTACATTGCGGAGAGTATGGTGGCGTTCGTACGTGTTTTATGTGGTAATCTTTGAGCATCGTGGTAAATTCCTTGCTGACGAAAGGGGTTCCGTTGTCAGTGATTACTGTTTCAACCCTTCCGAATCGTAGCACTACGTGTTCTTTGAATACTCGGGCGATAGTTGAGGCTTTTTGTTGGCGGAGTGGGTGGATCTCGATCCATTTGGTGAATTTATCTTGGAACACGACTAAATATGCCATTCCACTGGAAGATCGTGGTATAGGCCCGATTATATCGGCTGACACGACAGCCCATGTACGAGTGGCTGGAATCGTGCCCATTGGGGCAGATGGGGGTTGTTATGAGGGTTTATATGCCTGATATTTTATGCAGCGTCGTACATAATCGGTAATTTCCGCCCTCATTCTCGGCCAGTAGTAATAGCGCGAGATTCTGGCGATGGTTTTCGTGATTCCCCCGTGTCCTGCCGCAGGAACGTCGTGATTTTCCCTTATGATTCGTCTCACTCCTACTGCCGGAATGCACAGTTTCCAGCTGTCGCCTCGGTCAGTATAATCTAGGCTATGATATGCGTGTCGATACAATAACCCGTTTTCTAGGCAGTACTCGGGGTATTTTTGTGGATCATTTTCAACCCCTCTTTTTATTCGTTCATACCAGGTATCGCCTAGATCTAATGACTCTACTACGAGCTGTGTTGTAGAGTCATTGATGTCATAATTGGGACTCGGTTGACTACGTGATAACGCGTCGGCCACTTTGTTCCATTTGCCTTTTCTGTAGACGACGTCGAAGTCATATTGTTGTAGGAATAGATTCCACCTGGCAACTCGACCACTCGGACTTTCCATTGTTCGCAGCCATTTCAATGACTGGTGATCCGTGATGACTGTGAACGCATACCCTTCGAGGTATGGTCTCATCTTTTGGATCGCCCAGACCACTGCGAGACACTCCTTTTCGGTCACCGTGTAGTTTTTCTCGGCTTTGTTCAACGACCAGCTCACGTAGGCTATTACTTTCTCGTTACCATCCTGTTCTTGTGTCAGGACGGCACCTATTCCTACGTCACTAGCGTCGGTTTGAACGGAAAAACGTTTTGAGAAGTCCGGGGGGACCAGTAAGGGGTCCGATTTCAAATGGCTTTCCAAAGTTTCGAATGCGGTTTGTTCCGAGGTTTCCCATCTCCAGCGTTTCTTCTTTTGAAGCAGGGAAGTTAAAGGTTTGGTCAAATCTGCGCAGTTGGGAATAAATCGTCTGTACCAAGATATCATTCCCAAAAACTGGCGTAGTTCTTTGGTCGTACGCGGTGGGGCAATCTCCGTGATTGCTTTGACTTTCTCAGGATCTGTCCGGATCCCTTGTTCGTCAATCACATGGCCCAAATACACGGTACTTCGTTTTAAGAAGTGGGATTTCTCGGGGTTCAATTTCAGGTTCGCGGCGCGGAGTCGTGACATGACTTTCCTCAGGATTTCCATGTGCTCGGCAAGAGTTTGGCTGACAATTATTATATCTTCCAGGTACACTACCACATCGTCTTCAATATCTGCGCCCAGGACTTCGTACATTACTTGCTGGAACGTTGCAGGAGCAGAATGTAGTCTGAAAGGCATTACCGGGAATCGAAACAGACCACGTCCGGGTATCGTGAAAGCAGTAATCGGTTTGCTTTCGTTCTCCAGTGGTATCTGCCAATATCCGCTTTTCAAGTCGATGGTACTGATGAATTTTGCTCTTCTTAGTTTATCAAGAGATGCATTCACGTGGGGAATTTGGAATGCGTCTCTTTCGGAGACATCGTTTACTTTGCGGAAGTCAACGCAAAAACGGTATTTCCGGTCCTTTTTGTGCACTAACACGACCGGGGAATTCCACGGGCTGTTTGATGGCTCGATGATTCCATCTTTCAGCATTTTGTTGACTTCCTCATTCATGATCTGTTGCATTTTGGGATTCTTCGGGAAGTAACGCGTTTTTACCGGTTCAGTTCCCGGTTTAAACTTGATTTTGTGTGTCGCACACCGGGTTGGACCTGCTATCGTTTCGTCCAACGTGAGCCAGGTCTTTATCTCTTGTCGAGCAGCCTCTAAATCGTGCTCGATATCGAGGGTATGACAATCAAAAGTCCCCGGCTGGCGTAATAATTGATAACCCATTCGCGACAGGTTGTCAATGCCCAAAAGCATGTCGTTGGTGTACGCGGCAATGATATGAAACGGTAAGTTATATTCTCGGTTGTCATTCATTATGTTAATCCACGCGGTGCCGGTTGTTTGCACGATATGGTTACCCATCGTCGATCCTTGTACTGGTGTTGGATCGAAACGGGTATATAGGTTATGTTTTTGAATAAATTGCCAGGTGTGTTCGGCAATTATCGACGCGGTTGCCCCGGTATCCATCAATGCATGGATTTTAACATTTCCAAGATGGATCTCGGCAAAAGGACGCTTATCGTAGGGTTTCACGGCTGTTAGCTAGAATAGCCCGGTTTTGACTGGAACACTGTTGTTTGGTTGGCCGTTTGGCGGGTTGTTGGCGTTGTTCCTGGATTGGCTGCTCCCTGGGGGTTCACGGACCGGTTTTAGGAGCATGTTCCAGTCCTCTGTTCGTTTCCCTGACGTGGACACGGGCAATCTCGGGAAAACGTTCCTATTTTCCCGCATTGCATGCAGAACTTCACCCACCGATTCGTACATCAGAGCTTTGTATGTCCCCGTTTTCGACATCTCCAACAACACTCTCGCCAATTATACTCAAGAATTTCAAGTGGTGCTGGCGTCGCTGTCTTGACCGGTTTCCAGGGTGGTTGTTTGGTTTCCTTGGCTGGAGGGGCTCTTTCCTGCTCGACGAGTTATTCATACTCCCCCGCGGGGCGTAAAAGTTCTGGAACAGTGGCTAATTCCGTACGTATAATGTATCGGCGATACTCGGGTCTCAAATTATGGTACAAATGAGTAAGACGGGCTGTGTTTGACATTTGGCCATGTCTTCTCATTAGCGTTTGCAATCTGATTGCGTATTCTGCCGCAGTTTCGGTTGATCTTTAAACGCGGATCTGGATTTGTTCTTCCAGCTCTAGTTCGAGACCTGGAGGCAGATAGAAGGCTTTCAAGTCTGATACGAAGTCTTCTCAAGAAGCCCAGTCTCTCTTATTGTTTCGGAGAGCTTTTTCGCGAAGCGAAATTGGGATGCATGGCACTAGGTGGTCCATCTCATACCCATAGCTTTCTGATAGCTCTTCCAGCCGTTCCAGGAATTCCTGGACGTCACGTTGCCCGTTGAATACGGCGCCCCATTTGCGGACCAAGTCCCTGTTCGAGCGCCAAATTTGTAATGGGTAAAACTGGGGTTTATTTTAAAGTTCAATTTAAAATGGTTGATAATTTGTTGACAAGTTGAAAATGAACCAACAAAACCAGAAAAGATGAACAAGTAAATAGATCAAGAATTTAAATTGCAATGAATTTAACAATATTACGTTAAATCAACACAAAATATCCTAGGAAGCAAAATTAGAAATACACAAAACTACCCCTTTTTGCTCGGTTTAGCTCGCCGGAGTCCAGGGTTGCAAAGGGGTTTCCAAGAGACAGACAATATTAATATATAAAATAAAATAGAACTTTCATTTTAAACAACAGGAAACTCTTTCATGGGCCTTGAGACCCTTATTCTACTACCTTTACAATGATAAAACATGGTTTGTTATTTTTAACTCATGGTTTATTCACGGTTTATCAATGTTTAAATATATCATAATCACGGTTACGCATTCAAATCTCACGCACTCACAAAAGTACGCGGACTAGTGACGCGGTTGCACCCCTCCCGGATGCTTCAGGGGTGTCTGGTCGACTACCCCGTCGGCCCTACACGGATTCCCCTTCCCATGAGGGTAAGCGGATGGTCTCCGACTACCCCCCACCTACTCGGCTAAATTCACCCTTTGGCAAAGGCCTCCGGGTGAGGATCCTCAACCCCCCATGAGAGACAAAATTCACTTACCTGGTCCGGTCGGACTCCTGGTAAGGGAACTTCCAAATGTTGGCTGGAAATGGTCTTTCTCTGCAAATACTCTCCAGGGAGACTAAGTTGCCAATACGGGCCCTCCCGAGCGCTCTTATTACCTGAGCCATCCGTCACACATACGGAAAGAGATACTTTCCGTCGCCCTCTAGCGTCGCTCGTGAAAATACGGCGATCGAGAAATTATCCTAAGTCCAAACCGAATAAATCAATGGGAAACTAAAATTACAAAATAATATCTCAAGAGATTGAATTTCTTCTAAATTTTTGTGCAGCAATATCAAAGAGAACTTGAAAAATGTAATTCAAACGAAATATAAGAATGATTTAGAAAGAAAAAGAATGTGTTTAAGCCTTTGAGTAAACATCTCATACAGCGAAATTAGCCGTGCGGCTTACACACTCGCGAGCGAATGGAAAGAGAATGAAAGAATACGCGATTAAAATACTAAGCTCTTTTAAACTCTCTCACATTATTTTTACATATTCTGTCTGATTTTGTATTTCTTTTAATCTCTTGAATCTTTTAAAAGATTCATGTACAATTAATTTTTCACATTTCTTTCTTTCCTTTGATTCCCGTCGGCTCGGGACTTAGAATAATTTCCACTCGATCCGTAATCTTTACACTCGTAATATCACATCAAAACTTATCAATAATAATACACAGCCATAGTAAATAATAAATCAAATAGTTATAGTGATAAATTTTTTTTAGTATATTCCATTAGAAATAGATAGTAATTAAGGAAAATAGTTATAATTACAATAGTTATAAGTAGATCATAAGTATTTAAGTAATATAAACATAGGTTTTAAACACAAATAGCACCATAGTTTTAGGTTTAGTCATAGATATAAATAATATTTCTAGTTATAAGTCAAAATAGTAGTAAGTAGTAATTCAAGTACAAGAATAGTAATAGTAGTATACGTAGTATTATATCACGCGTAGTAATAAGTCATAGTAAATAAAAGTAATACTAGTTCAAAAGATATTAGTTTATAAGCAATAGTCTTAAGTAAAACACACTAGTAATAAGTAAATAAACAGAAAAAAACAATCACAGCAACAAAAACTGGTCCGTACTAACTGGCCCACCATCACAATTTATAATAAATTCTTATTAAATAATAATCTAGCCAAATGATAATGATAAAACAAACTCAATATAAATAGTATAGATTGTAAACAAAAACATAATACTAATCTTTTACTTTATTTTATATTATTTACTCCGGGGAGAGAAAGACGCAATACTCAATATATATTTGGCAACACTCGGTTGCATGCCATTAATTTATGAAATAAATTTTATCCAGAGAAATAATATCTTAAATACTCAAATATACCTTAAAATGATTTGTAAAAATACTAGTGTAAGACAAGGAGCCACTCTTGCTATCCTTGTCTAATCCTCTAAGGAATTCGCTCGACACGTCTACGTACTTGAAACGCACGGCGGACAAATTCAACTTATTACAACAATATAAATCAGGTTCAATTATTAATCAAACAAATACCGCGATCAACTCTACTCAAGGACCAGCGATAGCCGATGCAACAAATGATGACACAATTGACTTACCGGCGTTGATACAATTAACTTCTGGAACTATGAAATTATATCCAATAATCTAACTTTACTTTTATCCAAATCAAATAAACTTTGTGAAATTACTCTGCTGAGGCAACTGGGCCGGAACATTTTGCTCAAAAAATAATAGCGGACAACAACACGTCCTATCTTTACAAGGTCCCAGTCCTCTCTGACTATATTTTCGTTAATTTTTTCGAGGGAGGGGTATCACTCACGTGTTATCCCCTCTAACAACCTCGGACCCGAAGTTATTAATTAAAATAAAATATTTAAATTCATTAAACGACCTGAGTTATACCATAATAATAAATTAAATAATATTTTCTATATATAAACATCAACATAATAATTATTAACCATTTAAACAATAAAATAATATGTATTTCAGTGCACCACGTGGCTGGAGAAAAATATCGATTTTGATTCCTACTATATCGACTTACTCTCCCTCCGGTCGAAATTTTTATGTACGCACTACAACACGTGTGCTACTGACTGAAATGAAAATATTAATTAAGTAAATAAAATTCAAAATAATTATCAAAATATAAATATAAATATTTAAATAATAAGAAATTATAATAAATCAATGCGCTTCATTTGAGCTAGGAGGTGTTGTTAAACTCACGGCGAGATGGAAAAGCGTTAGCAGCGATTCACATTTGAATTGCTACATGACACCCCACCACCAGGCTGTGCTTATCTCGCAGGAAACACAGGCCGAGAGACCTCACATTTCTACTCGCCATTAACAACTGTATCTCACTTGCCGCGCTATTCATCCATTTACTACCTGGATATCAAATTTACAAAGAAAATCAAACAATAAAAATCATACCGCTTGTCACCTTCCTTTTCGCTCCGAAAATCTACCGTGGGGGGGACAGAGTACTTATTTACCAAATAAACAAATCATATTACAAAAATAATTTTGACATCAGCCGTCCTGATCACGTCCAAACCGTATTAAACGAGTTTTACGAAGGAACGGGTAACCATCGTTTCTTCTCACTCGCGCACAGCTCTCACGTTCGGTAACTTCCGACTCAATGTCGACTGCAATCGGTTTACTATTTTTCCTAGCCCCGGTTCTCGGCTGTCCACCGCGAAGTCGTAAAATCGAGTTGTTTACCTTATCTACTCGTTTCGTATTCCACACTGGTACTGTTCTCGAATCAACTTCTAACGCAGATATTACATCCATCGTGGCATCTTCTTCACAACGGGGTACTGGTGAGAATGACGACTGTACAGCATGGATATCAACTTCAACTTTCACCTGGTGTTTACTCACCGGACTGAACTTCGAAAAACTCATCAATAGCGGGGTAAATATTGTATGAGTACCGCTACCCTCTAATTGTGGCCTCTCATGTAGTTTTTCGATTGCTGGTAAAAATGTGTCTGAGTCCCGGGATAGCAAGTACATGTCCTCGTTGCTTTGCCGAACAGACCGCATCTCAGACATACATCTCGTCTGGGTTCACGATACATATGACACAAGTGATCGCATGAACCACAGTTGAAACAGAATCTCATTCGCCTCAGAGGTCTGTCAATATTATTTCGGATACCACCAGTATCTACGATTGTGTTCAACGGCCTCTGGATGCCCACGTTGACCGCGTTATTTTGTAGTGAGGGTCCACCCACGTCACTTGAAGTACTACTGGGTACCTTATCTTCATCGGGAGTACTTCCACTCCTATCGATGGAAGTTTGACCTGCTGGAATGACATCAACGGCCGAAACTGGCGCGATATTACGCTTCGCAGCCTTTTTCCTACGCCGACAAGGTTTTCTTTGGCGTCGAGATCCACCACTGCTCGATTGCGAACTGCCCATTGAGTCGGTTCCAGCCGTTGACTCAAGCGCATGAATCAACACCGCGTGTTCCCTCGGATGATTCGACTTTACAGAATACGAACACTCTTTAACATTCGATTCTTCCCTTGAAGGTGGCTGACGATGATTACGAGCAGCTCTCCATCTCTCTTCAAGGTGAATCGCCAGCGCAAGTAACGACTGATAGGTATCATGTTCGCCTACCAAACAATAATCCCAGTATTTTGGCAACAACCCTTTTGTTGCTCGTTTAACCTGAGATTTCTCCGACAGTGGGTGTCTCAAACGCGAGTACAGATTCTGCATGCAAATCGAGTAATCCCGGACATTTTCATCGTGACCTTGATTCCTCATGCGAATGTCGAAGCGAATCTCACTCTGACGGCTTCCAACTTTAAGCCAACAACGGAAATCTCCTTTGAATTCTCTCCAGGTAGTCCATCGTCGATGATTTGCACTGAACCATACTTCAGCGACCCCTATGAAAACTACTGGTAGCACTGAGAGCAGATCAGATCGTCGAATTCCTGCACTACGCATCATAAGCACTAGACGACGCAAAAATTCGTCACATGTCACAGATCCATCGCCAGAAAACAACAATCCCCAACTCCGAGCAATTGCACCATAATCTCTGGAATGTGAGTGTGTTCTCTGCATTCTGTCACTTATAGAACTCCGATGAATTTTTGGATTAGCAGACAACGACGAATGATTATCATTAAATACTGGCTGACTATGAAGATCGTTTTGATACCTCGGTGGATCACGGTGCCGGTCTCGATCTCTATTTGGAACACCATCAAATTGGACTCGAGACACCGGTGGATTTTCACAATCTTCCGACAACACTGAAGTTCTATTTGAACCACTGTTGGGCGACGGAGCTCGTATGTCAATATCCTCTGGCAGTCTTCTTATTAATCGAAGAAGCTCTTGCTGCCTACGGCCCATTTTATCCTCCATCATTTTCAGCGCCTGGACAAAAATTCTCTCCGTGACGTAAGCAGTCATGTCACCTAGCATTAGACTTGGCAAAAGTTTAGCGACAGGCAACGGAACTTGCGAAGCTTGAGATCTGTCTACTTCGTTCGTCCGAATCGCGTCCTCGCGTCCCCGAACCCTAGACCCAGGGTCAGTCGCATGGGCTAGTTGGCTAGATTCACTCAAAGCTGCAATTCCAGCCGTATGTGTAGCTGAAACTTGCGAATATTTTGCGATCGATCGATCGTTTAATACTTCATCAGTCCAATGAACTGAAAAATCCGATGGGTGCTTCCACTCACTGACTTCGTTGTCTTCATTACCACTAGCGCCACCGCGTAACCGTAATAGCGACATAATACCAATTAAACGATCCGATTCCGCGAAAATTTCTTGCCACGATTCCATAATGTCAATAAATAAATATTATACCGAAAATACAAATATTTACAAAAATACGATTCAACAATGGATTGGAAGATTTAAATCGGTGTCAACTACGCGGAAAAATAATTTATACACTCGATCACTCCTCGGTGGAAAATCCCGTGACTCTATTATATACTCAAAAATTTATTAATTTTAAATTATTGACCCCCTGGCCCCACGTTGGGCGCCATATAACGTAAGCCATTTTTCTTTTCACGACGGAGACGTGAAACAAACCCAGAATCGTATGTGGTCACCCAATTGTATTAAAAATTAAGAATAAAAATAATATATATAACTCAAAATAATAAATAATTATAAATAAAGTGAAATTGTGCCTGGACCAGCTCTTCAGGCTGGGTTAGTGCACGAGGGCGCCATTCCGATTTTACAAAACGGACAAAAATAATAAATATTCAGGGGAGAGATCACGGGACAAAATCTTGAGCGAGAATGTATGCACCAAGCGGAATGACAACCAAGCAAATATATAATGAATAAAAATAATAATAAGGAATAATAACTACTAAATATATCCAGGAGACAAATAAACAAATATTGGCTATCACTGGATTCCTTTTTCTAAATTATTTAATTCAAAATATATTTAAATAAATTCAACATATTATTACAATACCCAAGTATTTATAACAAAGTTTTATTAAACTAGTGTACGTTGCGCGCGCAAGCGTGCGCGTGAAGTGCGTCATTGTTCAGTAAAATTAAAATTTAAATAATAATAACAACGAACGATTGTAATAAAAAGTAATGAATTATGAGAATATTCCCTTAAATACGAAGTTTTTAACCGATTTATAAAGTTTTGTTTCGTTTAAATACACTTGCGATGCTACCCAAGTTCGAACTCTTGAAAAAGCTACGTACAATTGCCCGTGACTAAACACGTCTTTAGTCAGATCAACTTCAATTTTTTCAAAAGATTGACCTTGGGCTTTATTTATGGTCATGCTAAATGCTACTAAACACCTAAACGAAATGCTACAGTTAAAGTATTAACTGGGAATTATTTTCTTTTAAAAGAAAATGGATAAACGTTCTTACAATATAATGTTACTCTATTAATGAAAACAATGTCACCAGTTTTGTCACCCGTCAAAATTTTGCATCGTATAACATTGAGACCTAAATCTAAAATCATTAACCTTGTGCCATTACATAATCCTTCACTTAAGTTACGATTTCTAATCAGCATTACTATTATGTACTGTCTTAAGTGTAGTTCGTATGGAGAAAAATTAGGGGGATTTAGAGTATTCAAATATTCCGGTAAAATAGCATCGTCGAAATTCCCATTATCACAATTTTCGTCACTGTCAACGGCCGCATAAATTTTTTCTGCGGATGTATTTAAAAGTTCAACAACTTGTTTATTTATTACATCTACATCTACATTTCTAGCCGACAAAATGACAGGTTTTGTTAGTTCATCTTAACGTTTTCCTCTGATAATATTTCCGTACACATTCTCAACAATGTCATTATTTTTGGATATAAAACACGCGTCAGGGAGATCGAGTTCATCATTTACGTCTTTAAGACTTCCATCACCAGTGTTCAGTAAAAATTCTACGGATTCTTTTTTTTCTGATAATGCGTGCATATTTTCGGTTAAAGAAAATTTGTGAAAATGAGCCCGGAATGAGATGAATTTTATGGATAAATTAACTGTTTCGGTACGGGTAGCATGAAGTTGAACTGGAAGTAATTGTCGGAATTCACCTCCTAAAATCATTAGTTTTCCGCCGAAAGGAATATCGTTATTCATAATGTGTCGTAAAGTACGATCGATTATTTCTAAAGCGTATCTGGGTGACATAGGGGCTTCATCCTAAATAAACACATCTACTTTTTTTAAATATTTGCCTTGTGATGAATTAGGTACAATGTGTGAAGATGAATCAGAAAACATAGGAACGGGTAAGCCAAAAGTTTTATGAACTGTCTTTCCATTGGGTAAAAGAGTAGCTGCGATACCTGTGTAAGCCATTGTACACACATTTTTATTCATATTTCTCATAATATGGCATAATGTAGTGTAGATGAATCTTTTACCAGAACCACCAGGTCCATCTATATAAACACAATGAGGGTCATCACTTCTTTTATTATTAACTAAATTTGGAACAAAATCTACTACTTCTTTTTGATCAACATTTAATTTACGATAATATGATTGGGATTCATCTAATGTAGGAATTTGTAATGACTCTGCGTCTATTAAGTCCTCGATTTCATTTATTTGACGCATACTGGGATATGCTGAAAGACTATAACCTTCTCGGTGAAGTATAGTATTAATATACACGTAAGCTTTATTCTGTCCATCTTCTGAACTTAAAAGTCTACAAAAATCTTCCGACATAGCTTCTTTAAACTCTTCCCAAAGTTCTTCTGGATGAAGGGGGTGGCAATGAATTAGTATGCGAACAAATAAACAATGTAATCGTCGTGGCATAATCCATACTACCGCTTCATTTAATGTTCGTCTCCATTCTTGATCGTCTTCAATAAGCCCAGCAAAACTTGTTGAACCTTTGATGTTAATCAATAACAATCTAAGATGAAATAATTCAATTTGAGAGAGACTAACAGAATACATACGACTGATAACGTTGATGTGTCGTTTACGCGGTTTCCAGCATGAAACATTCGTATCATTATTTTTTTTAAAGACGTATTGATGTGGTATATCACTGTAAATGTACTGCCGGGCAGATGGATCACGTTGGCTTAACGAAAAGTAATCTATCATCATTGTTTGCTTCTGTAGAGCTTCTTGGAGATCATTGACGTTGCAATCATCATTGATTGTTATACTTTGTTGATTGGGTAAATGTACAGGTAAGCGTATAATGGAGTGACTTTTATCTTGTAGAGGTTTAGACGAAATTCGCCAATTGCCTTCAACAGGGCCAACGTAGCGAGCATCAACAAAGTCTCAAACTTCATCATGATTAATTATATTAACACTTGAATCATGAGATGTTTGGTTTTGATTCATTAACGGTTCAGTTCGAGCATTCGGTATATTTCCATTAATTGTTATTCCTGCCTTGTCATGGCCTTTATATACGTATTCATATAAATATTTAACTGCCCTTATAGAAGAAACGACTTCCGTGTTCATGTGACAATTAAAAGTTTTTAATAACTTCGTATTGTATGGAACTACATGGCGATTATCAAAAATGTCATCGTTTCGTGAGAACGGTCTTCCTTCGTCTCGTCTACGGTAAAAAGGATATCCATTTTCATCCATTGTTGTTTCATTACGAAAACTTTTCGGGAATTTTTTTGAGCATGACCCGTTAACTAAACACCAATCTCCACAAGGACCATGAAGCATGTTTCTTGTAACGATATCATGCGACGTAGGATTACTCGTTTGATCTGGGATTTCGGCACATATGAATTTATCGACACCATCGGGGGTTGTTATTTTAGAACCGTTTTTTAATATTATTAACATGTGTAAATGTGGCAATGCTCGTTTTTGAAATTCGATAATCCAGTTGTAAGCAATAACTTTACAACAGAGATTTTGTTTCACAATCATCTGAATCTAAACATCTTTTTTTATATCAAATACACGTGCAACTAAATCAGGTCTATTTGAAACACTTCGTCCTGGCAATAAATTATCGGTAATTTCACCCCATTTCGAATTGCATGTCATAGTCACGAACAAATCTGGCTTACGAAATTTACGCACGATGGACATAGCATCTTGATAATGCTGCAACATATTACGTGGTAAACCAGAGAAGCTCGATGGTAGAATAACAATTTTACCTATATTGGAATTTGTATTATTATTATTGACTCGTGACTGTAAATGATCTAATAAATCTTGATACGATTCGGCCCGTAATTTTTTTTGATTAAATTTACAATAATTTAACCTATCTTTCTCTATCTTAACATAGCTATCGACTATTCGTAGAGAAAACTGCGGCAACTTCATTTACCCTCTGATAATTGTACCGTCTAATATCCATACCCGGTTTCAATGTAAAAATTAAATTCAACTCAGGTTCAACGGTGTCGCCGTTTGGATTAATACTTAATTGATCTTTTAGTACATCCTTCATCATTTGGTAGGATTTAGCGAAAACGTTATGTTGACGAATTGTCGTATCGATATCTTGAAGAGACCTCTGTCACAATCCACATTTCTTTGGGACCGATATTCTACAGCTTCAGTCGAATCGACAATAAATAACTGACCATAGCTTGGTGATTCAGTTGAAGATGGATATAATGAAGTATTGATTTGATAATATATTTGTCCTTGAATTTTGAAACAATATGGACCCCGTCTTTGCGAAGATAAATCAACCAAGTTAGCATTAAACGAAGCGAATGAAAACGAACTGTTAAAATTACGAATACGATCAAAAAAGTTTTTCGACTTTTCATGAGTAACTTCGAATAAGGATGTCAACAATGTCGGAAATTCTGGTAAAGCTTCTAATACTACTTCCCCATTGCGACAACAGTCATTGAAAGAATTAGTTTTATTTGCCACCACTTCAGCAGCAAAATGTCTCGCATTACAATGACGACAGTTAACATTCATTTCACCTATGTAGTTTTCTTCAATTATATTTACATTTTTGGTGTTACTATTATTTGATCGATTTGAAGGATAACTTTGGACTGAGAGTTCAGTGCTAGATATCCTTCAATTAGTAGATTCATCGACTGTTATTCTACAATAATTATGTTCAGGAAATCGATACTGCAATACATTCGGACTTAATGTTGCTGTTCTACAATAATCATGTTCATTGTGGCAATTATGAGATGCGGTTGATGTTGATGGTAATGGATTATTTGACGTAGAAGGCATATTAATATTATTGTTCATATAAATATTAGAATTAATTATGCTATCCATATTTTGAACAGTGTCTATATTATGTACGGGTTGCTTGCGTACCGTACTATTTTTCATCCGACGCTGACGTTGTTGTTCTCTTTGCTTTTCACGACTTGCTTTTTTAATCTCTTCTTCTTCAGCTGGTGTACGTTCAATTTTCCTACGACCCATTGTTATTCTATTGGTTATTATTTACAATACAATACAATAAATGAAATGATTAATTAAGAGGGTGATTCGATTGAAAAATTATGGATACGGATAGATAGGAAAAATAAAGAAAAATTTTTGTTAAATAATAGATTTTATTGGTATTTTAGATTACAAAGCAAAGATTAGACCAGATTATTAGCAATAAAAATTATAATTTATGAAGATTATCGACAGAATTGACTTGTAATCTATACACAATAGAAATAGAAATTTAGATTGATTTATTGAAAAATACATTATAAATATCAAGTAATTAGACCTTAATAAAAAAATTGTAATAATTAAAAAAATAGATTTCAATTTATTTAAACATGATATTAATTTAAAAAATTTTATTTAAATTATTGTTACTTTTATTTAATATTATACATACTCAATTCTAGTTTTTATAAGCTATGTTATTTAATTATGGTTTTTTATTGTTTTTGTATATAACTCTGGGTTGTATAAGTTTCTTTTCTTGTTTGTGTTTAAGGTTAAATAAATATTTATCTAATTTGTTTGCTAGTAGTTGTAAATAATTAATTCTTATCGTTATTGAATAAATTGTTAAGTTTTATTGTTTTGTTATGGTTTTTTAAGTTTTTATTTATCGTTTTAAGTAGTTATATTTCTTTCAGGATTCACGTATTCTTGTCTGATTTGTGTTTTTGTTCATCATCTGGTTGGTTCTAATTTGTCGGCTTTAATCTTTGTTAATAATGATTTAAGGTCAAATTTCAATTTTTTGTTAGAATTTTTGTAAGCAGTTAGTTTATTTTAATTTCAGAATTTGTAAACGTTTTTATCAAGTATGAGTATCCACTGGATCGACCTAAAAAAACAAAAGGAAAAAAGTTATTATATTTGAATTCAGAATTTTATGCAAAAAAAAAAAAAAATTGAAATAAGAGGATCGCTATCCGGGAAGACAGTTGGGAGGTTCGAACACGGTTTAAAGTATCGTGATATTTTATGTTGGGTTTTTTGAACTCATTGTAAAAATTAGTTTAACGTTTATTTAGATGTATTAATTTTAATTCAATTTTCGTAAATCGAAACTTTATATCATTTACCGATGTTTTGAAACGCTAGTAAATGTTTCATTTCACAATTATGTTCTTATCATGAATTTTCTGAATAGCTATTTACTTTCATAGTCACTTACATTTTTTGATATTGAAATTGAGAAATGTTAATATTTTTATTTCTTGTATTGATGACGAAATAGGCTTTAATACAGATAGAATAATCAATAAAAACAATGGGTAATAAGTGTATAACATATACTTGTACAGTCGCGATTATAAAGAATTAGATATTTATGAATTATTCTAAGCAGAATTTTTTAATGACATTGGTATAAATTGAATTTTTTGTTTCTGGTTAAGCTGTCATTAAATAAATAATTAAAAAAGTACGTAACACACTATGTAAGTCTATATAATGTAATCGAAAATACATTTACTTTTAAAAAATAAACCGTTGAATATTATAAATTTGTTCTAATAATAATTATTAAACCGTCATTAGATTAATCACGTTAAATAAGACAAACTAAATAGAAGTTTAAAATTATATATACTCAAAATTAAATGACCGCATAGAAATGAAAGTAAACAATTGAAGAGGTTAGAACTAAACCAACATAAATGACATAAAAATCTTTTCTTTCAATTTTTTATTTAAAAAAAAAAATCATTTTAAGCTCAAAACTACTTTGACTTGGATAAAATTTTATTCGGCACTAATACTCATTTAATGATCCGAGTTTAATGAATTTTATAAATGAACTACTTGATATTAGTTAACTATATATGTATTGCAACAATTAAATAATAAAGATACTTACTCGACGTCGAAAGGTTTTTTTATTCCAATGATAAACAATATTGTTAATATACACCGTAAACTTTTCAAACCAGATAATTAATAATAATTATATAAACAATTAATGATCAGAATTATTGTATGGCCGAAGATAATGTTTTCAAATGACAAAACAGATAACCTCACAAATGATTATGTGATTAAAAAAAATGGTGATGTACCATTTTCACGATTAAAATATCAATAAATTTTATATTAACTTGTAAGTGAAGTAATTCACTCTAATATAAGGTTATAACTAACAAATGATTCGATATAACTTTTACAAAAAAGTTGTGCACCTTGTGCACTAAACATGGAGTGTAGTCAGATCTAAGTAGGCTACTCAAAGGGTGCGTTCCACTTGACGTTCACAGCGCCACGCTCACGTGTATTTAGATAGGGTTTTGAGCGTTGTGAACGCTTAGTGGAACGCACCCAAAGTAGCACATAGGAAAAGTACTTTCTCAGAGTTATAAATGCATGCGGTCTGATTGGGATACAAATAAGGATGGCGCTGTCAATTTCAATCTTATGGTATGTTCGCACCCATCACTCGGGGTATGCGCCGTCCACCAGATACCCGGGAAAATTTAAATTTATAGTAAATTTTTTAGAAAAAAAATGTATAACCAATAAAGAAAAATTTAATGAATTATCAAGTATACTGATTACAATAAAATTCAAGTTAACAAATTTTAATTCAACGATTATAAATATTTATAATTAGTATTGGTGTAAATAACAAAATAAATGAATGATTAATTTATTTTGTTGAAAGAATCATAAACGAATTGTTCAGTCACGAGCTTAGACAATTTGAAAAGCTTCGTGCATTCCCGCAACAGCCGTGAGTTGCCGAACTCGCTACTGACTGATAGTCAGTATAGTGCCGGGTCACTCGCTATTTGGGCCCGGTACATACAAATTCTAGCTCATGGCCGAGTCAAGTTGGCATGAGAGCCCCGCTCCCAGCCGACCAATCAGGAAATTCGATTTACACATCGAAGCTGCCACGTCACCACCAAGCGGCCACGTCGTCTCCAACTACATTTTCTCCGGGTCTTTGTCGCTCCTGAATTCAAGAGTACAACCTCGTACTCTAAAAACCGCTCCGCTATACTATTTGTTCGTTGCATTCGCTATCTCGTATACGTTTTATTGCATTCGCTTTTTCATATTATCTTCTCACAGTTTTAAGTGTAAATAGTGTTAATAAATATCTAATTTATTTCTTATAATAATTTGTGTAATTTTTTAGTTGTTAAGATTACATCACACCTAAACCAGATCCTTTTTGCGCATTCGCTCACTTTACAAAATGGTCCTTCGAGCCGGATCTGGTGTGGGTTTAACAATTAAAAATTATAAATTTAAAATCGTAAAAAAATTGTGAGAAAAAGTGTGGTGTAAGTGATCCATAAGTGATAGAGAGAATCGCTAAGTGCCGTGGGCATTGCTGAGCACAACTAGAGTGCTGCCTGTGGTGATCAATTGACACACCGGTGTAAAAAAGACATCTAGTTAAATTGGATCTAAAACTTAGCGTCGGTTCCACGTGTATCTCCCATTTTGTATGCCACGTATATCCAAGATGGCCGCTAGAATAGTCGCTTTGCAAATGACTCGCATCTACACGATGCGCAACATGGCTACCCGCTAACAAAGACACGCTATACTGATGACATCGCTGAAGGCGCAAATGAACTCGCTGAGGCAATTCAAGTTGCTCTCGACACAAAAAAATATGTGTGCCGCAGGATGTTTTTTCGCTTGCCAAGGGGGCAAGTAATTCAACTGAATTACTCTCGCAAGTCGCTCCAGTTGAAACCCAAGAAGATACACCATGAAAACTTGGGGATACTACGCTATCACCGTTGCTTCTTCAAGACTGGAATTCATTCCGAGATGAACTACATCAGATCTCGAAGATTCAGATACCTCGCTGGAATCATGTAAAAAATAGTGTATCAGTCGGATTACATGGATTCTCGGACGCTCATAACTCACTATGGCTGCTGTCGTCTGTTTAAAATGTACTGACGCTACTGGACGCTCCAATATTTCGCTAGTGTGTGCCAAATTACAAGTTGCACCACTGAAACCAATAACTATACTAAGAATGGAGCTCAATGCCGCTGTCTTACTCGCTCAACTGGTACTCTACGTCAAGAAAATCTTGAAGCTTGAAAATGCATCAATTTTCAGGTGGATAGACGCCACTGTATCCTTAACGGGGATACGAAACAATCCAGGTGGATGAAGAGTCTACATTCGCAACAGAGTTACCAAGATTCAAGAATCGCTACCAAAGGTCGACTGGAATTGTGTACCGGGAAACTCAACCCAGCTGACAGCGCTTCGAGAGGTTTAACAGCAGCCAAATCAGAACAGCATTCGCTATAGTGGACGGGATCTAAGTGGCTCAGTAAATCAAAAGAAAACTGGCCATCTTTTGACATCCCTTCGCAGACGGTGTCACATCTTGAAGAACGTCCAGGTCTGGTTTTTACCATCTTTCAGACAGATTCACACCCGCTATACACGCTACTTGATAAATTCTCTAAGTTGTCACCGTTACTTCGCTCGCTTGGAATCTGTCTACGTGCCATCGCTGAATTTAAAGAAGCGCCACAGTCCACACTGGCCACACCGCTTGCTACAGTTGACCTGGAACTCGCAAAGACTTTGCTGATATAGTAGATACAAAGTCAGTACTATTCGCAAGAGCTGAAACTATTGAAAGATGTTGATTCTCTACAATGAAATCATTGTCTCGCTAAATTGATTCCCTGCGTCTACTACAACAGAGTACTCAGAGTCGGTAGTCGATTGAAGAATTCGCTACTTGATGATGAACAAAAAAAATCCAGTAATACTGCTGATAACATCTAATGGGGAACTCAATTGACTCTCGCTATTTTATGGAGATCTGTCTGGATAGAATGTGGCGAGTTCCAGGCAGGTCTTACATTCTACGCTGCACCCGCTATATGTATTGAAATTGTCAATTATTCTACCGACGCTTTCTTCGCAGCATTTAGAAGATGTACTAGTCGGAGAGGCGCCTGCAGTACCCTATACTCGGACTGTGGTACAAATTTTATAGGAGCAGACGCCACGCTAAGAAAAAAATTCGCAGCAGGATCGAGACAGCTAAGGGAACATCAGTATTTACTCGCTACAGATGGCACAGACTTGAAGTTCAAGACGCCAAGTGCTCCCCATTTTGGTGACAAACGGGAAGCAGCCGTGAAGTCAATCACGTTCTATTTTACACGAACTATTGGTTAATCGCTATTGACTTACGTCCAACTCGCTACAGTTGATACAGATTCGCTATCCGAAGATCCTGCAGATTTAGCCGCTAACTCCTGAACTGTGTGTGCTATCAGTTCACTCTCTAGACGACAATCCTGTCGACACCGTCGCCAGCGCTGGGGAGAATGTTCAGTCACGAGCTTAGACAATTTGAAAAGCTTCGTGCATTTCCGCAACAGCCGTGAGTTGCCGAACTCGCTACTGACTGATAGTCAGTATAGTGCCGGGTCACTCGCTATTTGGGCCCGGTACATACAAATTCTAGCTCATGGCCGAGTCAAGTTGGCATGAGAGCCCCGCTCCCAGCCGACCAATCAGGAAATTCGATTTACACATCGAAGCTGCCACGTCACCACCAAGCGGCCACGTCGTCTCCAACTACATTTTCTCCGGGTCTTTTTCGCTCCTGAATTCAAGAGTACAACCTCGTACTCTAAAAACCGCTCCGCTATACTATTTGTTAGTTGCATTCGCTATCTCGTATACGTTTTATTGCATTCGCTTTTTCATATTATCTTCTCACAGTTTTAAGTGTAAATATTGTTAATAAATGTCTAATTTATTTCTTATAATAATTTGTGTAATTTTTTAGTTGTTAAGATTACATCACACCTAAACCAGATCCTTTTTGCGCATTCGCTCACTTTACATGAATCTATAACGATAGCATTAAACACAAATTGAAATTAATAATATTAATAAAAAATATCACAATATCGTATCGAAAAGAGGAACAGACAAACTGCTTGAAAATAAATATATTATATTTGCATCAATTTTTCATTTATTTATTAATAACAGTATTTAACTTATTAGTATATCTCTTATACATTTTTAGACACTTGGCGTCGAGACGCGTTATAAACTTATTTGATAAAACAAAAAATTATCTTTTAATCAAGCAATAATTTTTTTAAAAATAAAAGTAAACATCTTCTTGAATATTATTAATTATGGATGAACTTAATTATATTGAACAATAGATATATACCTAATTATTGTTTTCGTTTAACGCAGGTAACGTACATTGACTGAATAACTTATAAGTTTTAATAAAATTTAATATTACAAAAACATTATTTATTATTGCTTACGACTGTTCCGGTTAAGATAATTGCACGAATAACAATAATTTACACAACTCTCATCTCTAATACATTTTTAGACACTGGATACCGACATTCACAATCAAATCACATTAATCATCTTATAGTAATAAGAATGATTAGTATTGTACACATAAATAAACTTAATTTCGAGTTGCAGGTCGAAACTTAATATAAACTTATTTTATAGAACAGAAATTATCTTTTAACCAGGTTTTAGTTCTCTTAATACAAATAAATAATAATCCTATCAAGGTGTATACTAATTACTAATAAACAATGACAATAAAATATGTACCTGACAATTTTTCTTTACTTACGTAAGTAATGTGTATCATATAAATAGTTGATATAAAACATAATCACATAGACTTCATATATCCTCTTACAGAAATTTTTAAATAAAAACTATCGTTTCAAAATCAACTTAGTCGACAAACAAAAAAAATCAAATTTAATACTTTATTCAAACTTTAGATGCACATAAATCAGATAATTTAAGTCAAACTTTAAATGACCAAAAATAAAATAATTTAAGTCAAACTTCAGATGCACGAAAATGAAATAATTTAAGTCAAACTTTAGATGCAAATAAATAAAATAATTTAAATCAACATTAAAATGGAAAAATATAAAATAAAATTTAATATTTGTTCTTTTCTCGGCATATTAAACGTTATGATAAACTGTTGATAAGATTCATTAAAATAATCATAAAATTAAATTATACCACGAATATATAAATTCAACTGTAACTCATTAATTGACACTTACTTATATTAAATTCTTAGAAATAATTACTATCTAATCAGGTCATTGTATTATCTTACTATAAAACTCAGTCTTATATAAAATCACTGAATCATACAATCAATGATGTTACAGTTAAATATATATATCGCAGTTGAATCAGGAAAATCGATAGTGAACATCATAATATCCTTATGAATTCATGATAAAAATATTAAGCTTACTTCCGAATAGTTAAGGGCATTCTTAGACAGTGCCCCGCAATTTTTATTATTGTGCATTGATTTTCAACGGTCATAATCGTATTAAAAATTTAATAATTAGTTTAAGAAATATATAAAACCTTAATTTAAAAAAGTATAACGTAGTTGCAACTTCATCGAAATATAGAATTTAAATAAAATTACTTTGTTGTTATCAATTAGAAGTTAAATTTAACAAATTTGTTCAACTCCCAATCGATATGAACTGAAAGTAATTTTTTTTTTTAAATCAATATCTCAGTGAAATCCCAACTACGTTTTTTTTTTTTTTTTTTCAATTTATTCTTTAATTATTTTTTAATTAAATGATTAAATTTTGGTACGTTTATGGCAGTTGAAGATTATTGGAAATTTTCAAAGAGTGGATGAGGGGCACTATCTAAGAACGGCCTCAATAAAACGTAAGCAAAATAATATCAGAAAACAAAAGATAAAATAATATACCAAGATTCAAAATGGAAGATATCATTTATGAGTCAAAAGGTGATTTTCTTTTTGATTTCTCATCTATGGATCCGTCATGTTTGCATTTAGGTGTCTGGAAACCTATGGTGCAGAGTTCTTTTTCAGACAATGCTGTAGTTTCGGCAATGAGGGCAATATCGTCTGTCGATTGAACCGTTAGTATAGGGGCACCTTCTATAATAATAAAAAAAAAAAATATTTATTGCCGTTAAGCTTTTAAAAATTTTAAACAAAGTAAAAAAGATAATACTGTTAATTATTTACCAGAATGTAAAACAACTCTGCCCAAAATACGTAGAAAACATCCTTTCTTGAGTTCTTTTTTCTCTTCGTAACGGATGACTTTGATTTGCAACTTGAACTTTCCATTGACAATGACACCCCCTTCATCAATGCCACCATAAGCCGTTACTTTTGCAAAAGGTTGCTTAAGATACCCTTCAACATCTATAACAAAGAAGAAATCAGTATTAAATGATCGATATTTCATTTAATTACCTTGCCTAAAAATTTTCATAGAATCCACTCAAATGGGCCAAAAACCGCATAGAAACAAATACAACTTTATTGAATCATATGCGGCTTGAATGGATTCTATGAGAACTTTTGAATAGGCTAATTTTATTTCACTTACACATCTTTCCATCAGTATCGACGACATCTTCGATTTTGACCACAGGAATGTCCGCAATGTTGTTTACCTCGTCTTCAAACTTAGCTGTGTCGATTGTAATGGTTGTCCCGGAAAGCATTACAACCTCGAGATGTGCAGTGGTTTCATGTGCATTTCGGTAGCGTGGGTTAGGAAGAGTCGTCCGTCATCGCGAGATTGTCATGATCTGAAAATGTAAATAAACATTATGATATGATATATTCAAAATTAGATAATCATTGAAATACTTAGAAAATTTCATTCTTAGGGTACGATCTTGTATTAGCGGAGAGTATTTTAAAGCCAGGTCGACCCAAAATAATAAACGTACTCGTGAACGATTTCCATTGTTGACCACAACTTTGAATAATGACGACGGTTTCTTATTTCCAGGTGGACTAGTATTTACAGTCTTCATCCCTTCGATTAAATCTACGTAACCACGTAATTCACTGAAAATAAAATAATTAAGATAAATTAAAATCCATAATGAGTAATAAAGAAATAATAAATACAATGGATAACCAACCACATACTAATTTATGTCATAAAATGATTTTATCAATAATATTATAACAATAATAATTACAGTTATGAAATAAAATAAAAAAATCTGGGCGTCGGTTGGCCCTGCGGGCCAGCCCCAAAACTTCCCGCTGTTTTCGACCTCAAAGAGCTCGAAAATATTAGTGTAGATATATTTTCGAGCTCGAAAATGCTATCACGTGCGATTGTTTTTTTACGATCTTCTCAAGCTTTAACAGGTTGCCTGTTATGCTGAAGTTTGGAAACTTATATAAGAATCAAGAATTGTTAATGAAGCGGTTTTTAAAATTTAATCCCTGATTATGTTCAATAAAATAAGTGTATTCAGGCAGAAATCAATGCAAAGGATTCAAATCAAGATTTAAATGAGTTTTGACTCATGCGAGAAACAATCGAATATGAAATATCCGAGAAAAATATTAAAAACTACGTTTTATCGATTTTATTGTTGGTACTATGATTTAAACTAAAAACCAAGTTCGATGACATAATGTATCGAAAGTAACCATATAAAGGATGAGTTAGTATGACTTCAGACACATTTTAGTAGGTTATATTATGATTTATCTGGAAAAAATAACATAAAATGTTATTTTTGTAACTTTTCAACGCCGATATCTTGCGAACTAATTGATCGATTATGACGTTTGAGGTGTCAATCGGCGCGTTTTATTGAATTCTAGAGCTAATTAAAATTTGACGTCGATCGTGTCAGTCGTTTCGAAAATATTTAGAAAAAACCGTTTTTCACCATTTCTTTCTCCCGCGATTACTCTCGAACGAAATATCCGATTTTGATGTTTAAGGTGGCAATCGACGCGTTTTTTTTAAGTACTAGAGCTAATTAGATTTTGAAGTTGATCGTATGAGTCGTTTCTGAGAAATCAATAAAGAAATAAAAAAAAAATTTTTTTTTTTTCGTAATTCGCAGATATTTTCAAGTCTATTTGATCAAATGATCTGAAATTTTCAGGAAAGTTGATGGCCAACATGCTTTTTCAATCACCACCTTAAACATCGAAATCGGTTCATTAGTTCAAAAGTTACAAAGAGTTTACATACATACACACACACACGCACACACACACATGCACACATACATACACACACTCGGACATCATTCCGAAAATAGTCAGAATAGCTACCTAAGACCTCAAAACGTCGACATCTGATGAAAACTCGATTTTCGAAAATCGGGGTGAAAACAATAACTTCCCGAAATTTTCGAAAATCGTCGATTTTCTTAGCGGGAAGTTAAAAATTTTTTTTAATTATCTTTATTTTTTAGGAAGTTATGATTTTTTAAAGCTGTAACGATCATCCCCTAGCTTCCAACCACCCTAACTCTGTTAATTTTAATAATAGTCAAAAAAGTCAAAGAACCTTTTTTATGTAAAATTTAAAGTTTTACAACTTTTATTCGAAATTTTTTTATCTAACTCTTACCATTTTCTCAAAATTTTTAAAATACACTTATTTTGAATTTTTTTCAACCCTACCCGGGGGGTGGTTGAAAAAATTTCTTTACCACTTTATTTTAGACACTTCAAAGTAACTTATATCGAAAATGCAACGACTTATCTCAAAATTCGCATTTAAAGATCTATTTTACTGGACTAGTAGATTATTATCAAGTTTATATTTTCTATAGTAAGGAAATTATTAGCTGAATAAACAACAAAATATATTTATTTTAATTACGATAGACTTTTTACAATTATCAACATTTAGGTAAATGTGTCGAAATTCAGCTAGTTAATCTTATAATTATAATATAATGTGAAAAAATATTTCTTTATAATCTGTACGGATCTAATCTGATCGGAGCAGGTCTGAACTTTTTTTCCCGAGAAAAGTTATATCAGCTCAGATCTGGTTTGATCCGTACAGGTCCAATTAGATCTATTTATATTTACTTCATAAATTGATCGTTCAATCAATATTGATCTATTTTGATCTGACTAGATCTAGGTTGATCTGGACTATTTTATCCCGAAGAAAAATGTAATGTCTGATCAGATCTAGTTTGATCTGAACAGATCAAATCAGATCTACTCTGATCTGGGTTAAGTATAAATTATGATCAAATTTAATCTGAGCTGATCTAATTTGATCAGAACAGATTTATTTTTTTTTTTCCCGGGACGTATCTTAAGTATGGATCCTAGCTGCTAGTATTTTTTTCTACGTATGTGTCTTTTGCAGGATCGGGTATCAAAAATCCTATGTCAAGATTTGTGTATGTCTTGCTTATGGTATCGTACGCAAGAATATTAAAGATAGCTTGAACGTGTGCCATGAAACAATGTATGACACATGTCTTGCACCAGTAACTTATAGTAGGTATTTACGCATAGCTTGCTCAAGATCTGCTCAAGGCCCAAGGCTAATTTTGAGCCCTGAGCAGATCTTGAGCAAGTCATGTGCAACTAATTTCAACTGTAGTTTTCCTCCAGAATCGAGTTATAATCTTGCACGAATTTCATATATAAGGCTTGCACTAGGTTCGCATTTTAAATCTGGTCAGTGTCACAAGTATCTGCAGCAAGACACATGCGTAGAAGCAGTCACTAGTACCTATCGATTTTGAGAGCAGACTTTTTTAAGAATTAAAAAGAATTTTATATGGGTGGAGAGAAAAATTTATTATGATTATTAATTTTTTAATTTTGTTTAGTTGTCTGCATTTTTTGAATCAAAATTTAAATAATAAAATTTTTAATATTAAATTATCAAATATTGCTATAAAAAATAATTGTTATATCAGTAATCATAATGTCTTTACAAATACTTAAGTATATTATTTGCATATTCAATATTTTTATAAAATGAGCCTGGCAGTTGCACACTTTTTCTTATTCATTTTGTTTTAAGCTCTTAGTCTTATAATTATTTCCCAATACTTTATTTCATAAATGTTTTTAAATGATCCCTGGAACAATAACCTGGTTTTCTCAATCTTTCTAAAGTAAGCTAAAATGTACACCTAAAATTTATCGTTAAACATTTGTTTTGCTAGTTCGTGAAAATATTTTTATATATTTCTCAAATAAGCCATTGTTCATTAAGTTAAATATTTCTTGCATAATTTTTAATCTTTTCTAAGTAAAAATTGTAATTCTCCGTGTTTATGACCCTGCGACCTTTCTCAGGTACCTCTATCTTTCGGTCCGAAAATCTCACTTCTACATAACGTCTTACTGAGTCCAACCCTTCATGGGAGGTCCCTGTCCCTGCTTCCCTAATTATTCTTCAATTACTTTCCTTTATTTCCGTCAATTTTGTCTACTACTTTAAAATTCATCCCTTCCTGGCTTGTTTTTGAAACTTAGTAATTTTTTGCAATCCATCTCATAAGTTAGTGTTAAGTACAACATTGTGGAACCAACTGCGCTTCAATTTCTTGTTCATCGATTTAGAATAAATTTGTGTCTTAGCATTTAGTACATCATCTTGCTACACTAACTGATCGCAAGAATACCATACTTTATATATTATTATATTCATAAATAATATATAATTATTTTTTAACATCTCTCGTGACAAAACAGTTACAGGCAAAACAAATTTAATCCTTATAAACTATATTTAATGTGTGATATCATATAAAAAATATCATGAGAAAATATAAAATAAAAAAATTTGTATTCAAAATAAATTTAATAACAAAGTTAAGACATTTTAAAAATAATCCCAACTATAAAATAGAAACTACTGGTATGTAATTGTGTAAAATATATAAATTAATTTAAGAAAAATTAAGAGTAATTCAAGACCAAGACAAGGTCTTGTCAAAACAAGACAAGACGATATAACAAAATGAGTAGTTTCCGAGATCAAGACGAGACTTACATTTTGAGTTCGAGATCAAGATGAGAAGAAAAGTGTCAAGTTTGAGACAAGATCGTTTCAATCTTGTTTTGTCTTGGCTTGAGTGCAGCCCTAGTTGTTTATAAAAGAGTTTACTCTATTATTATACATAATTATTATTAATAACTATTAAAGGAATAATTATCCTTTATAAAGTAATTCATTTTATCATCATAGATAATTATTTGATATTGAAAAGTGATTTTTGTATCTAGCTGAAAAGTACAATTTGGAAACTTGAGATTGTGATACTGAATTAAGTGTGAGTGGAGAGTAGTGTCATTGTATCAGTCTCTCTCTCTCTCTCTCTCTCTCTCTCTCTCTCTCTCTGTGAGTATAGTGACATTCATTTAGTTTACTCTCTCCTCTATCAAACTGTGTACTGTGTTGTGTGCCTGCGGGCGTTTTTGTTGCAGGTTACTGCAGGCTATTAGTGCAGGTCTTGATTTTGTGATATAATTCATATGTTTACGAGGCCTGTATTCCTGATAAATTAATTAATTCAATCTTTGCTTGGACCATTGGGGTTATCGGCCATCCTTTTCCTGAGGTGTCTCTCTGTCAGTTCGGAGTCTGCGCAGTGAGTAGTGATTTAACTCTAACTACGGACACGCCGGTTGCGTCAAGTATTTGACTATCGCCTGTCACACTAGAAGTACACGCTAGCGCCAACTTCTGGCGACGTTCACTACCTTAGTATTATTTACCAACGGCTGAAACATGGATGACAATTTGAAAGGCGTACCTCCGAACTCTCCATCTGGGTCCGATTCATCCACCAACTCACTGAAGCGTCAGCGTCACACTCAGGATAAAGTGATGGATCCTCCAACTAAGAAAGTAGCTAGTGGGAAACCTACTTTGGCGTCAGTTATGAGCGGTATTAAAGCCATAGGAAATACTCTACAGGAACACAGTATGCTGCTCAGAGATATTCCCAGTATCAATGATAAACTTGAGGCATACAGTGCTGAGGTATTAAATCTGAAACAAACAACTGCTCAGTTACAGGCTGATAATGCTGGTATTAAGGATCGCATGGAAGAGGTGGTTGCAAGGCTTGACAGGCTTGAACGTGGGTCATCTGATGAGGGGCTGCTGACATCTATGCCTGGCAATGACATTTCCGCACTCACCAATGTCATCAACAACAACACAATAAGCCTACAGCGATCTCTCAGCAGTAAGGCCACTATCTCGGAGTTTGCTATATCTGGCTTCCCTTCTCAGTGCCTCAGCCAAGATACTAGCCAGCTGACCGGTCTTGTCATCGTCATCCTTGAGGAAATCAGTGTCCCTGTCCTGGCACAAGAAATAATCAGCATTAGACAGCTCACTAAACCGGTGACAGCTTCAGGGACGATTTCAGCGGGGTCTAATAATATTGCTTCGGCACTGTCTTCCTCTAGCAATGCACGAGCAACCTTAGCAATCAAATGTGCGAATCCAGGCACTATTCATAAGGTCATTGGTGGGAAGAAGAAGTATGGAGTGCTGAAATGGTCCTCCTTAAATTCCAAACATCCAAATGCTATCGCATATTTAATGTCTGCTCCCACAAATGATTTTACTATATATATCAATGAATTACTGTCCAGTAAGACATTCAAACTGCTTGGGACCACCAAAAAAGCCCTCAAACCTATTGGCTTTAAATATATCTGGACGAGGAATGACTCGATATTTGCCAAGAAGGATGAAAACTCCCTCATTCATATAATATCATCGCCTGCTGACATCACTAGAGCCATAGAGCTCAATGTCAATGCAGCTCAATAACATGCTAGTCGCCCATTATCCAACACTGCCAGTTCGTCTCCAATTTCAGCTGACTTTCGAGTGAGTTGTCTCAATGCAAATTCACTAAGAGCCCATCTTGATGACCTAAAAGCCTTTGTAAATAATAATCAGACCTATCATATTATTGCCGTCACGGAAACATGGCTTGGCCCTCATATACCCGATTCGTCTATAAGACTCCCAGGCTATAACATCTTCAGAAACGATCGTAATGTCCATGGGGGTGGCGTTGCTTTATACTTCCACGAATCTGTACACTTTAAAGCCGCCCTCATGCCACCTATTACTTGGATCAGTAAACCTGGCACACCGGAATACTTTGCTGGCGCTGCTTACTTAAAGGGATCATCTCCTATTTTCATCGCTGTAGTATACAGGCCACCGCATGCGCCTTTTGGGGAACTTGGCAACATTCTTGGCTCCGCCATGGAGGGATTTAGTCATAAGGTCATTCTTGGAGACTTCAATGCTGACCAACTATGCAATAGTCCTGACGCTGACTATATTAGGTCGTTCATCCAATCTAACTCACTCAAGCTGGTCAATCATGGAGCAACTCACATCACCAAGACATCTGAAACCTGGCTGGATTTATGTATGGTGGACCTCTTAGATGACATCACTGCCTTGAGTAAATCCGATTACCCTGTAGGTGCAGGCCATCGTATGATCTCTGCCAGTCTTCAGGTATATCATACTGCACCACGTAGGAAGACCATTCAAACTAGAAAGCTTGATAATCTTGAAAGCAATGATGCCATCACTCAACTCGGTAATGCTAACTTGTTGCAGATCGCATCGTCGTACTTGGACATCAGTGAGTTAGTCAGTGCTTTCAATCGCACCTTTCTCGAGCATGTGGATGCCTTTGCTCCAGCTAGAAACATCATTGTCAACTCTCTCAAGCATGCTCCCTGGATAACTGGTGAGCTTCACGAACTCGAACGACGCGTCAGAGCTCTATACAGGCGCTACCAACGTGGCAAACATCTCAACCAACTACATGAATTCAGGACTGAGCGAACCCATTACCGCATAAGGCTTCGTGAGGCTCGAACTAACTACTACAGCTCGCGACTCAGCAATCTAAATAGCAGCGCCATGTGGAGAGAGTTGCGTAAGCTTGGACTATTAAAAGAAAACTCAGTCAAAGGTCTGACTGTTGATGCCACTCAACTATGCCAGGCTTTTGCCGATGTATCAAAATCTAGCTGGGAAGCGTGTCCAACTGAATTGGCTGTAACAAAATTAGGCAGTCACTCTGATTTCAACTTCAGTGAAACGTCCACCGAACGAGTACGTCGTGCTATACTTGCTGTTACTACTGATGCTGTTAGCTCTGATGGAATCTCGAGGAAAATGCTTACTAAATGCATATCAGGTATCCTTGACTGCGTCACTGTCATCTGCAACAGGTCACTTCGGGATTCAGTTTTTCCAGATCCCTGGAAAAAATCGATCATTGTTCCCATCAATAAGGATGCATCTCCCAGTAGCGTCTCGGACTACAGACCTACTGCGCTGCTTCCTGTTCTCAGCAAAGTCGTGGAAAAAATTGTCTTTGACCAAATCGTCAGCTATTTGAATGCTCACGATCTTCTCCACCCGATGCAGTGCGGATTCCGGGCTGGTCATAGTACTCAAACAGCGCTAATTAAGCTGTTGAATGACGTTCGGCTGAACATGGATAAGCGAATGGTCACATTGCTCCTGCTTTTTGACTTCTCCAAGGCATTCGATACGGTTGACCATGTCCTTCTAACCCGTAAGCTAATCAAAGTAGGCTTCTCGTCAAATGCGGCTTGATAGGTGACTTCCTATCTGACTGGTCGTGCAATTGCTGTAAAGGATCCAGATGGCAATACTACTGACTGGATACACACTGACCTGGGTGTTCCTCAAGGCTCCATCCTAGGCCCACTCTTATTCTCGCTGTTTATCAACGACATTGGCACGAGTATCAAGTTCTGTGAACGTCTACTATATGCTGATGACCTGCAAATTTATATTGCCTGTCCCCCACACGAACTGGCGGACTGTGTTCGTTTGGTCAATGAAGACATATCTCGCATATACGCGTGGGCCGCTGCAAACCACCTGAAACTCAACCTTGCCAAAACCAAGGCTATCTTACTGGGCTCTGCACCGTACATTAACATGTTGAATCAGACTAGAATTGAACTCGGCTGCGATGGTATTGACATTCCGCTGGTATCTTCAGTCAGAAACCTGGGAGTCTACCTTGATTCGAAACTAACGTTTGAAGACCATGTCATGCATATAGCTGCTAAAATTAACTCCACTCTATACCATCTATACAGTCTGCGCGGCTATACTGACATGGTTTCTCGTAAAGCATTGGTCAATGCGTTGATACTGCCTCACATCAACTACTGCTCGTCGGTGCTGCAGGGTATCGCAGTAACTTTGGACATCAGGCTGCAGAGGCTAGTTAATAAAGGAGTCCGGTACATTCTTGGACTGCCGTGGGACTCTCCCATCTCGGGAGCCAGGCTGAAACTTGGGTGGCTGACGATCAGCAAGGCTAGGGCACGTGCAATCATCATAATCACTCGTAAATCACTATTGGAGCGTACTCCCTCATACCTGGCGGAACTTCTTGCCGTCTATACTGCACCACGATCGCTGCGCAAACAGTCTTCGACGATGAATCTCGTTGTACCGAATCATCGGACTAAGGCTTACCGAAACGCCTTTGCAGTAGCGGCACCATACCTCTGGAATAGCCTACCAGATGCTCTTAAACTCATAACAAGCACTGATGTTTTCAAGACTGAGCTCAACAAATGGCTGCTTACCTGCGACGATAATTGGGCGACTGAACTCTATAGCTGATCTACAAATTATTCTGGCAAAATCTAGTGCATTATATAATAAATTTAAATGATATATTTGAATGTTGTTATACTTGTTTTCCAATTAATAAGCTTTATATTCTAACTTTGTTTTTGCTAATCACATAATTTACTTTATACCAAATTAAAACTGTATATTATTGTCTGCTTATACTCATACTTTTGTACATTACACTTTTTGTTCAACCACCACTGAACAATAAAATATCTATCGAATCTAATCTCTCTCTCTCTCTGTAAGTATAAGTGTGCTTAGTTTTTGGCTCTTCAATTAAGACAGCGATACTGTGTAGTGTGCCCTCGGGCGTTATTTTGTTACAGATTTCTGCTTGCACCTAAAGCAGGTCTCTCTGTGGATTAATAAATCAGCATCTGTGAGGCCTGTATTAATTAATTATTGCAATATATTGCTAATTGCTCAATCTTCGGGGTTAGTTGTCATCTTTGTTCTGGTCATCGTCTCTGTCACTTCAAGCGCCAGCGCAGTGCGTTCTACTTGTTGTCGCAGGCGCAGTACACGACATCTCAACGCAGGTGCAGTGTTTACGATCTTAGGCGCAGTCGCAGTGAGTACATTGATTTTCACTGCTGCACTGTTGATTGACCTGGCGCTCCTTCGATCTTTGGAGTTACACACTAGTGTCATTACGGTTGCAATTTTAGTCTAGCTACGCACAGTCGATAAAATGGATCTCGATGATGAATTCTCTACTTTACCACCTGCATCACCTGCAGATTCCGATTCTTCATCTAAATCATCTAGCTCACTCAAACGCACACGTCAGATGAAGGACAAACTTATGGATCCACCTGCAAAAAAGCCGGCTAAGCTTACGTTGGCTGCTGTTATGTCTGGCATCAACACGATTACAAAGACGCTCCAAGAGCACAGTACTCTGCTTAAAGACGTTCCTAATATTAATGCTAAGTTGGAATCATACACAGCGGACATTGCAGAGCTCAAGCAAACTACAACCCAGCTCCAGACAGAACAAGTTGCTATGAAGGACTCCATGGCGGGGGTCATAGCCAGACTTCAAAAACTTGAAAGTACGGCTGGTTGTTCTGGATCCTCGTCTGCAGCCCTCTGTAATGATTTAATGTCACTTACCAGCGCCACCAATGCCAATACTGTCAAACTTATCTCTACTTCAAATAATAGATCTAACAATGTGGAATTTGTAGTATCTGGTTTGCCTATGAATTGCCTTAATCAGGATCAGGAACAGCTGGTTAACGTTGTTAGGTCTATCCTGAATGAGATTAAAGTGCACTTGACTGCTGATGATAAGTTCACGGTCAGGCTAATGAAGAAATCAGCTACTGGTTCGGCGTGTGTATCAACTACTCCTGCATGCAACTCTCTCAATGCACTTGTCACTGCAAATCGGACCCAGGAGTGCTCTACCATAGTTGCGAACTGTACTAACCCTGCTCTCATGCAAAAGGTCATCAGCGCCAAGAAGAAATACGGGATGCTCAAATGGACTCAATTACTCCGTAACCAGCCTGATATTGTTACCTTCCTTGCCAGTACCCCGGTTGGTGATCTCACCATCTATGTGAATGAGCTGCTGTCCAACAGAACATTTAAACTGCTAGATGAAGCCAAGAAATTGTTGAAACCAGCTGGTTACCGCTACATATGGGCTAAAAACGACACAGTTTTGGTTAAGAAAGGCGATAATGCTCTAATTCACGTCATCTCTTTCAGCGGCGATATCACTAGACTACTTGAAGACAGTGCAAGTACTAGTCAATAACGTTCTCGTCGCCCATTAGCCAGACCAGCCAGCAGTACCAGTCCTTCTTCCACTACAGTCCAGGTGTGCTGTCTTAATGCTAACTCACTCAGGGCTCATCTAGATGATCTACGTCAATACCTTGATTCCAATCCAAATTTTCAAATAATTGCAGTCACTGAAACTTGGCTCGACAATAGCATCCCTGATTCTATCGTCAAGTTAACCGACTACAACATTGTCAGGAATGATCGTAACACTCATGGGGGTGGCGTTGCTATATACTACCATGAATCTTTACACATTGAAGTCACCCTCAAGCCTCCGATCGTTTGGACAAATCGTTCTGGTACTCCTGAATTCATGACCTGCACGCTATACATGCAGGGGTCACCACCTATCTTCATTGCAGTTGTCTACCGCCCACCACACGCCCCATTTGGTGAACTTGCTAGCACTCTGGGAATGGCTATGGATGGTTTTAGTCATAAGTTCATCCTTGGAGACTTCAACGCCGATCAACTTCTCCATAGTGCTGATGCCGATTACATCAGGTCTTTTCTGCACACTAACTCTCTCAAGCTTGTTGACCATGGGGTCACTCACGTCACTAGGCAGTCCGAGACCTGGCTTGACCTATGCATTGTTGATGACTCTGACGTCATCACCTCTTGGGGTAAGTCTGACCGTCCACTTGGTGCTGGGCATCATTTGATTCATGCCACTATGCAACTCAATCGCATAATGCCGCGTAAAAAGACAATTCAAACCAGGAAGTTGGACAACCTTGCCAGTCCAGCGGCTTTGGCTGCACTTAGAAATTTGGATTGGTCTTTTATCAATTCGCCACGGTTAAATATCCACCAAGTAGTTGATGACTTCTCGCAACTATTACGTGATCGCGTTGATGCTGTTTCTCCCGTCAAGAGTATGACTGTCAACTCGCTCAAGCATGCTCCCTGGATATCACATGAGCTGCGAGTCTCCGAGCATTATGTGCGAACGCTATATAAGAGGTTCAGACGCAGTAGAAATGATTGGCTGCTGCTTGAGTATCGGCAAGCTAGAGACCTGCATCGTGCTCGACTAAAAGAGGCGCGTATTAGATACTACCAATCTCGGTTATGCAATCTTCAGGGTAGTGCCGTGTGGCGTGAATTGAGGACTCTAGGGTTGCTCAAGGACACTACGGCTGTCAATCTCGCGGCTGATCCGACTGCCCTTTGTCAGGCTTTCGCTGCGGTTTCCCAGTCCAGTTCGGGAGTGCTGCCGAGCATCTGCAACACTCAGCGTTGTGATAGTCTCCCTCAGTTTGTTCTCAGTGAAACCTCAGTTGATTCTGTGCGACGTACGCTGTTATCAATGAAGTCCGATGCTGTTGGGGTGGACGGGCTCTCTAGGAAAATGCTCGATTTGGCACTCCCTGTGCTACTTGTCCACATTACTGACATCTTCAACCGTTCCCTTAGAGAATCTGAATTTCCTGCCTCCTGGAAGAGGGCGATTGTGGTCCCGGTGAACAAAGTCGCCCATCCTACTAGTGTTTCAGATTACAGACCAATAGCATTATTGCCAGTACTCAGTAAAGTTTTGGAAAGGATTGTATCGGACCAGCTAATAAAGTACCTAAATGAGTATGACCTTCTAGACCCCATGCAGTGTGGCTTTCGGACCGGGCACAGTACTCAGACTGCGCTTGTTAGGCTGCTTAATGATGTGAGGTTCAACCTTGATAAGAGAATGGTCACCGTATTGATTCTGTTCGATTTCTCTAAGGCCTTCGACACTGTTGATCCGTCACTTCTAGTCCATAAGCTTGTCTCTATTGGATTCTCTGAGTCCTCCGCGCAATGGCTGACCTCTTACCTCACTGGAAGATCTATTGCAGTGAAGGATCCGGATGGGAACCTCACGGGTTGGATCCAAACGAACATTGGTGTTCCACAGGGATCCATTCTGGGCCCCCTGCTATTCTCGCTTTTCATCAACGACATTGGGCTGAGGATCAAACACTGCAGAAGACTTCTTTATGCTGACGATCTTCAAATCTATTTAGCGTGCCTACCGCATGAGCTTGCTGACTCCATACAAATGATCAACGATGATATTGCGCGTATACATGTCTGGTCTGTGGTAAACTGCCTGCGGCTCAACATAAGCAAGACAAAGGCTATCATTTTGGGCTCAGCCCCGTATGTCAATATGCTTGATCAGTCCAGTATAATGTTTGGTTGTGAAGGAGTCAAAATTCCCCTGGTCTCCTCGGTCAGAAATTTAGGTGTATACATCGACTCTAAATTGACGTTTGAAGAGCATATCAAGCATGTTTCTGGCAAAATCCACTCTGCACTCCACCAACTTTATAGCTTGAGAAGCTATACTGGTGTCACTGCTCGTAAGTCTCTAGTAAATGCGCTGATACTTCCCCACATTGACTACTGCGCTGCAGTGTTACATGGTATTGGTGCTGTTTTTGACATCAGGCTTCAAAGACTGGCTAACAAAGGTGTTCGGTACATTCTGGGACTGCCTTGGGATTCCCCCATCTCCCAGGCTAGAACGGAATTGGGATGGCTTTCAGTTGGTAAAGCCAGGGCTCGAGCGATAATCATCCTGGCCCGGAAGGCTATTCTGCAGGGTTCACCTTCTTACCTGGCTGAGTTACTTGCCATATAAACTGCTCCCAGACCTCTGCGTAATCAATCTAGCGCTGTCACCTTGGCCATACCTAATTATCGCACGAAGTCCTACAAGGATGCCTTCGCTGTTGCAGCTCCGTATTACTGGAATAGTCTTCCTGACTCGCTAAAACTCATAAACGACATGCAGGCATTTAAAAGTGCTCTAAGTGATTGGCTGCTTACCTGTGATGAATCTTGGGCGACTGGTAACACGTCATAATTTTTATTTTTTTTTTATTTTATATTTTGCTAAATTCTATCATTTATTATTGTACTTGGTGATCTTCATCACATTATGTTTGTATTTTTATTTATGCTATATATCCTAGGTACATTATCTCTCTTTGCACAGCTTATACGTAATTGTAATGCTACTATAATAATCATAATTATGCGACTTAGGTTGCAGCATTCTGTACAATGTAAAATATTTTTTGTTCAACGAATCCTGAACAATAAACTTACTATCTAATCTAATCTAATCTAATCTCTCTCTCTTTCTGTCTCTGTCTCTCTATAGTATAGAGAGACGACCCAGCGTACGATTATTATCCTACAATAAAATTTAGATGAAATATATGTGAAGGCAAACTATTTGTAACGTGATTGGTCGAAAACGAAAAAATATATTCAAACGACACAAAAATATACATTAAAATAAATATATGAAAAACGACACACGCGCGCTTGCGCGCGAAATACGTAGTCTAGTTATTATTTAAATGAGGTTTGCTTAAATTGTAGTTTCTTTGTTTAAATTAAAAATATTTGTATTTTGTTTTTTACTTGTATTACATCGCATGCCTCGCACTGCGATATTGTGTTTTACAAGACTCACTCTACTTTTTGTTTTCGACTCTAGTCCCTTTAACTTTTTAGTGCTCCCAGTTAATTTTTAACTTCCGGCTAAGAAAATTGCAAATTTTCAAAAATTCGGGAAGTTATTGGTTTCAGTCCGATTTGTGAAAATCGAAATTCCAACACATGTCGACGTTCAGAGGTCCTAGAAAGCTATTCTAACTAATTTTACGATGATGTCCGAGTGTATGTATGTATGTATGTACGTACGTACGTATGTAAATATCTATATCTTTTGAACGGTTCAACCGATTTTGATCGTTAAGGTGTCATTCGACGCAATTTTTTTATATTTTGAAGCTGAAAAAAAATTGAGCTTGATTGCTAAGGCTCGTTCGGACATATTCAAAAAATAAACTTTTTTCAAAACTGTTTTTTTTGGATAACTTCTTACGGGCTCAATGGATTAATTTCAAAATGGACTGAGCTCTGGAGATTCATTAGCCACGTCGAATGCCACCTCACACATCAAAATCAGTTCATTCTTTCAAGAGAAACCGTTGTCGAAAGAATTAAAAAAAAAAAATTTTTTTAGTATTTTGAAAATTTCTCAGAAAAGACTCGATGAATCAATTTCAAAATTTGATCAGTTATAGAACTCGATGAAACGCGTCGACTGCCACCTTAAACGTCTCAATCGGTTTATTCGTTCAAGAGATATCGTTGTAGAAAAAATTGTAGAAAACGTTATTTTTTGAAAACAAAAGCATACAAAATTATTTTCGAGCTCGAAGAGCTCGAAAATGTATCTACTACAATTTTTCGAGCTCAAGGAGCTCGAAATACGCGGGAAGTTTTGGGGCTGGCCCGCAGGGTCAACCGACAGACCGATTTTTTTTTCGGCTGTTGCCCGACTTGTGCTTATGACTGTATCATTACGGTGATGCCCTACTACCTCCGTAGTGCAATGAAGGTGCAGTGGCATAGGAGAAAAACAGAGGAAACCTAGCCAGTACAGTTTCGGTTTGGGTGAAGCTCTAGTGATCCATAAAATTCCCATTTTACCGATCACTAGCTCCTCATCCCGCGCCTGACGGTCAGAGACCTTCGTTTGAACCCGACGCGTGGCTCAACGGTTACCCAGTCAAGTGGCAATCCTGCTCGATGCTACCTAACTTTGGTGATCGCCCGAGCCACGTGCGTGCCAAATGGCTGCCTCAGCCGCTTATTAAATTGAGAATATTATTGTTTATTGAATAATTAATTATATATTGAATTTATATTTATTTTATTCGGAATTACTTTGTTTGTAAGTTCTACCCCCAGGGGTGAATTATTATTATTATGATTTTGTTAAGGCAGAATAGCCGAATATTAGTAATTATTATTTACATTCAACCAAATATTGTAAGAAAATTTGAGATTATTTTATATTTAATATATTTGTGGAAACCAACCACTATTAGGTAAATTGAATATTTATTTTTCTAGATCTTTCCTACTGTTTCCACGTTATTTTCTATACTTATTTACTATAGCTATTATTTCTGCATATTTCGTATTTATAATTTTATTCAATTGTTTATCCACCTTGTTAGCAAACTGCTCGCTCAGATTTTCACTCTCGCAAATATATATACATATATATTGTAACGGGTTTTTCACCACCGGGGATCTACCGGAGTGAAATCCGAGTACACTTACTCGTTGGCAACCTTGGTCAAAATTTTAAAAGTGGACGCCAGGTAATTTTAGAATCACCAAATAAACAATTGTCGAAATGTCGGCTCAGGGTGGCACATCGGGGAAAGGTCAGGCACTTAAGATTACGATAATATAATTAATCAGAATCAACAAAGTAATCAATCGTATATTAAACAGGAGAAATAATTGATCGGTTTCACCAAAATTATCAGTTACAAAAAAAAAATACTAAATGCCGTGGTCGGCTTGACTCGATGTAAACAAAATTAAAAAAAAACGTAGTGAATCGAAATTAGTCAGTTCATTGCTCAAAAAAAAAACAGTCGCTTGTCGGAATAGAAAGACAATTATTTGATTTCACAAATACACACGAAGTAGTTCTTAACGAAATACTCAACCAGTGACGTCAAAGTATTTTACATGGCAAGACTCGACTGTCGCAACGAATGAGAAAGAGATAATCCGTAATTCTCAGAATTGCTTGATTGAAATAAAATAAAATATAAAATAATATTTTATATTTCGGTAACACGTAATTACACTGTCACATGATTATTGTGCGTAATAAATTATTAAATTAATTATTATTTACCCAAAATGCGTTTTACTAGTTCGATATACAAAATCAGTCGGTCGTCCACTCGCTCAGTTCTCGTGCCGAGGCTTCGGTTTGTTCACAGTCTTCGGGTTATCGTCCACTCGGAATTTATTTGTCGGTCCCTTTAATTAATCGTTGATCAATAATCGAATTGCTCAAAAATCGGAATCGAAATCGGTCGGTTGGTTGGAGTCAAATTGTTCAAAGTACAAAACGCGGCCGTTCAGTACAACGTCTCTTCCGGATCTCCCGTTTTAATCCATGCGCTGGATCAATTGCTCGGTCGAAGTCAAATTGTGATCATAGATGTCACCAAATATTGCTCGACGAATAATTATTTATTATCTTCAAATAATTTAAAACCACGAGTCAATGTCGAATTTTTCATCATGTTACAACGTATATATATATTTAGTGGTTAAGGGTAAAATTTAACTATATTCAAATAAATTATTTAAACCAACTAATGATGTTAAATAAATGTTTTATTTAACCAACGTAATTAACACAGTAAAAGAAAGTAAAGTATAAAAAATATGAAAATGCTTGAACGCGTGTTCGCAGCTCAGCAGTGTATCTTGTAACTCACTCGTGTCTCTACGAATGAGGTAGAGACGAAGTATAGAAAAATCGATCTTCGGCGTAGATAGCCGAAAGTGATCGATCGTAATTATTGTAGCAACGCTACAGAACTCCCTTTGTTTTTTTTTTTTTTTTTTTTTTTTGCTTTAAATTTAATACACGAGAATTAAAGTAATGGAATATTTACAAATGATATGAATAAATAAATAAGTAAATAAATAAGTATAATACAGTGATGAATTTTTACTTTGGAAAAAAACTTTAATGTAAAAAAAAAAATTTTAAATCGTGTAAATTTTTAAATATTGAACCGGACTCGGCGTTTTTGGGTCTCGGTTGCTGTGTTATTCGTCGGGGAGTTTGCTATCGTTGTCATCGTGTAGACTAAATTCGCCTCGTAAACCGGCTTCAATCTATCGACTGAAATGGCGATTTGTCGCCCTCGGAAATCGACAATGAAGTATTTATCGTGTCGAGTTATTACACGATACAGACCTTCGTATGGCGCTGTAAAAGATGGTCCAACCTGGTCATTCCGTACCAATACGTGACTGCAAGTACTAAGGTTCCTGAAACAGAAAACAGAATGCTTGCCGTGACGCGACATTTCGGCCGGTGCCAATGAATTGAAATGACGTTTTAATGTATTGACAATGTAATGAGGTGTAGTTTTATTGCTGGGAGTGAGTAACTCACCAGGCAAACGAATTGGCTCACCGTACACTAATTCAGCCGGGGTCGTCTGGATGTCGTCTTTCCAAGCAGCGCGTAAGCTGAGCAAAACGGCTGGCAATGCGTCATACCATGACTCTTGGTGGCACAGAAGTGCTGCCTTTAGCTGACGATGGAGACGTTTGACAAGACCATTGGCTTGCGGATGATACGGCGTAGTATGTTGGTATTATATTCCATACATTTTTAACAGCGATTAGAATAACGACGATTCGAATTGCGAACCTCGATCCGATGTTATACGTTTCGGTACTCCGTGACGAGAAACCCAGTGCAGCGATAGTGCATGTGCTACCGTCTCTGCAGTTCCATTGGGTAACGGGACAGCCTCTGGAAATCTCGTGAATCGGTCGATGATCGTTAGACACTAAATAAAGCCTCTTGACGTTTTTAAAGACACTAAATCGATGTGTATGCGCTCGAATCGCTCAGTTGGAGGTTGAAAACTGGCGATCGGCGATGACACGTGTCTTTGAATTTTATTCTGTTGGCACTCGATGCAAGATTTTGCCCATTCTCGGCAATCTTTATTAATCGACGGCCAGACATAACGTTTAGAGATCGTTTTTTATGATCCATTGACTCCAGGGTGAGCGAGCGTGTGTAGCGAGTCGAACACTTTTCTCCTCAGCGGTCCTGGAACGTATGGTCGCACCGTACCTGACGCACTGTCACAGTACAATGCTAAACCATTGTCGAAATTGATTCGACGGAGCTGCAACGTGGTTGTCTGTTGCAGCAGTTGTTGAAGCTCGAGATCTTGCTTCTGTGCATCGGCAAGTTCTTCCGATGTGATAGCAGTAGATACTGCTTCGACCCGTGATAATGTGTCAGCGACAATATTGTCGTTACCCGACACATGTCGGATATCGGTGGTAAATTGACCGATGAAATCGAGTCGACGAAATTGCCAAGGCAATGCTCTTTCGGTGCGCTGTTTGTAAGCGTGCTGAAGCGGCTTGTGATCAGTGTAGATCGTAACGTGCCAGCCTTCGAATATGTACCGAAAGTGTTTAACAGCCTCGTAGATGGCGTTCAAATCGCGGTCGTACGTCGACAATTTTTGGATCAACGGGGGCACTTTTCGGCTGAAACATGCCAGTGGTTGCCAGTTGTTATCCACTTTCTGTTGTAAAACGGCTCCAATACCGATTTCGGATGCGTCGGTGAATATTGCCCAGTCAGCATCGATTTTAGGGTGTACCAACAGAGTAGCATCCGCGAGAGCGCGTTTAGCTGACTTAAAAGACTCTTGAAGTTCGGTTGTCCAGTTGACTGGATGAGAGCCTTTGACTTTAGGTCCTTCCAAGACTTTATTTAGCGGTGCTAGAATTTCTGCAGCATTCTTAATGAACTTTCTGTAGAAATTCACTGTGCCAAGGAATCGACGAAGAGATTTTACGGTTGTAGGAGGCTCGAAATTGACAATAGCCTCGACCTTTTCCGGTAACGGCTTAATTCCATCTTTGGTGATGACATGGCCGAGAAATTTTACTTCCGGTAGACCAAACTGGCATTTTGGAACGTTAATTACCAATCCGTATTCACGGAGACGCTCGAATAATATTTTTAGGTGCTCCATGTGTTGCTTCTCGTCGTTTGCTGCAATTAAAATATCGTCAACATATGGAAAGACAAAGTCCAGGTCACGAGTGACCTCGTCAATAAATCGTTGAAATGTTTGAGCGGCGTTTTTAAGCCCAAACGTCATAAATCGGAACTCGAACAGTCCGAACGGTGTAATTATCGCCGTTTTCGGCACGTCTTCCGGTGAAACGGGTATTTGCAAAATGGCCTTTGCAAAATCAACGACTGAAAATATGTTTTTACCGTGTAAAAATGCGGCAAAGTCGTCAAGTTAACGCAATGAATATTTGTCAATCAGCGTTCGATCGTTAAGCGGTCGGTAATCACCGCATGGCCTCCATTCTCCGGACTTCTTCTGCGCCAAATGAAGTGGTGAAGCCCAGGCGCTGTTAGAAGGTCTGCAAATACCATCTTCGATCATTTTTCGGAACTCGGCTTGTGCGACTTTTAGCTTGTCTGGAGCCAGGCGTATTGCTTTGCACGAAACTGGCGGTCCAGGTGACGTTCGAATGTGATGCACCGTTGAATGCTTTTTCGTTTGACGCTGAGTAGCGTCAGGTCGTGTAATATCGGTGAATTCTCTCAACGATTCCATGTACGCAGAATTGCCATCGACTGCTTTAATATTTGTTTCTGCCGATGTTGTGTGAGACTTTCCGGGTGTCAATAAACCGGTGATGCCATCACGAAGGCATTTCCGTTTTAGGTCGACTAATAAGTTATAATGACTTAAGAAGTCTGCACCTATAATCGGTTGAGTGACGTCAGTGATGATGAAATTCATGAGAAATCACGGCGAAGTCCAAGGTTCAATGTAAGCGATTTCAAACCATAGGTTTGAATTATCGAGCCGTTTGCAGCATACAGTTGGTAACCTATGGGTGTACGGCTTGATTTCAGCCAGCCACGTGGAAAGACGGACAAATCGGAGCCGGAATCGACAAGATATTCCGTTCCTGTAGTTCGGTCTCGGATAAACAGGCGGCGAGAAATCGATTGAGAATCATTAGCCGCCTCTACTGATTCTCGTTTGCGTTTCTCTGCCATTTGCAGCCGGGAGCGCACGATCGGGCATTTTTACCATGCTTAAAATGATACCAGCAATAGTCGAATTTTTTCACTTCCCGAGGACGATGGTGTGCTCTGGATCGTGTGTTCGGAATTTTCTTCTGAGCAAGCATTTCGCTAACCACGGCAGTCAATAGTGCGAGTTTTTTTCGCAAAGCAGCGATTTCCTCTGCGGCGGATGCGTACATTTTGAAATATAAAAAATAAAAATAATATTTCCTATAATAATAATATCACCAGCACTTATAATTGTTTTATTTCCTTGTCACTCTCCGTTCCAGAGTCTGACATCAGCGGTCAACAATGACTTTAATTCGGTACTGTGCTACCGAAAGATTATCGATGACGCACGGCTCAGGAATGTGCAGCCGGTGTATCGGCTTAATCCCTGTGGTATTTCCGGTAACGGAGAGAAAATTATACGTGACACTATACGAAAAATTAATTATAGTTTTTTATCACAGCTCGCGAAACTTTTATCACTATTCGATTCACACTAAAGGTCCCTCGAATCAACACTGATGCGGCATAACGTCCATAAGATGCCCAGCAATGCACCAGCGGTGATAAAAGAAAAACTGCACAACGATAACTAAAATCACTGCACTAAATATTGCAAAAATAAATTCACACAAAAATAACTGTAAATAAAAATCACGGTCTCGCCGATTAATCGGCAACGCGACAAAATATTCGCGGCAAAACGACACGAGAACTCGCGAGATTTTATACACTGTGTAATACACGTGTTCGACGCTTCCCTTAAAAAGAGATCAGGTCGGGGTCACCAATTTAGTGGTTAAGGGTAAAATTTAACTATATTAAAATAAATTATTTAAACCAACTAATAATGTTAAATAAATGTTTTATTTAACCAACGTAATTAACACAGTAAAAGAAAGTAAAGTATACAAAATATGAAAATGCTTGAACGCGTGTTCGCAGCTCAGCGGTGTATCTTGTAATTCACTAGTGTCTCTACGAATGAGGTAGAGACGGATTATAGAAAAATCGATCTTCGGCGTAGATAGCCGAAAGTGATCGATCGTAATTATAGTAGCAACGCTACATATATATATATATATATATATATATATATATATATATATATATATATATATATATATATAGATATTAGACTGGACCAAAAAAATCGACTATTTATTTTTTCTTTTGATACTATAAAAATAGTATTTCTGATGACCAAAAACAATTATTGTGCAAGTTTGAGCCCTTAATGTTGATATTAAGAGGTGTATCGTTACAACTTTTCCTTTTTTGACAGAATTTTCATATTGTACCCAAAACTCATAAATCATCTATCTAATAAATTTGAGCAATGCATATATTTGAAAGAAATTGAATTCCCTACAAAAAATCTGTCTTAGTGAATTGACGTAAAACGAGCCGTTTCCTTGCAACCGTGCCTTAAATATTGATTTGTTTTTTAAATTCTTTGTTTCTATTTTGGATTTTTGTAGCTACTAGAAATATTAAAATTTTTTTTAATCAAGATACATATTTCTGAAGGAAATTTAATGCTCTACAAGAAAGGGCTCAACAGTTTTTGCTAAATTCACTCCTTCAAAAGTTATTCAGGTCATTTTAGTCGTTCAAACTCAACTTCAACCTTAAATAACTATTGAAGGAATGAATTTAGCGCATAATGTTAAGATCGCTTTTTTGTAGAACATTTAATTTCGTTTAGAAATATGTATCTTGTTTAAAAAAAATTCAATATTTCTAGGAGTTACAAAAATCCAAAATGGACACAAAGAAGTTAAAAAACAAACCAATATTTAAGGCACGGTAACAAGGAAACTACTCGTTTTACATCAATGTATTGAATGAGATTTTTTGTAGGGAATTCAATTTTCCTAAAAATTAACGTTGTTCAAATTTTTTAGATAGAAGATTTACGAGTTTTGGGTACAATATGAAATTTCTGTTCAAAAACGAAAAGTCGTAACGATACACCTGTTGATATCCATATTAAGGGCTTATACTTGCACAATAATTTTTTGTGGTCATCAGAAATACTATTTTTATAGTATCGAAAGAAAAAAAAATAGTCGATTTTTTTGGCCCAATCTAATGTATATATATATATATATATATTAGACTGTTTCAAATTAGGGGACTATTTTTTTTTTTTTGATGAACATTGAAAAATCGAAAGGGTATCTTAAAATATGGTGACAGTTAAAATTTGAGCTCTTAATATTAATATTTAGAGGTGGCTATTTGTAATTTTCGATTTTTCATTTAGAAACATGGTAAAAAATACATAACTTCCGAAAAAATCAAGATACAAAAAATCTCTTCTCAACTATTTTGTAGGAAATTTACTGATCTACAAAAAAGGTCTTTTATGATTTTTGCATAACTTCAACCATTCACAAGATGTCCGACGTCAAAATTTAATAAAATTCAAAGAACTTGTTTTTGCTCGCTCCGAATTTTATACCATGCCAACCAATGAGAATTCAGAAATTTTCAATACATTTTTTTGTAGGAAATTGAACGCTCTACAAAAAAAGTCTCCTATCGTTTTTTGATAAATCCATTTGTTCAAAAGTTATTAGAGCTCGAAGTAAAGTTGGAGATCTTTTTACTTTTCCGGTGAAACTATCGGACTAATCATAAAATGTCATAGAATCTTTTTTGTGGGCAATTTTATTTCTCACAAATTACCTCTGATAAATTTTTTTCAAATTCTGCATTCTCTTCTAGTTATTTCCATTTTAATGCTAAGCTCCTAAAAAAAGTGTTCTGATCGATTTTAAGAGCTCGACATTAAAATGGAATTAACTAGAATAGAATGCAGAATTCGGAAAAAATTTATCAGAGATAATTTTTAGGAAATAAAATTGTCTACAAAAAAGATTTAATGACATTTTATGATTTGTCCGATAGTTTCACCGAAAAAGTAAAAAGATCTCGAATTTTACTATAACTTGACTTCAAGCTCTAATAACTTTTGAACAGATGGATTTATCAAAAAACGATAAGAGACTTTTTTTGTAGAGCGTTCAATTTCCTACAAAAAATTGTATTGAAAATTTCTGAATTCTCATTGGTTGGCATGGTACAAAATTCGGAGCGAGCATAAACAAGTTCTTTGAATTTTATCAAACTTTGACGTCGGATATCTTGTGAATAGTTGAACTCATGAAAAAATCATAGAGGACCTTTTTTGTAGACCAGTAAATTTCCTACAAAATAGTTAAGAAGAGATTTTTTGTATCTTGATTTTTTCGGAAGTTATGTATTTTTTACCATGTTTCTAAATGAAAAATCGAAAATTACAAATAGCCACCTCTAAATATCAATATTAAGAGCTCAAATTTTAACTGTCACCATATTTTAAAATACCCTTTCGATTTTTCAATGTTCATCAAAAAAAAAAAAATAGTCCCCTAATTTGAAACAGTCTAATATATATATATATATATATGTAGCGACCACGTCACTACCTATATCATTTAATATTCATAATTTCGGATAAGTCCGTCAATCATCGATCGTCATCGATCGCCGAATATTTTCCCCCACGCGGATACGATATTCGGTAGCTACAGTTCACACAAGTACACAGTACAGTACACGCGTACAATTAGAGAGATACACAGCGACTAGCTAATACATTTCTATAGTGCAACTAGCATTATCTTGTATTATATCATTTAAATAAAACTCATTATTTATTATTTTATTAATACTAAAATTGGAGTCAGATAATTTATTTATCGTAGTGATTAAGTTCTACGAACCACATCCCAGTCACTACATTGGTGACTGCCCGACGTGATTTTCAAGAAGACGCCATTGCGTGCACACATTCCACGTGGCAAACAACACGTTGAGTGTAAAATACCGCGTCTACGCTGATAGCTAATCGCGACATATTAATTCCGCGAGTTCTTTACAACAGTGAAGTGCGTGAATTAAGGTTGTTTAAGCCTTTTATTACGGCTGGTGCATTGCGGGGCATTTTGGACATATGCCGCACTGGTTTATAATTTAAGGGACACCATCGGGGTTACCAAATGTAGCGACGACTCTTTAGGTTTAGATTGAAGCAATCCCTGCCTAAATCGCTACATACCAAAGAGTGCAACGTTGTGAGTAAATGATGGATGTGTAAGGAATTTTTTGTACAGATGAGAATATTTACAGTTGAGCGATGTATGTACAAATGAGAGAATGTGAAGAGGAGAGAAGGAAAAATGTATTTGTGGGGGAGAGGCGTTTCGTCTAAGTATACGATAGCTGAGACTCCTCAGTTAGGTGTGTCTATCGTATACCCCACCTAAGACGCCGAGTTGGAAGTAACATGTTGGAAATGTTATATATCGAAATAGGTGTAGGGACGAGGTATTGCGAGAGGCATGATGTGCAGTGCCATCTCGCAGAGTGAAGCCGAACCACCACATATATATATATATATATATATATATATATATATATATATATATATATATATGTAGCGTTGCTACAATAATTACGATCGATCACTTTCGGCTATCTACGCCGAAGATCGATTTTTCTATATTCCGTCTCTACCTCATTCGTAGAGACACTAGTCAATTACAAGATACACCGCTGAGCTGCGAACACGCGTTCAAGCATTTTCATATTTTGTATACTTTACTTTCTTTTACTGTGTTAATTACGTTGATTAAATGAAACATTGATTTAACATTATTAGTTGGTTTGAACAATTTATTTATTATATCCAAATTTTACCCTTAACCACTAAGTTGGTGGCCCCGACGTGATCTCTTTTTAAGGGAAGCGTCAAACACGTGTATTACACAGTGTATAAAATCTCGCGAGTTCTCGTGTCGTTTTGCCGCGAATATTGTGTCGCGTTGCCGATTAATCGGCGAGACCGTGATTTTTATTTACAGTTATTTTTGTGTGAATTTATTTTTGCAATATTTAGTGCAGTGATTTTAGTTATCGTTGTGCAGTTTTTCTTTAATCACCGCTAGTGCATTGCTGGGCATCTTATGGACGTTATGCCGCATCAGTGTTGATTCGAGGGACCTTTAGTGTGAATCGAATAGTGATAAAAGTTTCGCGAGCTGTGATAAAAAACTATAATTAATTTTTCGTATAGTGTCACGTATAATTTTCTCTCCGTTACCGGAAATACCACAGGGGATTAAGCCGATACACCGGCTGCACATTCCTGAGCCGTGCGTCATCGATAATCTTTCGGTAGCACAGTACCGAATTAAAGACATTGTTGACCGGTGATATCAGACTCTGGAACGGAGAGTGACAAGAAAATAAAACAATTATAAGTGCTGGTGATATTATTATTATAGGAAATATTATTTTTATTTTTTATATTTCAAAATGTACGCATCCGCCGCAGAGGAAATCGCTGCTTTGCAAAAACAACTCGCACTATTGACTGCCGTGGTTAGCGAAATGCTTGCTCAGGAGAAAATTCCGAACACACGATCCAGAGCACACCATCGTCCTCGGGAAGTGAAAAAATTCGACTATTGCTGGTATCATTTTAAGCATGGTAAAAATGCCCGATCGTGCGCTCCCGGCTGCAAATGGCAGGGAAACGCAAACGAGAATCAGTAGAGGCGGCTAATGATTCTCAATCGATTTCTCGCCGCCTGTTTATCCGAGACCGAACTACAGGAACGGAATATCTTGTCGATTCCGGCTCCGATTTGTCCGTCTTTCCACGTGGCTGGCTGAAATCAAGCCGTACACCCATAGGTTACCAACTGTATGCTGCAAACGGCTCGATAATTCAAACCTATGGTTTGAAATCGCTTACATTGAACCTTGGACTTCGCCGTGATTTCTCATGAATTTCATCATCACTGACGTCACTCAACCGATTATAGGTGCAGACTTCTTAAGTCATTATAACTTATTAGTCGACCTAAAACGGAAATGCCTTCGTGATGGCATCACCGGTTTATTGACACCCGGAAAGTCTCACACAACATCAGCAGAAACAAATATTAAAGCAGTCGATGGCAATTCTGCGTACATGGAATTGTTGAGAGAATTCACCGATATGACACGACCTGACGCTACTCAGCGTCAAACGAAAAAGCATTCAACGGTGCATCACATTCGAACGTCACCTGGACCGCCAGTTTCGTGCAAAGCAAGACGCCTGGCTCCAGACAAGCTTAAAATTGTACAAGCAGAATTTCGAAAAATGATCGAAGATGGCATTTGCGGACCGTCCAACAGCGCCTGGGCTTCACCACTTCATTTGGCACAGAAGAAGTCCGGAGAATGGAGGCCATGCGGCGATTACCGACCGCTTAACGATCGAACGCTGATTGATAAATACTCATTGCGTTATCTTGATGACTTTGCCGCATTTTTACACTAGTCTAGTCGAGAAGTGAGTTTTTTGCAAAAAATCGTTAAAGCACTCTTAAAAATATGGCAATTGGTGCATTGGATTCAGAATTTTATTTTGAGAAATGGGTAATTTTTTTTTTATCCGCCATTGAAAATTCCATTTGTTATAAACAAAAAACGAAGAGACAAAAAGGGAGTCTCTGTTTTTTAGCTATAACTTCAAAAGTATTGAAGATAACTAAAATTAAAAAAAAGATCCTAAAAGAGGAGAAAATTCCAGTTAAAAGAGTCTTGACTCCCCTAGTTGTAGCTCCATTATTTATAATTTTAATTTGACGTTGAAAGTTGGGCTCCGCGCGGCCGTTTTCGCGCCTTCGCGTCATCGCCGTACAAAGTATGCAACATAAAATAATTTTTTTATAACATAAAATATTAATTTAAAAATCTGAAAAAATTAAAGTGTTATCTAGACACCTGAAGAAATATAGCCCCGCATCAAAAAAATTTTTAGCTCGATTTTTGTTTAAGTTATTTGATTGTTAATTAACAAATTTTTCGGAGACTTGAATTTTTACAAAATCTCTTAAAAATGTTTGAAAAAAATGTGTCTATAAATTTTTTTTCTCTCGGGAGCTCTTGTTATATGAATAATAAACAAGATTCCGTTGTAATAGTTTATAAAAGTTCTTTTATTTGTTTATAATGATTTTTCAAAGTTATCAAAAATTGAAATATCCGGCTAATGTTATAAAAAAAATTTTTTTTCCGAAATCTGTAATTGTGGTTGTTTTTGTATTCATATATTGCGTTTAGTAGCTTAGCTAAAAAATTTTTAACATGAATTGTTTAAAAAATTTTTAATAACAAATAGACAAATTGAATATTTTTGAAAAATTTTTTTTTGTCATTCTGTTGTCTTAGTAAAATAATGATTTTAAAAAAAAATTTTTCCTTAAAAAAATTTTTTAATTGTTAATAATTGTTTCTGTCATTTATCCACCGTTTAAATTATTTATTAAGAAATCATTTTTTTTTTAAACATCATTATTTACAATTCACAATATAATCATAAAAAAATTTTTTTTTTATTTAAATTTTCATTGTTTATTTTATAAACAATTTGTTATAAACAAATTTTCACTTTCATTATATTTTTTTCCGTAGCTTTAGAAAATTACAAGTACAGCCGTGTGCATTAAAGTTGTGAAAAAAATTTTCCCTGTTTTTTATTGAATTTTAAAATACTTTACCCAATCAAAGTTGAAGCAGTCAACTATTTTATCAATTTATAAATTGCTATAACTTTTAAACTATTAAAGATACGGTCTTAGACATTCGTGCCGATCTTTTAGACAATTTATTGATTTATATAAAAAATCTTTCAAATGCTTGATATCTATTATGGTTCAATTTTTATAAGCATTTGTTTATAAAAAAATGCTTTATTTGAATCTTTAAACTATTATATCTTTTAAACTATTGAAGTTACGGCTTTTATGATTCAAGACAATTTTATTGAGTAATTATTGTACTACTTAAAAATAATTTTTTTATATTTTTAATTTCATTTGTTTATCATTTTTTTTTATTTATTCAAATTATTACACGGTTAAGGGTACGTTTTATGGATTTTATTGACTTCATACTCCTACCTGACACCAATAACTAATGTTGTTCTTGCAATTTTTATTCAGTTTTGGAGTTTTCAATTTATTACTGAACGTTTGCCAAAGCAAAAAATTAAAATTTTTGCCAGTAGTACAGCCTGGAAGAAATTTACAGAATTGAATGAACTTTTTACAGAAAAGTTGCCTTGACAGTTAGCAAGTATAGATTTCCTGACTAAAAATATCTTCATGGAACAATCTGTTGTGTGTGTGAGTATAAAGTCAATAAAATCCATAAAACGTACCCGTAACCGTGTAATAATTTGAATAAATAAAAAAAAATGATAAACAAATAAAATTAAAAATATAAAAAAATCATTTTCAAGTAGTCCATTAATTACTCTATAAAATTGTCTTGAATCATAAAAGCCCTAACTTCAATAGTTTAAAAGATATAATAGTTTAAAGATTCAAATAAAGCATTTTTTTATAAACAAATGCTTATAAAAATTGAACCATAATAGATATCGAGCATTTGGAAAATTTATTATATAAATCAATAAATTGTCTAAAAGATCGGCTTGAATGTCTAAGACCGTATCTTAAATAGTTTAAAAGTTATAGCAATTTATAAATAGATAAAATAGTTCACTGCTTCAACTTTGATTGGGTAAAGTATTTTAAAATTCAATAAAAAATAGAGAAAAATTTTTTTCACAACTTCAATGCACACGGCTGTATTTGTAATTTTTTAAAGCTACGGAAAAAAATATAATGAAAGTGGAAATTTGTTTATAACAAATTGTTTATAAAATAATGAAAATTTAAATAAAAAAAAAATTTTTTCTCATGATTATATTGAGAATTGTAAATAATGATTTAAAAAAAAAAATGATTTCTTAATAAATAATTTAAACGGTGGATAAATGACAAAAACAATTATTAACAATTAAAAAATTTTTTTAAGGAAAAATTTTTTTTTTAAAATCATTATTTTACTAAGACAACAGAATGACAAAAAAAAATTTTTTCAAAATATTCAATTTGACTATTTGTTTATAAAAATTTTTTAAACAATTCATGTTAAAAATTTTTTAGCTAAGCTACTAAAAGCAATATATGAATACAAAAACAACCACAATTACAGATTTCGGAAAAAAAATTTTTTTTATAACATTACCCGGATAGTTCAATTTTTGATAACTTTGAAAAATCATTATAAACAAATGAAAAAACTTTTATAAACTATTGAAACGGAATCTTGTTTATTATTCATATAACAAGAGCTCCCAAAAGAAAAAAAATTTATAGACACTTTTTTTCAACATTTTTAAGAGATTTTATAAAAATTCAAGTCTCCAAAAAATTTGTTAATTAACAATCAAATAACTTAAACAAAAATCGAGCTAAAAATTTTTTTAATGCGGGGCTATATTCCTTCAGGTGTCTAGATGACACTTTAATTTTTCCAGATTTTTAAATTAATATTTTATGTTATAAAAAAATTATTTTATGTTGCATACTTTGTACGGCGACGACGCGCAGGCGCCGAAACGGCCGCGTGGAGCCTGACTTTCCACGTCAAATTAAAATTATAAATAATGGAGCTACAACTGGGGGAGTCGAGACTCTTTTAACTGGAATTTTCTCCTCTTTTAGGATTTTTTTTTTAATTTCAGTTATCTTCAATACTTTTGAAGTTATAGCTAAAAAACGGAGACTCCCTTTTTGTCTCTTCGTTTTTTGTTAATAACAAATGGAATTTTCAATGGCGGATGAAAAAAAAAAATACTTATGTCTCAGAATGAAATTCTAAATCCAATGCACCATTCGCCATATTTTTAAGAGTGGTTTAACGATTTTTCGCAGAAAACTCACTTCTCGACTAGACTACACGGTAAAAACATATTTTCAGTCGTTGATTTTGCGAAAGCATTTCTGCAAATACCCGTTTCACGGGAAGATATGCCGAAAACGGCGATAATTCCACCGTTCGGACTGTTCGAGTTCCGATTTATGACGTTTGGGCTTAAAAACGCAGCTCAAACGTTTCAACAATTCATCGACGAGGTCACTCGTGACCTTGATTTCGTCTTTCCATATGTTGACGATATTTTAATCGCATTAAACGACGAGAAGCAACACATGGAGCACCTAAAAATATTATTCGAGCGTCTCCGTGAATACGGACTGGTAATTAACGTACCAAAATGCCAGTTTGGTCTACCGGAAGTAAAATTTCTCGGCCACGTCATCACCAAAGATGGAATCAAGCCGTTACTGGAAAAAGTCGAGGCTATTGTCGATTTCGAGCCTCCTACCACCGTAAAATCGCTTCGTCGATTTCTCGGCACAGTAAATTTCTACAGAAAGTTCATTAAGAACGCTGCAGAAATTCTAGCACCGCTCAACAAAATCCTGGAAGGACCAAAAGTCAAAGGCTCTCATCCAGTTAACTGGACAACTGAACTTCAGGAGTCTTTTAAGTCAGCTAAACGCGCTCTCGCGGATGCTACTCTGTCGGTACACCCTAAAATCGATGCTGACTGGGCAATATTCACCGACGCATCCGAAATTGGTATAGGAGCCGTTTTACAACAAAATGTGGATAACAACTGGCAACCACTGGCATATTTCAGTCGAAAAGTGCCCCCGTCGATTCGAAAATTGTCGACGTACGACCGTTAGTTGAACGCCATCTACGAGGCTGTTAAATACTTTCGGCACATATTCGAAGGCCGGCATGTTACGATCTACACTGATCACAAGCCGCTTCAGCACACTTACAAACAGCGTACCGAAAGAGCATCGCCTTGGCAATTTCGTCAACTCGATTTCATCGGTCAATTTACGACTGACATTAGACATGTGTCGGGTAACGAAAATATTGTCGCTGACACATTGTCACGGGTCGAAGCAGTATCTACTGCTATCACATCGGAAGAACTTGCCGATCCACAGAAGCAAGATCTCGAGCTTCAACAACTGCTGCAACAGACAACCACGTTGCAGCTCCGTCGAATCAATTTCGACAATGGTTTAGCATTGTACTGTGACATTGCGTCAGGTACGGTGCGACCATACGTTCCAGGACCGCTGAGGAGAAAAGTGTTCGACTCGCTACACACGCTCGCTCACCCTGGAGTCAAAGGATCACTAAAAACGATCTCCAAACGATACGTCTGGCCGTCGATAAATAAAGATTGCCGTGAATGGGCAAAATCTTGCATCTAGTGCCAGAAGAATAAAGTTCAAAGACACGTGTCATCGCCGATCGCCAGTTTTCAACCTCCAAATGAGCGGTTCGAGCACTTTCACATCGACTTGGTGTCTCTCAAATCGTCTAGAGGCTTTAACCAATGCTTAACGATCATTGACCGATTCACGAGATTTCCAGAGGCTGTCTCGTTAACCAGTGGAACTGCAGAGACGGTAGCACATGCACTATCGCTGCACTGGATTTCACGCCATGGAGTACCGAAACGCATAACGTCGGACTAAGGACCGCAATTTGAATCGTCGTTATTCCAATCGTTACTGAAAATGTATGTTATAAAATACTTACATACTACGCCGTATCATCCGCAAGCCAACGGTCTCGTCGAACGTTTACATCGTCAGCTAAAGACAGCGCTTCTGTGTCACCGAGAGTCATGGTATGACGCATTGCCAGCCGTTTCGCTCGGCTTACGCGCAGCTTGGAAGGACGACATCCAGACGACCCTGGCTGAATTAGTATACGCTGAGCCAATTCGTTTACCTGGTGAGTTACTCACTCCCAGTAATAAAACTATGCCTCACAACATTGTAAATATCTTAAAACGTCATTTTAATTCATTGGCACCGGCCGAAATGTCGCGTCACGGCAAGCATTCTGTTTTCCGTTTCAGGAACCTTAGTACTTGCAGCCACGTACTGGTACGGAATGACCAGGTTGGACCATCTTTTACAGCGCCATATGAAGGTCCATATCGTGTAATAACTCGACACGATAAATACTTCATTGTCGATTTCCGAGGACGACAAATCGCCATTTCAGTTGATAGATTGAAGCCGGTTTACGAGGCGAATTCAGTCGACACGACGACGACGATAGCAAACTCCCCGACGGATAACACAGCAACCGAGACCCATAAACGCCGAGTCCGGCTTAATATTTAAAAATTTACACGATTTAAAAATTTTTTTACATTAAAGTTTTTTTCTTTCAAAGTAACAATTCATCACTGTATTATACTCATTCATTCACTTGTTTATTTATTCATATCATTTGTAAATATTCCATCACTTTAACTATCGTGTATGAAATTTAAAACAAAAAAAAAAAAAAAAAAAAAAACAAAGGGAGTTCTGTAGCGTTGCTACAACAATTACGATCGATCACTTTCGGCTATCTACGCCGAAGATCGATTTTTCTATATTCCTTCTCTACCTCATTCGTAAAGACACTAGTGAACTACAAGATACACCGCTGAGCTGCGAACACGCGTTCAAGCATTTTTATATTTTGTATACTTTACTTTCTTTTACTGTGTTAATTACGTTGGTTAAATAAAACATTTATTTAACATTATTAGTTGGTTTAAACAATTTATTTATTATATTTAAATTTTACCCTTAACCACTAAATATATATGTATTAGGGTGCTTCGTTTGAGATGACAATTTATTTTTTTTAAGTCCCTCGTCAAAATATCGTTGTACACATTGAAAAAAAAATTCTCACTAAAGACGAGCTCTTAATTTTGATTTTAAGTACTCGCTAAATGAATTTGAAATTTTCCCATTTTATTAACACGTAAAATTTAATTTTTTCATTTCAATTATCTATAGCTTCGCGGCATTGCAAGATATTTGATCAGCCATAAGTGAAAATAACAGAGGAATATTTTCTCTTCGAAAGTGCTTGTAGCTAATTTATGTTTTGTAACCGGCCTTAACAGTAAAGAATCTTAAAGCCAATTTTTTCTCGAATTTTATGGTTTTTAGGTTGATTTTAAAAAAAATCTAGGTATTGTATTTGTCCTCATGGTTGATTTTTCAAGGAATTTTGTCATAACCTATCATAATTAGTTGAATGTAGTCCGAAAATACCATTCGTTGGAAAATTTATATATGTATGTATATATATATATATATATATATATATATATATATATACGTAATATAACCATGTTTTGAGGACACGATTGCGGCTACAATTCTTATTAGATCTTGATGAAATTTTCCACACTTATTCTATGGGCGATTATCACGGTTAAGTTCGAAGATGGGCTAAATGGGTCAATTAGTTTGGAAGTTATGGCTGTTTGAAATTTCCATGATTTTTCGAAAAAATTAGTTTTTATCCACTTTCATGTTCATATAATTTTAAAACTAATACTCATAGACAATTACTGTAAAAAATGTCTGAAAGCTTGTTTAGTAAGCTTTAATTGGTGATCTTAAACTTTATGTTTTGACCATTTCTTCCAATAATTTGATAGCTTTGAAAATTTTAATGAGATCAAAAAATGATGAAAATATGGTTTTCTTTCCATATAGCTTTTGCGTGTCCGATTATATTCCAATTTCGCCGATTGCATTTTATTGAGCACAAAATAGCCTGTAAATTTCACTGCTATTTTATATTTTAAAAGTATTTCTTTTATTATTTATGATGTATCAAATGTACCTATAATCCTTATGATTATCACTGGTATTGTCATTACGATTGTGCCCACAGTTCTTACTGGATCTTAATGAAATTTTTTACACTTATTCTATAGGCGATTGTAACCGTTAAGTTCGAAGATGGTCTAAATCGGTCAAATAGTTTAGAAGTTATGGCTGTTGGAAATTTCCACGATTTTTCGAAAAAATTAATTTTTATCCACTTTCATGTTCATATAATTTTAAAACTAATACTCATAGATAATTTCCGTGAAAAATATCTGAAAGCTTGTTTAGTAAGCTTTAATTTATGTTCTTGAACTCTATGTTTTGACCATTTCTTCCAATAATTTGATAGCTTTGAAAATTTTAATGGAATCAAAAAATGTTGAAAATATGGTTTTCATTCCTCATAACTTATTATTGTCCCATTATAATCTAATTTCGCCAATTGCATTTTATTGCTCATAAAATAACCTGTAAATTTCACTGCTATTTTAGATTTTAAAAGTAATTCTTTTATTATTTATGATGTATTAAATGTACCTCGAATCCCTGTGATTATCACTGGTCTTGTCATTACGATAGCACCCACAGTTCTCATCGGATCTTATGGAAATTTTTTACACTTATTCTATAGGCTATCATCTTGATCAAATTCGAAGATGAGCTCAATCGGTTGATTAGTTTTGAATTAATGGCTGTCGAAATTTTCACGATTTTTCGAAAAAATAAATTTTTATTTACTGTTGAAGTTCATATAATATTAAAACTAAAATCAATAGACAATTTCAGTAAAAAGTATTTTGAAGCTTGTTTAGTAAGCTTTAATTTTTGTCGTTAAACTTCATGTGTTGACCATTTTTTCTAATAATTTGATAGCCTTGAAATTCTAATGGTATCAAAAAATGTTGAAAATACAATTTTGTCAGTTATATTTTATTGTGATCAAAATAACCTGTAGCTTTCACAGCTATTTTATGTTGTAAAAGTATTTTTTTGTTATTTATTATGTTTCAATCGTACCTGTACATACTATAATTATAACTGGTCTTCCCATCGTAATAGTGATAATCATTATGATCTCATACTAATTAAATTATTGATACTTTGTTTTTATGATAGTTAGTTTGCTACATTACTTATAAAATGTTTTGTCAACTATCAACTATCTGAAGTTCTCTATCAAAAGTAGTCGTTATCTTTTTTTACCCTGACTCTTAGAAAAACGACTCTAATTTCATATCATGACTATACACTAACATGTATTACAAGATATGTATATATGAAACTTTATATATAGATCAATCGGAAAATCTACCTTCCATTTCGGCTGCCGAATGGGCTTTCTTTTATTTTACTTGCAAATGACTAACTTTGCGACAAAATTGTACCTGACTTTTTTGTAGGGAATTTTATTTCCTGCAAAAAAAGTTATGTACGAGAATACCGTAAAACAAGTAGTTTTCGAGATAAGTCCAAATAAACATTTTAAAATTTGAAATATCGCTGTTTTATCCAAGATTTCATTACTTTTTGATAAAATTATGGCCAAAGATATATATATCCTGGTTAATATATCATCGAAAATATATAATCCCGGGAAAAAAGTTTTTCATGAAATTTCATAAAATTTCATAAAATTTCACTAATGAAATTTCATGAAATTTTATCCTGAAAATGGCCTGATGAAATTTTATGAAAATTTATAAAATTTTCTGAAATTTCATAAAATTCTTCAGTCACCATTCATTTTTCAAAAAAAATATTCGGTTTTGCAAAAAATCTGCAATTAAATCTTTCACATTAATCTAATGGGTGGAGGCATTACGGTGACACACTAATTACAATTTTTATTGACGAAAAAATCCTGGTGACTTCTGGACTCGAACCTACGTCCTTTTGATTTCAAGTCTCTCATAATATTCTATGAAATTTGATAAAATGTTGTAAAAAGAGACAAAATTTCATAAAAATTCATGAAGTTTTACACAATTGTTGTCAAGATTCTAAGGATTTATTGGTATGAACTTTCATAAATTTTTTCAAAATTTTATGAAATCTTATAAAATAATATGAAACTTTATAAAATTTTATAAAATTATACAAAATATCATAAAAATTTTACATATTCACTACAAAGATCCGAAGGAGTATTGTAAAAATTTTTTTTTGATTTCTAAAAATTCTTGAAATTTCATGAAATTATAAAGTTTTATCGAACTATGAAATTGTAAAAATATTTTCAAAAATCAATTCGAAACCAACAGATAATTTTCATAAAATTTAACATAATTTTATGAATTTTCATAAAATTTTGTAACTTTTCGTGTGAGGCGAAAACTTTAATTATGTAAAATTACATGAAGTTTTATAGAATATTATAATATTACAGAAAAGCTCATATAATTTCATAAAATTTTATAAAAATGTATGAAATTTCATACCATTAAGTCCTTGGAATCTTCATAACAATTATGTAAAATTTTGTAAATTTTATAAACCATTATGAAGGTTTTCAAAAATTTAGGAAATTATGCGAAACTTCATGAAATTTTATAAAAACCAAGTTTTGGCTTTTCACGAAATTTCACAAAATTTTATGAAATTTTACAAAATTATATGAAATGTTGCAAAATTTCATCGAATTATTTCCCAGTTTCTGATAATGTTTCATAAATTTTTTTCAAATTTTATAAACTTTTATAAAATTTTGTAAAACTTTTTAAAATTTCACACTAATATATAAAATTTTATACTAATCACTTCTTGGGGTCTCAACAACGAATATAAGAACTTTATAAATTTTTATAAAATTATATAGAATTTTATAAAATTATATATATTTGCATAAAATTTCATGAAACTTTATCGAATTTCAGAGAATTTCACCAAATTTCATAAGTATAATATCTCAAAATTTGTTAAAATTTTGTAAAATTTCATCAAATTCTATAAAACTTCATGAAATTTCATGAAAAAATTTTTTCCCGGGATGTTATACGAAATCCTCTACTGTTACACTTCCTTTGTCTTATCTTAACTTAACTCAAATGCTCTTGTTTGACTATCGGAGGCTCATTTAATTACTACCTCTCTCAGTAAAAAATAATTGTTTCATACTTTTTATACTTACATATGGATGTGTCATATATACTTTCATATTTTTTTCTTATACATTATATATGTTTTCAGCGATGATTTCGTTAAGCGCTACTAAATTCTTTGATAAAACAGCGATTTATTAAATTTTAAAATGTTTAATTGGACTTATCTCGAAAACTACTAGTTTTACGGTATTCTCGTACATAACTTTTTTTGTAGGAAATAAAATTCCCTACAAAAAAGTCAGGTACATTTTTGTCGTAAAGTTAGTTGTTTGCCAGTAAAATAAAAAAAAAAACCATGAAATTCGAGAAAAAATTGGCTCTAAGATTTTTTACTGTTGAGGCCGGTTACAAAACATAAATTGGCTACAAGCACTTTCAAAGAGAAAATACTCCTCTGTTATTTCCACCTACGGCTGATTAAATACCTTGAAATGCCGCGAAGCTTTAGATAATTGAAATGAAAAAATTAAAATTTACGTGTTAATTAAATGGGAAAATTTCAAATTCATTTAGCGAGTACTTAAAATCAAAATTAAGAGCTCATCTTTAGTGAGAATTTCGTTTTCAATGTGTACAACAATATTTTGACGAGGGACTTAAAAAAAAAAAATAGTCATCTCAAACGAAGCACCCTAATATGTATTACTATTTTATGACTAACAAACGCCGTATATATATTCATTAACACTTTTAAGTATATAAATTAACCACAAAATTTATCAATGTTGGATCTAATTTCAACTTCAAATTTAAATATTTTACAAGCTACATTCATATAAAGCGACACCCGTCGCTTGATCTTTATAATTATTCCCTATGTTATTATTATTATTATTATATTTTCTTTGCAGTTCACATCATGTTTTATTACATCAAGCAATAATAACAAAGATAGTGTACTTAGTTATTAACCACATAAATAACAACGGTTATATTAAACAATAGTGATTACTCTGCATCCTGTTGTCCTCTCCAATAATTCTAACAGTTTATGGGCTCGAGACGGCAATAAAATAGTTGGGTTATTTATTCCTTCGAGATTAAGCCGGCACGTGCTTGTGAGTAAAGTTTATTGCAATTTATTGAACAAAAATAAAATGGCTAGTGAATCTGCTAGAGTTGAGCTCTTAATCAAGGACAATTATGAAACCTGTAATATGCAGATCGAGGCATTACTAAGCAAACATGATTTATGGGAGTATGTGAGTGAAGGTGAGAAAATCCCAAATGGTGTTACTGGTAGTGGTGCTGCATCAGCAAATGCTGCCATCATAGCGTGGAAGAAGAAAGACAAAAAGGCCAAGGCTGACCTGATCCGGTCTATACACCCTAGTAAACTGCATCATTTGCAATATTGTGGAACGTCAAGAGGGATATAGCTAAAACTGGAATCAGTCTTCGCGTCAAAGGGACCTGCAAAGCGAGCAAATCTACTCAAACAGTCAATGCTAACAAGTTCGCTCGGAGGAGGTGATGTTCGAGACCATGTGAATCGATTTTTTGTAACTTTGGGTAAGTTAAAGGCCATGGGAATCGATCCACATCCTGACATCCTCACGATACGCTTATTATTCAGTTTTCCCGACAGCTATGAGAACTTCTGTTGTGCCATGGAATCCAGAGAAGAATTACCCTCGGTAGATAAACTTAGTGTTCAAATTTTGAAGAAAGTGAAGCAAGGAAGAAGTCAACAAATGATATTGAGAACTTTGAAGCCTTTGTGAGTACAAGTTGAGTGATGCTGAATGTCTCTCAAAATGTAAAATTTGCTTAAAAGGTAAGATGAATATGTTGCCCTTCCAAAAGAGTGAAAGACAGACAACAAGATCATTAGATATAATACATTCAGATGTCGTAGGACCTTTGCGAACACAAGGTCTTAATGGAGCAAAATACTTTGTCACTTTTGTGGACGATCACTCAAGATGGTGTGCGATTTATTTTCTAAAACAAAATAATGGGGTATGTGAAGCTTCTGAGTTATATAAATCGAAGGTTGAGCGAGAAACTGGAAGAAAAATTAAATGTATCCAATCCGATAATGGCAAAGAATATTGTAATGAGAAGTTCAATAATTTACTTGCAAGACGGGGGATAACACGCATGTTAACGGCTCCTTATACCCTGCAACAAAATGGCGTGGCGGAGCGAATGAATTGGACCATTCTAGATATGGCTCGGTGTCTACTTATCCAGTCATCTATACCAAATATGTTCTGGACTGAGGCTGTAGCTACATCGTGTCACATTCGTAATAGATGCCCCTCCAGCAGTATCTAGGGGTTGACTCCTTATAAAAAATGGACCAAAGGAAAACCAAATCTGAAGTATCTGAGAACCTTTGGAGCAAAAGTATTTGTTATGAATAAAATCAATGGCAAAGGTAAATTTGATCATCGATCTGTTGAAGGGACATTTATTGGTTGTCCAAGAGAAAATAAGGGATAACGAGTTTGGATTATCCAAACCAGTGTTGCCAACATTAGCGGAAAAACCCCTAAATTTGGCAAAGCCTGTTATTCACTGGTTATCCTTATATTATGCACAAGTTTCGTGCTACACTGTATTGTTAGACATATATTGATTGTCGTTCAGTATAAAGACTCATAAATCCCAACCAAACGCAAGGTATAAGCCTACTTGCATGATTTTTGTAGTTTCGTCCTGAGTACACTAATGGACTCGTCAGTAAGGCTATGTTAGCGTACTCTTGCCTTAGACTACATCTCTTACTAGTACGCACCGGCGTTAAACTATGTTGTGAGCTTCAGCCGAACGCTATGCTAGCAAGGGAAGACGGATACTTTCCAAACTACTTGCAACAAAGTGTTGGGAGAGCTGTTGTACACCTTGAAAGTATTAAAATAACAAAAATATGCCAATTTTTCTCTATTACAAGAGATCAAATTATTTAAAATCTTAGTCCGACCATTTTATCACCACCGTCCATCTTACGGTATTAAATAAATTATTATTATTGTTATTATTATTATTATTATTATTATTAGAAAATTTATTATGAAGAATTACATGATTTTTATGTTATTTTTATCAACTTTAGACACTTTAGCAGTGTAGAGTCTACATTAAATACCAGACGCCCGAAACGCGATTGTTTCTCGGGACGTCAAATTCGTGGATGAAGGTGAGGGCATTGCAGACAAGGAACCGGATGAAACACCTGTAGTGGAAGAGGAAATAAGCTCACCCAAGACTCAGGTTGAATTTAATTATAGGCAGGATTCCCCAGATGCGCCTCATGATCAAGAAGTGAATGTAGAATCATCAACTGAGCCTTCTATTCTTCATAAGACTGCCCGAGGCCGGGAGAGACCTAAACTGTGCCGTACGGGTTCAAGCGGTCGCCGAGACGTTTATTCCAGTCCGTACGAAGCAGCGAAGATTCAGACCTTAATACAAAGGATCCAAAGGCTGAACTTGATGACAATGCATTTTGTGGGTCTGCTGAAATTTCAATCGACGATGCTCTAAGATCTGTAGATAAACCTGAATGGGGAGGGGCCATTAAATCAGAAATCGTAGGCTTACTTCAATACAATACGTGGAGTACAGTAGTCAAGCCCATAAATGAAACCATTATTGGAAGTAGAATCATTCTTACAAATAAATATTCCGCAGATGGATGCATTGAGAAACGAAAGGCACGAATTGTGGCAAAAGGTTACAGCCAAACCTTCGGATTTGACTACAGTCATACGTTTGCCCCAGTTGCGAGACTTATCTATGATACTGAGAGACCTGGGACTTGAATCAACTGCAAATAAACCCTGCCTCTATTATGCATCTCGAGGAGATAAACTATTAATACTAGCCATCTATGTTGATGATATACTAATTGCCTCTCAGGACCTCACTTGGATTGATGAGATTAAGAGAAAACTGGCTCAATTGTTTGAAGTAAAGGATTTGGGGCTTGCAGAATACTGTCTGGGGCTAGAGATTTATCGTGATGAAGGTTCCATTACCGTGACACAAAAGGGTTACATAACAGATGTTCTCACAAGATTTGGTATAAATATGTGCGAGCCCATTGATGACCCCGGCTAAGGTACAACACAAGAAAGCTGAGGATTGTGACTCTGATCTTAGAAACTGTCCATATAGAGAATTAATTGGGTCTCTACTATATTTATCGGTGTGCACTAGACCTGATACAGCCAATACAGTGTCACGCCTCGCTCAATTTACAAATGCCCCCAAGGAATCACATTGGAAGGCACGTAAAAAGGGTTATTCGATACTTAGCTGGGTCTATGAATCTTGGATTGAAGTACACCAAGAAAAATGAGCCAATCTTCGGTTACTCAGATGCTGATTGAGGCGGATATCTAGTGGATCGACATTGATTCGCGGGTTATGTTTTCCTTCTTGGCGGTGCTGCTGTGTCTTGAAAGTCTCAGAAACAGATGACTGTGTCATTATCCTCCACCGAAGCTGAATATATAAGTGTATCTGATAGTCTAGTCAACATGTGCCTTTTTGGTCAAAGTTTTTTCTTCGCCTCGGAAAATTATGATCGAGGTGTCATTCGATTCGTCATCGCATCTAGAAACTTTTTGAAAAATTTGAAGTGGCGCTTGCGAAAATTGCAAAAGTTATAAACAATTTAGCAAAAAAAAAAAGGGGGTTTGGTTTTTTGCGAATATCTCAAAAAGTATTTAAAATTTTTGAAATTTGAAAAAAGATTCAAAAAGAAGAAGAAATTTCCTGAAAAAAAGTCCTGCCTCCCCGAACTCTAGGACCAATATTTATAATTTTTTTAGGGGGTTGAAAATACGGCCGAAAACGGGAACTCACGGTTGCGTAAGCTCCGCCCATTTCGGACCTTTATTAAAAAAATATTATTTAAACTTATTAAATATGAAAATTAAGAAATGAAAAAATTCAGGCACCTACAGGATAGATCAATGAACAAAAATCCGGCGATCAAAAATTTTTATCGCGATTTTTCAATTAGTTATCCATTAGTTAATTAACAATTTTTTGTCGCTCGAACTTAAACATTGAAAGTGCGATAATTGTCAAACTATAAATCTGGAATTTTTTTCCTTTTATGGAGCTATTTTACAAAGACTATAGAACAGATTCCCGTTGGAAAAATTAAAAAATTGTTAATTTTCACTTTGTTATTAACAATTTACTTAAGTGAAAAATTATCAAGCTCGATTAAACATTAAAAAAAATATTTTTTTTATAATATTGCTATTGGTCTGTTTCCTTATGATCATATGCTACTCAAAAATGTTTTTTAATAATTTTTATCTCATATTGTTTAAAAAATTGTTATAAACAAATGCGTTGTTTATAAGATAATCAAAAAATTTTTTTTCGAAACATATTCTTTGATGAAAATTATGATTTTTAGAAAAAAAATCGTTTCTTAAAAAAATTTTTTTATTGCTTAAAAATGCATTTGTTAATGTTACGTTCTGGCTCTAATTAAATTTAAATAAAAATTTTGGAAATTTTTTTTTTGAAGTCTCGAATTATTTATTCGCCACGGTGTAATAAATAATAAATTAATAAATCGTTACTTTGTTGGCGATATTATTTTATTCATCACCAACAATGTAACGGAAATCTCTTGCGATAAGAGAGTCGCCGTGGCTCGCGGATAGTCTAAACAGATGACGATGCATGAGACCCGGGCCACGACGATTTTCTCATAGGAAACCTGAGATGCAACGTTAACACTTTGATGAATGTATTTAGTCGAAGAGCAGCAGGATCAGTCAGTTGATCGCGAGATCTCAAAGAGCACGAAACTCTGTACAATTAACTGACTGATTCACCTGTCTCCATCGGTTTTAAGGAATAAAACCTAAATTTAAACCTTTACATAAATCTTTTGTCTAAGAACCTTAAAGGGGCGAGCGCTTACTAGCTGTTCCACCCTTCCTTTGCTCAGAGCGCTAAACAGCAGTTCGGGCTCCTTCATTACCTTTCATAAATACCTTTATGCCTCGAGTCCGACGAAGCAGGAGATCAGGACGTGCCGTACAGCTCGGTCGCGTACTTCAAGTCGTTATCGCGGACCTTACACAAGGTCGACCGAGAGTAAGATCTGAGGAAGTCCTTATCGAGCCGGTAACGTTAGTAATACCGCGAGTGGTTGCCAACGATTCGATTGAGATACCAAAATCCGGTGTTGTCGAGCCGTCGAGCTCGTGTGTTGTTGAGCCTCCGAGCTCATGTGTTGTTGAGCCTCCGAGCTCATGTGTTGTTGAGCCTCTGAGCTCGTGTGTTGTCGAGCCGTCGAGCTCATGTGTTGTTGAACCATCAGGTTCTGGTGATCTGATCAATCAGTTACAATCACTTGTCCTCACGGAGGAGGCGAATCTCCAGAGCTCAGTCCGTTCAACCTCAGACGAGGCCCCAAGGGAAAACCCGGCCTTTTGGACCGGCATCAGCGACAATTGGCAGCTGATTCCAGTGGACGTTCCATCCGTCCATCCACCCAGCGGAAGCATCCCATTCCACGACCCTCGCTACGGGTATTATTCTGAGGCATATTTCAAGGCCACCGGCAGGGACGAATACGCACCGGCGGAGGAAAAGAAACTACGAAAGAAAGGGATTATTTGGGCCGACTTATGGGGCCCATAATCTCCACCATGGTAAGTCGTTAAACTTTTAGAATAAAATATAAGAAGGTCAACAGCTGACGCACCTGGGGTCTATCGACACCCTAACGACGTCAACCTGGTTAATTTAAAATTATTCTGTCTAATTAATAGATAAGCCAGAATGTAACATTGGTGCTGTGACCAGGATGCTGTTGAGTTTCTTTTATTTTATTATTTATTTTAATTTAAACAAAGTGTTGCTACGGAAATTTTGATTAAAAGTGAACGCGAGTGTTTTTTTCGTATCAGAAGTGTTGAATGTTTTCTCAGAAAATTTATTATTTAAATCTTCGCGGACACTTCTTATAAACGGGAACGATTTTCGGAATTATTAAATTATTTCCCGTGGAATTTTATTTTATTATTTAAATTGGTAAATAAACGACGTATTAACGTATGAAAGTGATTTTATTTTCCGTCGGATCATGATATCAGTAATGAATTTGAATTCTTGCCGTCGGGAAATGCCCGTGAATATGTTGTGATTGTTAATGCTTTATTTTACGGACTTTGTTATAAAACGTTACTGAGTTATTTAATAAATATGATTTGTTTGGAATTCTCAATTGTGGGTTAAGAATCAAAAATTTGTCAAAGCTATCGGGTCTGCACAAAATTGTGTGAAATTGATTATTTTCAATTGAAAAAGTTAATCCATTAATTAAAATCATTTTAACCTTATTAATTAATTTATTTTCCTACTGTTTAGTAATAATTACGATTGCTTTGACAATTTTTTTTATGATCTCATAAATATTCAATAATTAACGCGACAATGGAGAAAGCTTAAACGATCAAGAATTTTGCAAAATGGATAAACGTAGACCTACGACAGAGGAGGAACTCCTCGAACTGTCAGAAAAACTAAACGAACAGTGTAGAATGCACGATGATCGGGAAGCAGATCTTGAGGCCCGGGAACGGCTACTTAATGACCGATTAAGTGACCTTTCGGAGAGAGACCAAGCAAATATTGAAAAAGAGACGAAACTGCGCGATATCGAAGCAGAATTACGGAAATTAGAAATTTCTTTCGGAGTACGCGAACTTGAGTTGAAGTCACGCGAGTTAGTAAATCAGGGTGAACCTAATGAGCTTAAGGTCGAGTTTGAGCGTAGGTTACAAGAATTAAAAGATCGTGAAGCAGAATCTAGTCAACTTCTTGAGCAGGCCAAATTAATGCAAACAGAGCGATTAAATAAACGCGAGGCTACGTTAGCTAACCGGGAGCGTGAGTTAACGGAGATCCAGGAAAAACTAAATAAACGGGAACGCGATCTGGTTGAGCGAGAAAACGCGGTAGTTACTCAGGAAAAAGAGATGCGAAATGATTCTAAATTATTACAAACCTGGGCTTCGGAGCTCAAGCAAATGAAAACGGCCGCCGTGACTAAGACACCAAGCGTTATCCAAGAACTCAAGGAGGAAATGTCGCAATTAAGAAGCAACGGGCCGAATGAACTCATATGCAACGCAAACATTACAATCAAGGACGCGTTGTCCTACGTACCTACCTTTGACGGTACTAGCGCCGCAGTTTCGGATTTCATAAGATCGTGTAATCGAGCTTGTTCCATGCTCGCGCCGAGCGCTGAATTCATGTTTTTGACACTTGTACGGCAAAAATTTAAAGGTGACGCTCGGATCGCCGTGGAAAACATGGAATACAGCAATATGAAGGAGTTCGAAAATCTTCTTCGCACTGTCTTTGACCGTCATCGATCTGCGAACCAATGCAAGGCCGAACTAGAAAATATTATCATGCGACCCAAGGAAAATATGGTTTCTTATGTAAACCGCGCTCGTACGATTTATCGCGATATACTTCACGCGGAAACAACCGAAAGGGGTACGCTTCTGGAAGCGGAAAAATTAAAAATTGAAAAAGATGCGATTTCAGCTTTTCTTAATGGCATTCCACCTTTGCTGCAAGTTCAGTATTTACTCAAGCCACACGATACGTTGGAGCAAACATACGCGTCGTCGATAGCCGCGTTTAAAAATCAGGAAGACAACGCGAAGCGTTTCCAAACACCGGTTGCGGTCACAATAGCTCATATACAAAGTAATCAACCTGACAGGTCTAAGCCACCTAGGCCAGAGCGCCAGGTGGAAAAAAATAGAGATCTTCGCTGTAACTATTGCGATAAACGCGGTCATTTCGAAAGAGATTGCTTGCAGAAAAAAGGATCGAGTAACAACAGTAATAATAAATTTAATAACAATAATAAATTTAATAACAAATACAATAACGTTGACCGGAGAAATCGGAATGACGGTAATAAAAACAAACCTCGCGGTAACGAAAGAAAACCCGAGAAAGACCGGGACGAGTGCCCATGCTGCGGGCAAGTGAATCACAGTTTGGCAAACTGTTTTAAATTTGCAGCGCTTATGCGAACGCGTTATGGGCCGTCGGGAAACTCCAAACTCCCGGGGAAGAACGACGACGGGTCCCACGGGAGTCCGAAACAAGTTCAAAGCCCGCCGAAAAATCCTTTCAACGTCGCGCACCAGTCAACGTCGCGACAGTCGTAGTTAATTTAAGAAAAACCGAGGTACCGGCAATTTTGGTCAAAAGCGATGATATAAAAAATTATTTAACGATCATGCTTGATTCGGGTTCGGAGGTAAATATTATAAAAATTGGTGCGTTAAATAAACCGCAAGGTATCGACGAAGAACATAAATTGGCGCTATTGGGCATAAATAAAGACCCAGTATATACGGTTGGTAAAATCCACGTAGAATTATTCGGTTACGGTATCGAATTTAATGTGGTGGAAGACGACTTCCCCACAGTTCATCCCGCTATTTTGGGTGCGAAATTCTTTAACGAGTATGGCGCTAGATTCTTCTTCGATCGCAAATTATTTACGTTTTACGATGTCGAAATCCCGTTCTTTGAAACGGAAATTGAAAAATTGCCTCCAAGATCTGTTACCGTGATTAAAATTAAAACTACTCCCGATTCATCTGACTATGGCTATGTACCTCGAATATACTGTGCATCCGAACTCGAAATCGGAGGCACATTTGAAACTAATAATAACGGTAGTACGCTCTTACGGGCTTACAATAATTCTGATACTGAGATTTCTATTCCCAGGCCTGTGGTCGATTTACAATCTTCCTTGTGGCGGGATGAAAGCGATATTACCACTAAATTAAAATCAGTAAATTTAATTAATGATTTTCCATGCGAGCCTCAATCAACTGCTATTGATGCAGATAATTTTATTGAGCCTATCAGGGCTATTCGTGACTCACGATTATCCAAAGACATTGGGTCGGGAATCGGGGAGGAATTAAAAGGTTCAGGGGTCGTAGAATCAAGGGTATTTACGATCTTTGAAAATAATAAAACGCCAGAGCGGGCACAAGAGGTGACCAACTCCGTGCACGTTACCGAAGATTTGTCGGATCGGCAGCGCATGGAAATCAAAAATCTGATTTTTGAGAATCAAGATTTATTTTATTTATCTGGAGAGAATCTCGGGTCTACAAACGAGATTTTACATCGTATAATAACTACGGATGACCATCCAGTATTTAAGAAACAATATCGCTTTCCTCCCATACATAGGGAGGAGGTCTCGAGACAGGTCAGAGAATTGGAAAAAAAGGGTATTATTAGACCCTCAGAATCAGGTTATTGTTCCCCGATTTGGATCGTTCCTAAAAAGGAAGATTCTTTCGGTAATAAGAAATGGCGTATGGTAATCGACTTTCGTGATTTAAACGAAAAAACTTTTACAGTCGTTTACCCTACTCCAAATATTGTCGAAATAATCGACCAAATAGGCGATGCAGAGTACTTTTCAACCTTTGATCTAGCGAGTGGTTTCCACCAAATTAAAATTCACCCAGACGATATACATAAGACAGCTTTTTCTACGCCAAACCAGCATTATGAATTTGTTAGAATGCCGTTTGGGCTGAAAAATGCCCCTCCGACATTTCAAAGATTAATGAACAAGGTTTTGGTGGGACTGCTTGGCAGAGGTGTCTTTGTGTATATGGATGACATAGTCGTTTACTCTAAAACATTTGAAGACCACGTCGCGAAAATCAAAGAGTTGTTTGTTTGTCTCCGTAAAGCGGGTTTGCAACTGCAACCCGATAAATGTAATTTATTTTTAAAAGAAATTAATTATTTGGGACATATAATATCAGGAAACGGTGTTCAACCGGACCCTAAGAAAACCGACGCGGTCGAAAAATTCGCGATACCTACGAATGTTAAAAAGGTTCGGGAATTCTTGGGTTTAACCGGGTATTATAGGAGATTCATTGACAACTACGCGAAAATAAGCAAGCCATTAACCTCCCTGCTACAAAAAGACGTAGTATTCGCTTGGGGTCAGAGTCAATCGGAAGCGTTTGAGACGCTGAAAAAGAAACTTGTAGAGTCGCCGATTTTACAATTTCCGGATTTCTCGCGAGAGTTTATCATCACAACTGATGCTTGTGATTACGGAATCGGAGCGTGTTTAAGCCAAGGAGAAATAAATAAAGATAAACCTGTGTCTTACGCGTCTCGCTTATTAAATTCAGCCGAACGTAACTATTCGACCATTGAAAAGGAAATGCTCGCGATAGTCTACGCGGTGAATAAATTCCGGCCGTACATTTACGGAAGTCAATTCACGTTAGTAACTGACCATAGACCCCTCACATGGGTTAATTTGGTATCATCACCAAACTCTCGAATAGTGAGGTGGCGATTAAGCATGGAAGATTACATGTATAAGGTAGTTTACAAGCCGGGTCGCGTAAATTCAAACGTTGATTCTCTCTCTCGGAATCCGGTTGACGAACCAGAGGAGTTTATTCCTCAAGCACGGGTCGGCCCGATACGGAAATTTGATCCAGATAAAACGGCAACGACTCCAGATGAAACCAGCGAAGATGACTCTACCCCAGGGGCAAAACGGACGCGGAAGCAGTACAATCTTAGACGCAAAGTACGCGTTTTTAACGATCCGGAAAATAATGACACCGAGCCGGAGCACGGGACTCCTCCAGTCCGATTTGTATTTAGACCCCGCGAATGGCCTTCAGCCCCACCTGTACCAGAACCAAATCAATCGTCCGCAAATGATCATCAATCTGCGAACGATTCTAGCGACGGTGAGGAGGTAGTGGTTTCGGATAACGAAGATCGGAGTCGTCACCATATTATTCCCGACTCGGACGACGAACCAATGATAGAAGACGTGGACGCGGACGACGAAGCTAACGGTAACGAAGATGATATCGGAGAGGAGCGTCTCCAAACCGATGGAGAAACGTCGGAATCGGAAGACGATAACGTCCAAGGTCGCAAAGACGTGGATCAAGAAGACAGCGATGAGGGAGAGTATGCCCCGGTTCGTCCACGAGCTAGGCGAAAGCATACTACACTCATGACGCGAGAAATAGCTCCGAACGTTCGCGAAACGCGTGATCGGTTGTCAATGCAATCAGATAATGTACTCATATTTACTAATGTAAAAGGGAAACCTCGGGACGAAGGAAGCAAAGAACTTGCTGACGTCTTGGAAATTCCCGCACAACTAACTTTCTGTAGAGCTACTGTAATACCCTACAAGGGAAATAAACGCTGTATAATAGCAGCGCCTAAATACAGAGATACTGACCTCGTATCGGTCGAGGATATCCGAGAGACATTGGCTTCTGTATACAATATAGTAATGGAACTAGTTTTAGAGTCATTTAGTGTGGCAAAAACTAGTAAAATAGATGATATAAATTGGCTGACAATCCAAGAGGAATTAATTGATGCATTTACGGACACTGAGGTTAAAATAACTATTTGTCTTAACCTCGTGCGTATCCCAAATGAGGATGAAAAATTAGAAATTCTAGAGGAATACCACGGTTCAGCCGTGGGAGGTCACAAAGGAATGACCAAAACGTATAAAAGAATACGACAAAATTTTTTCTGGCCTAAAATTAAACAAGATGTTATCAATTATATTCAAAAATGCTTGGATTGTCAACTGAAAAAGTTAATTAGAGTTAAGACAAAGCAGCCAATGGTCCTCACGGATACCCCTGATGCTGGGTTTGACAAAATCGGTTTAGACATTATGTACCCAACGCATACTTCTGCGTCTGGAAATAAGTACATATTAACTATACAGAATCTCCTGACTAAGTTCTCGATGGCAATCGCTTTAGAGCAAGCAACAGCTGTAGATGTAGCACAAGCTTTAGTAAATCGTTGGTTTTGCTACTTCGGGCCTCCTAAGGCCATACTTACTGATCAAGGAACAAACTTCCTTTCGAGTTTACTTAAAAATATTGCTAAAAAGTATAAAATCAAACAATATCATACGTCTGCATATAGACCTCAGAGTAATGGGTCGGTGGAACGATCTCACCATGTATTACAAGAATACTTGAAAAATTATATAGGCGAGAATGAAGACTGGGATGAATGCCTAGACATAGCCTCATTTTCATATAATGTAAGCGAACATGAGGGCACAGGATTCACTCCATATCAACTAGTATTCGGGAAATTACCCCGTCTCCCTTCTCGCATACAAACTATTGAAGAACCTAATGAGACATATGCAGGTTATTTAGAGCAATTATTTAGACGTATAAGACAAGCTGAAGTGACTGCCAGTGAGAACTTACATCAGGCTAAAGTTAGGTCAAAATTTTATTACGATAGGAAAATAAATCCACACCAGTTTAAACCTGGAACTAGGGTATTTGTACTATGGGAACCAAGGAAAAGTAAAGGAGACCCGCAGTACACCGTTTCTCATGATGTAATCGCGATCGGTCAAAACGAGACGGCCGAAGTAGATATAGATGGGGTGGTGAAAAGAGTTCACCTCAACAAGTTAAGAATATCTCGTATATAATTTTCAGATGACCGGATGGGTGATACTGCTGGGACTCCTTCCCTTTTCCTTGGGCCTGGTTGGATATGACTGCAGCGGGTCGTCGATGAATATGACTACGCTATCACTGTTGGATGTAGGGGAGTGCAATTTCCCCGCAAGGAAAGCTGAAACCGGAAAGGTAATCGTAAGCCTAATACAACCGGCTGAAATAATTCACGTTCACGTGATCGAGTGTAAGATATTGATAAATAGAGTAGTGCAACGTTGCGGAATGCACTCCCATACATCCTCCGTGTTAAACGGGCGTAGAGAATACTATTTAGATATGGATTATACTAGATGTAAGAAAATGCATGATACAGGTGCAATCTGGCTTTACGATCGAGTCCACATGATCGACTTGAAAATGAACACTACTAACTTTAGACAGGCAATATTAGCCGGTGATCATCATATGGACGGTACGTGCGCGGAAGGTGTCTTTAGTGATTCGTGGGGTACGTGGGAAAAAGTCGTGGCCGACGGGTTATTCGAAATATCTCTTTCCGATTATGAAACAACGCTAAACACTAAAACAAACCAAGTGATTTTAAGATCGGGAACGCGATGCGACGCGCAAAAACTTTCTTGCGTTACCAGTGAAGGTATGACCGCGTTCTGGAGCGAGACTCCAAAAGATTCGTGTTTGATGAAATACGCGTTACTTTACCAGGGATCGGCTACGAGAATAATTGGAGAAGAGGGACATCCAGATGTCTACTCACTCACCACAGAAGATATCACCTTCGCGCTGGCCCAGCGAGGTGAGGTAGAAGTGTGCGGGCATAATGTTATCAAAACGGAGCACCCGAAGCTTTTTATAGTAGTCCTTAAAACCACGGATTACACCATGCAAATAGAAGCAATTAAGACCGAGGATATGGATATTTTCGCGTATGTGAATAGCAAATTTATATACGTCGAAAAATTTATAAGGCAGCAGATACAAAACCTCTACCATGACGTCCTTGTTAGACGTTGTGAGTTAGAGCGTTCAATATTGATGAATGCATTAGCCTTGTCATCACTGGCTCCAGACGAGTTCGGTTATGCGCTTATGAAAAGCCCAGGGTACTATACCACCGTTGCGGGTGAACTGGTGCACATTACAAAGTGTCTACCTGTGCCCGTGCGCGTACGTCAGGACGAACATTGTTATCAAGAACTTCCGGTAACGTACAATAATCAGAGTTATTTCCTAGCTCCAAAGTCAAGGATACTCCTGAAAAAAGGGACCATCATCGAGTGCAACGCTATCTTACCCACAGGGTACTTCATCGATGGAGCGTGGTACCACTTGACGCCTCAAGGTATTCGGGCACCAACACCACAACAACTTCAACCACTGACAGTCCCGACCTGGAACTATGAAAACCCAGAGCATCTGGCAACATCAGGAATCTACTCTCCGAAAGATTTGGAGAAATTACGTAACCGGATAATGTTTCCGGCTGAGAGACCAGCACTGCTTAATTCCATAGCCATGGGAGCAGCTGGAAGGGACATACCTGCAGGAAGCATCAATGTGCTGGGACTATTTGACGAAGAAGCGTTAGAAAAATTAGCGCTTACCACAGGGCAGAGAATCTGGCGAAGTTTAATTGACTTCGGATTCGTTACCGCTGGCATATTGTCAATTATGTTGGTATTGCGACTTCTGAAGTTCATTTTCGACACGATATTCCATGCATACGCATTGTATGGCATATGGGGCTGCAGCTTAGTCTTAGTAACAGCAATATGGGACACATTGGCGAATCTCATACTGCATCACCATCACCGCAGAAGATACGACTTGGATGTAGAGAGTCAAAGAAGCAAGGTTCCCATACCTCGTCCGAGGTCAAGTATATCAATTATAGATGAAGAACCTGAAACTCATAAGTCTGCGCCACCTGAAGAAATAACATATGCAGAGCTAAATCGACAACTCGAAGATCAACCACTGAGGTCCAAACTCCATGAGTGTACAAACAGTGAGATGTTAGCTCGTTTGAGAAACCGTGCGGAAAACCGCGAGTGAACATTGTGAATAAAAATCGCGAGTTAACGCGAAAGCCAGATTGTGCCAATTTCATATAAACATTTTAGAAATTTAAGAGAACTGTCTTGAATACAATAAATTAATTTTAAGGACTTTAATATCTATTATTATCAGGAAAATTTATATTTCTCAATAATTATACGCAGTATATTAGTACCAGATAACTAAATGATGGTTACGAACATGAATTTAGGTTTAATAACTTTGTATATTATAAATGCAGATGAATATTGAAGTTGCTAACTGACTTAAGTCGGGAGGTAGCTACCTCATTTTTCATTATGAATTTCGACTTAAGCAGTTACTTCTTAAGTAATTTACAAATTACCGCAAAGCGGAAGCATATCTGTACGAATTATATTTAGAATTAATCATTTCAATACCAAACGACCGAGTCGGGAGGTAATTAAATTACTAGATACTAACGTTTAGTTTCATATTACTAAGTTTATGTAACATTATAAACGTTGTGTCTCAGGTATAGATTTAAATTCAATAGCCTAGAACTTTTCTTTACAGTATTCAAAATTGATTTTAACCTTTGGTTTATATAGAGTCATTTACACATTCAGCTTTGGTTTATATAGAGTCAGTCTCATAATCAATTTAAATTTATATCGAGCCACTTTATTTTAATAGAAGTCGCACCGATTTTATTAAAGCGCCGCGACTTACTTAAGTCGGGAGGTGTTACGTTCTGGCTCTAATTAAATTTAAATAAAAATTTTGGAAATTTTTTTTTTGAAGTCTCGAATTATTTATTCGCCACGGTGTAATAAATAATAAATTAATAAATCGTTACTTTGTTGGCGATATTATTTTATTCATCACCAACAATGTAACGGAAATCTCTTGCGATAAGAGAGTCGCCGTGCCTCGCGGATAGTCTAAACAGATGACGATGCATGAGACCCGGGCCACGACAATTCTCTCATAGGAAACCTGAGATGCAACGTTAACACTTTGATGAATGTATTTAGTCGAAGAGCAGCAGGATCAGTCAGTTGATCGCGAGATCTCAAAGAGCACGAAACTCTGTACAATTAACTGACTGATTCACCTGTCTCCATCGGTTTTAAGGAATAAAACCTAAATTTAAACCTTTACATAAATCTTTTGTCTAAGAACCTTAAAGGGACGAGCGCTTACTAGCTGTTCCACCCTTCCTTTGCTCAGAGCGCTAAACAGCAGTTCGGGCTCCTTCATTACCTTTCATAAATACCTTTATGCCTCGAGGCCGACGAAGCAGGAGATCAGGACGTGCCGTACAGCTCGGTCGCGTACTTCAAGTCGTTATGGCGGACCTTACACAAGGTCGACCGAGAGTAAGATCTGAGGAAGTCCTTATCGAGCCGGTAACGTTAGTAATACCGCGAGTGGTTGCCAACGATTCGATTGAGATACCAAAATCCGGTGTTGTCGAGCCGTCGAGCTCGTGTGTTGTTGAGCCTCCGAGCTCATGTGTTGTTGAGCCTCCGAGCTCATGTGTTGTTGAGCCTCCGAGCTCATGTGTTGTTGAGCCTCTGAGCTCGTGTGTTGTCGAGCCGTCGAGCTCATGTGTTGTTGAACCATCAGGTTCTGGTGATCTGATCAATCAGTTACAATCACTTGTCCTCACGGAGGAGGCGAATCTCCAGAGCTCAGTCCGTTCAACCTCAGACGAGGCCCCAAGGGAAAACCCGGCCTTTTGGACCGGCATCAGCGACAATTGGCAGCTGATTCCAGTGGACGTTCCATCCGTCCATCCACCCAGCGGAAGCATCCCATTCCACGACCCTCGCTACGGGTATTATTCTGAGGCATATTTCAAGGCCACCGGCAGGGACGAATACGCACCGGCGGAGGAAAAGAAACTACGAAAGAAAGGGATTATTTGGGCCGACTTATGGGGCCCATAATCTCCACCATGGTAAGTCGTTAAACTTTTAGAATAAAATATAAGAAGGTCAACAGCTGACGCACCTGGGGTCTATCGACACCCTAACGACGTCAACCTGGTTAATTTAAAATTATTCTGTCTAATTAATAGATAAGCCAGAATGTAACATTAATTAACTATTTTTTTTACCACTTGCTATGAAAATTAAGGAACCATTTTTATTTTAAAAATCATAATTCATCTTGTTCTTCGATATCTGAAAAAAAATTTTTATTTTTATTCAAATTTGAATTGTTTATACAATAAACAATTTGTTATGAACAATTGAATTTTTTTTATATATTTTTTTTTATTCTAAAAAATACAACAAAAATAGCCCAGTATCAGTTTTTGGAAAAAAAATAATTTTTCGATTTTTTATTTAATTTTAAGGTATCTCATATATTCAAACTTACCTTTCGCGCCTGCTTTTCTTTATTTATTAGTAATATAACTTATAAACTATTGCAGGTACAACAAATTCATCAAAATCTTTTTTCTTCTAATTTAGCTACTCAACAAATTTATGACTAAACTAAAGCTCTAACTTAATTATTTATATAATTTTTTTGCAATTATTTATAAAAACTAAAAGAAAAAAAATTTTTTTTGTTTTTAAAATCGAAATATCTCATTAACTATAACAGATACAACAAAAGTTACTCATATCTCTTTCATTATGTATTAGTTAATGAACAAACAAAGCTACTAGCCAGGGCTGTAACTGTATTATCTTAGAAATTATGAATAAATATGTCAGAATAAAAAAAAATTTTGCCCAATACATACTTATTAATAGCTGCTAATTGCTTTATAAATTTTAAGATTACAGCCCCGGCTAGTAGCTTTGTTTGTTCATTAACTAATACATAATGAAAAAGATATGAGTAACTTTTGTTGTATCTGTTATAGTTAATGAGATATTTCGATTTTAAAAACAAAAAAAATTTTTTTTCTTTTAGTTTTTATAAATTATTGCAAAAAAATTATATAAATAATTAAGTTAGAGCTTTAGTTTAGTCATAAATTTGTTGAGTAGCTAAATTAGAAGAAAAAAGATTTTGATGAATTTGTTGTACCTGCAATAGTTTATAAGTTATATTACTAATAAATAAAGAAAAGCAGGCAAGAAATGTAAGTTTGAATATATGAGATAACTTAAAATTAAATAAAAAATCGAAAAATTATTTTTTTTCCAAAAACTGATACTGGGCTATTTTTGTTGTATTTTTTAGAATGAAAAAAAAAATATATAAAAAAAAAATTCAATTGTTTATAACAAATTGTTTATTGTATAAACAATTAAAATTTGAATAAAAATAAAAATTTTTTTTCAGATATCGAAGAACAAGATAAATTATGATTTTTAAAATAAAAATGGTCCCTTAATTTATCACATGATAAAAAATTTCAAATAATAATAATATAATTTATTTAAAGCCGTAAGATGGACGGTGGCGTCTGAAGGTTCACCTAAAGTTTACAAGTTCAATGATATTCATGCTTGTAAACTTTGCTACTTGAAATTGGTTATTTGTCAGTTTTCTGCATCTCGCCTATAAGTGTCTGATATGTGTCTGATATGTGTCTGGTATGTGTCTGGTATGTGTCTGGTATGTGTCTGGTATGTGTCTGGTAAGTGTCTCGTAGGTTCCGCGGAAGTTCCGCGTAAGTTCCTCGGAAGTTCCTCGTAAGTTCCTTGGAAGTTCCTCGGAAGTTTCGATGCACTTTCGGAACACTTTCGGAACACTTTCAAGCACATTCGAGCAGGTAGATACCTGTCAAGAACTCGTCAAAAACACTAATTTCACATGATAAAAAAAAAAAATTTCAAATAATAATAATATAATTTATTTAAAGCCGTAAGATGGACGGTGGCGTCTGAAGGTTCACCTAAAGTTTACAAGTTCAATGATATTCATGCTTGTAAACTTTGCTACTTGAAATTGGTTATTTGTCAGTTTTCTGCATCTCGCCTATAAGTGTCTGATATGTGTCTGATATGTGTCTGGTATGTGTCTGGTATGTGTCTGGTATGTGTCTGGTAAGTGTCTCGTAAGTTCCGCGGAAGTTCCGCGTAAGTTCCTCGGAAGTTCCTCGTAAGTTCCTTGGAAGTTCCTCGGAAGTTTCGATGCACTTTCGGAACACTTTCGGAACACTTTCAAGCACATTCGAGCAGGTAGATACCTGTCAAAAACTCGTCAAAAACACTAATTTCACATGATAAAAAATTTCAAATAATAATAATATAATTTATTTAAAGCCGTAAGATGGACGGTGGCGTCTGAAGGTTCACCTAAAGTTTACAAGTTCAATGATATTCATGCTTGTAAACTTTGCTACTTGAAATTGGTTGTTTGTCAGTTTTCTGCATCTCGCCTATAAGTGTCTGATATGTGTCTGATATGTGTCTGGTATGTGTCTGGTATGTGTCTGGTATGTGTCTGGTAAGTGTCTCGTAAGTTCCGCGGAAGTTCCGCGTAAGTTCCTCGGAAGTTCCTCGTAAGTTCCTTGGAAGTTCCTCGGAAGTTTCGATGCACTTTCGGAACACTTTCGGAACACTTTCAAGCACATTCGAGCAGGTAGATACCTGTCAAAAACTCGTCAAAAACACTAATTTCACATGATAAAAAATTTCAAATAATAATAATATAATTTATTTAAAGCCGTAAGATGGACGGTGGCGTCTGAAGGTTCACCTAAAGTTTACAAGTTCAATGATATTCATGCTTGTAAACTTTGCTACTTGAAATTGGTTATTTGTCAGTTTTCTGCATCTCGCCTATAAGTGTCTGATATGTGTCTGATATGTGTCTGGTATGTGTCTGGTATGTGTCTGGTATGTGTCTGGTATGTGTCTGGTAAGTGTCTCGTAAGTTCCGCGGAAGTTCCGCGTAAGTTCCTCGGAAGTTCCTCGTAAGTTCCTTGGAAGTTCCTCGGAAGTTTCGATGCACTTTCGGAACACTTTCGGAACACTTTCAAGCACATTCGAGCAGGTAGATACCTGTCAAAAACTCGTCAAAAACACTAATTTCACATGATAAAAAATTTCAAATAATAATAATATAATTTATTTAAAGCCGTAAGATGGACGGTGGCGTCTGAAGGTTCACCTAAAGTTTACAAGTTCAATGATATTCATGCTTGTAAACTTTGCTACTTGAAATTGGTTATTTGTCAGTTTTCTGCATCTCGCCTATAAGTGTCTGATATGTGTCTGATATGTGTCTGGTATGTGTCTGGTATGTGTCTGGTATGTGTCTGGTATGTGTCTGGTAAGTGTCTCGTAAGTTCCGCGGAAGTTCCGCGTAAGTTCCTCGGAAGTTCCTCGTAAGTTCCTTGGAAGTTCCTCGGAAGTTTCGATGCACTTTCGGAACACTTTCGGAACACTTTCAAGCACATTCGAGCAGGTAGATACCTGTCAAAAACTCGTCAAAAACACTAATTTCACATGATAAAAAATTTCAAATAATAATAATATAATTTATTTAAAGCCGTAAGATGGACGGTGGCGTCTGAAGGTTCACCTAAAGTTTACAAGTTCAATGATATTCATGCTTGTAAACTTTGCTACTTGAAATTGGTTATTTGTCAGTTTTCTGCATCTCGCCTATAAGTGTCTGATATGTGTCTGATATGTGTCTGGTATGTGTCTGGTATGTGTCTGGTAAGTGTCTCGTAAGTTCCGCGTAAGTTCCGCGGAAGTTCCGCGTAAGTTCCTCGGAAGTTCCTCGTAAGTTCCTTGGAAGTTCCTCGGAAGTTTCGATGCACTTTCGGAACACTTTCGGAACACTTTCAAGCACATTCGAGCAGGTAGATACCTGTCAAAAACTCGTCAAAAACACTAATTTCACATGATAAAAAATTTCAAATAATAATAATATAATTTATTTAAAGCCGTAAGATGGACGGTGGCGTCTGAAGGTTCACCTAAAGTTTACAAGTTCAATGATATTCATGCTTGTAAACTTTGCTACTTGAAATTGGTTATTTGTCAGTTTTCTGCATCTCGCCTATAAGTGTCTGATATGTGTCTGATATGTGTCTGGTATGTGTCTGGTATGTGTCTGGTAAGTGTCTCGTAAGTTCCGCGGAAGTTCCGCGTAAGTTCCTCGGAAGTTCCTCGTAAGTTCCTTGGAAGTTCCTCGGAAGTTTCGATGCACTTTCGGAACACTTTCGGAACACTTTCAAGCACATTCGAGCAGGTAGATACCTGTCAAAAACTCGTCAAAAACACTAATTTCACATGATAAAAAATTTCAAATAATAATAATATAATTTATTTAAAGCCGTAAGATGGACGGTGGCGTCTGAAGGTTCACCTAAAGTTTACAAGTTCAATGATATTCATGCTTGTAAACTTTGCTACTTGAAATTGGTTATTTGTCAGTTTTCTGCATCTCGCCTATAAGTGTCTGATATGTGTCTGATATGTGTCTGGTATGTGTCTGGTATGTGTCTGGTAAGTGTCTCGTAAGTTCCGCGGAAGTTCCGCGTAAGTTCCTCGGAAGTTCCTCGTAAGTTCCTTGGAAGTTCCTCGGAAGTTTCGATGCACTTTCGGAACACTTTCGGAACACTTTCAAGCACATTCGAGCAGGTAGATACCTGTCAAAAACTCGTCAAAAACACTAATTTCACATGATAAAAAATTTCAAATAATAATAATATAATTTATTTAAAGCCGTAAGATGGACGGTGGCGTCTGAAGGTTCACCTAAAGTTTACAAGTTCAATGATATTCATGCTTGTAAACTTTGCTACTTGAAATTGGTTATTTGTCAGTTTTCTGCATCTCGCCTATAAGTGTCTGATATGTGTCTGATATGTGTCTGGTATGTGTCTGGTATGTGTCTGGTATGTGTCTGGTATGTGTCTGGTATGTGTCTGGTAAGTGTCTCGTAAGTTCCGCGGAAGTTCCGCGTAAGTTCCTCGGAAGTTCCTCGTAAGTTCCTTGGAAGTTCCTCGGAAGTTTCGATGCACTTTCGGAACACTTTCGGAACACTTTCAAGCACATTCGAGCAGGTAGATACCTGTCAAAAACTCGTCAAAAACACTAATTTCACATGATAAAAAATTTCAAATAATAATAATATAATTTATTTAAAGCCGTAAGATGGACGGTGGCGTCTGAAGGTTCACCTAAAGTTTACAAGTTCAATGATATTCATGCTTGTAAACTTTGCTACTTGAAATTGGTTATTTGTCAGTTTTCTGCATCTCGCCTATAAGTGTCTGATATGTGTCTGATATGTGTCTGGTATGTGTCTGGTATGTGTCTGGTATGTGTCTGGTATGTGTCTGGTAAGTGTCTCGTAAGTTCCGCGGAAGTTCCGCGTAAGTTCCTCGGAAGTTCCTCGTAAGTTCCTTGGAAGTTCCTCGGAAGTTTCGATGCACTTTCGGAACACTTTCGGAACACTTTCAAGCACATTCGAGCAGGTAGATACCTGTCAAAAACTCGTCAAAAACACTAATTTCACATGATAAAAAATTTCAAATAATAATAATATAATTTATTTAAAGCCGTAAGATGGACGGTGGCGTCTGAAGGTTCACCTAAAGTTTACAAGTTCAATGATATTCATGCTTGTAAACTTTGCTACTTGAAATTGGTTATTTGTCAGTTTTCTGCATCTCGCCTATAAGTGTCTGATATGTGTCTGATATGTGTCTGGTATGTGTCTGGTATGTGTCTGGTATGTGTCTGGTATGTGTCTGGTAAGTGTCTCGTAAGTTCCGCGGAAGTTCCGCGTAAGTTCCTCGGAAGTTCCTCGTAAGTTCCTTGGAAGTTCCTCGGAAGTTTCGATGCACTTTCGGAACACTTTCGGAACACTTTCAAGCACATTCGAGCAGGTAGATACCTGTCAAAAACTCGTCAAAAACACTAATTTCACATGATAAAAAATTTCAAATAATAATAATATAATTTATTTAAAGCCGTAAGATGGACGGTGGCGTCTGAAGGTTCACCTAAAGTTTACAAGTTCAATGATATTCATGCTTGTAAACTTTGCTACTTGAAATTGGTTATTTGTCAGTTTTCTGCATCTCGCCTATAAGTGTCTGATATGTGTCTGATATGTGTGTCTGGTATGTGTCTGGTATGTGTCTGGTAAGTGTCTCGTAAGTTCCGCGGAAGTTCCGCGTAAGTTCCTCGGAAGTTCCTCGTAAGTTCCTTGGAAGTTCCTCGGAAGTTTCGATGCACTTTCGGAACACTTTCGGAACACTTTCAAGCACATTCGAGCAGGTAGATACCTGTCAAAAACTCGTCAAAAACACTAATTTCACATGATAAAAAATTTCAAATAATAATAATATAATTTATTTAAAGCCGTAAGATGGACGGTGGCGTCTGAAGGTTCACCTAAAGTTTACAAGTTCAATGATATTCATGCTTGTAAACTTTGCTACTTGAAATTGGTTATTTGTCAGTTTTCTGCATCTCGCCTATAAGTGTCTGATATGTGTCTGATATGTGTCTGGTATGTGTCTGGTATGTGTCTGGTAAGTGTCTCGTAAGTTCCGCGGAAGTTCCGCGTAAGTTCCTCGGAAGTTCCTCGTAAGTTCCTTGGAAGTTCCTCGGAAGTTTCGATGCACTTTCGGAACACTTTCGGAACACTTTCAAGCACATTCGAGCAGGTAGATACCTGTCAAAAACTCGTCAAAAACACTAATTTCACATGATAAAAAATTTCAAATAATAATAATATAATTTATTTAAAGCCGTAAGATGGACGGTGGCGTCTGAAGGTTCACCTAAAGTTTACAAGTTCAATGATATTCATGCTTGTAAACTTTGCTACTTGAAATTGGTTATTTGTCAGTTTTCTGCATCTCGCCTATAAGTGTCTGATATGTGTCTGATATGTGTCTGGTATGTGTCTGGTATGTGTCTGGTAAGTGTCTCGTAAGTTCCGCGGAAGTTCCGCGTAAGTTCCTCGGAAGTTCCTCGTAAGTTCCTTGGAAGTTCCTCGGAAGTTTCGATGCACTTTCGGAACACTTTCGGAACACTTTCAAGCACATTCGAGCAGGTAGATACCTGTCAAAAACTCGTCAAAAACACTAATTTCACATGATAAAAAATTTCAAATAATAATAATATAATTTATTTAAAGCCGTAAGATGGACGGTGGCGTCTGAAGGTTCACCTAAAGTTTACAAGTTCAATGATATTCATGCTTGTAAACTTTGCTACTTGAAATTGGTTATTTGTCAGTTTTCTGCATCTCGCCTATAAGTGTCTGATATGTGTCTGATATGTGTCTGGTATGTGTCTGGTATGTGTCTGGTATGTGTCTGGTATGTGTCTGGTATGTGTCTGGTAAGTGTCTCGTAAGTTCCGCGGAAGTTCCGCGTAAGTTCCTCGGAAGTTCCTCGTAAGTTCCTTGGAAGTTCCTCGGAAGTTTCGATGCACTTTCGGAACACTTTCGGAACACTTTCAAGCACATTCGAGCAGGTAGATACCTGTCAAAAACTCGTCAAAAACACTAATTTCACATGATAAAAAATTTCAAATAATAATAATATAATTTATTTAAAGCCGTAAGATGGACGGTGGCGTCTGAAGGTTCACCTAAAGTTTACAAGTTCAATGATATTCATGCTTGTAAACTTTGCTACTTGAAATTGGTTATTTGTCAGTTTTCTGCATCTCGCCTATAAGTGTCTGATATGTGTCTGATATGTGTCTGGTATGTGTCTGGTATGTGTCTGGTATGTGTCTGGTATGTGTCTGGTAAGTGTCTCGTAAGTTCCGCGGAAGTTCCGCGTAAGTTCCTCGGAAGTTCCTCGTAAGTTCCTTGGAAGTTCCTCGGAAGTTTCGATGCACTTTCGGAACACTTTCGGAACACTTTCAAGCACATTCGAGCAGGTAGATACCTGTCAAAAACTCGTCAAAAACACTAATTTCACATGATAAAAAATTTCAAATAATAATAATATAATTTATTTAAAGCCGTAAGATGGACGGTGGCGTCTGAAGGTTCACCTAAAGTTTACAAGTTCAATGATATTCATGCTTGTAAACTTTGCTACTTGAAATTGGTTATTTGTCAGTTTTCTGCATCTCGCCTATAAGTGTCTGATATGTGTCTGATATGTGTCTGGTATGTGTCTGGTATGTGTCTGGTATGTGTCTGGTATGTGTCTGGTAAGTGTCTCGTAAGTTCCGCGGAAGTTCCGCGTAAGTTCCTCGGAAGTTCCTCGTAAGTTCCTTGGAAGTTCCTCGGAAGTTTCGATGCACTTTCGGAACACTTTCGGAACACTTTCAAGCACATTCGAGCAGGTAGATACCTGTCAAAAACTCGTCAAAAACACTAATTTCACATGATAAAAAATTTCAAATAATAATAATATAATTTATTTAAAGCCGTAAGATGGACGGTGGCGTCTGAAGGTTCACCTAAAGTTTACAAGTTCAATGATATTCATGCTTGTAAACTTTGCTACTTGAAATTGGTAATTTGTCAGTTTTCTGCATCTCGCCTATAAGTGTCTGATATGTGTCTGATATGTGTCTGGTATGTGTCTGGTATGTGTCTGGTATGTGTCTGGTATGTGTCTGGTAAGTGTCTCGTAAGTTCCGCGGAAGTTCCGCGTAAGTTCCTCGGAAGTTCCTCGTAAGTTCCTTGGAAGTTCCTCGGAAGTTTCGATGCACTTTCGGAACACTTTCGGAACACTTTCAAGCACATTCGAGCAGGTAGATACCTGTCAAAAACTCGTCAAAAACACTAATTTCACATGATAAAAAATTTCAAATAATAATAATATAATTTATTTAAAGCCGTAAGATGGACGGTGGCGTCTGAAGGTTCACCTAAAGTTTACAAGTTCAATGATATTCATGCTTGTAAACTTTGCTACTTGAAATTGGTTATTTGTCAGTTTTCTGCATCTCGCCTATAAGTGTCTGATATGTGTCTGATATGTGTCTGGTATGTGTCTGGTATGTGTCTGGTAAGTGTCTCGTAAGTTCCGCGGAAGTTCCGCGTAAGTTCCTCGGAAGTTCCTCGTAAGTTCCTTGGAAGTTCCTCGGAAGTTTCGATGCACTTTCGGAACACTTTCGGAACACTTTCAAGCACATTCGAGCAGGTAGATACCTGTCAAAAACTCGTCAAAAACACTAATTTCACATGATAAAAAATTTCAAATAATAATAATATAATTTATTTAAAGCCGTAAGATGGACGGTGGCGTCTGAAGGTTCACCTAAAGTTTACAAGTTCAATGATATTCATGCTTGTAAACTTTGCTACTTGAAATTGGTTATTTGTCAGTTTTCTGCATCTCGCCTATAAGTGTCTGATATGTGTCTGATATGTGTCTGGTATGTGTCTGGTATGTGTCTGGTAAGTGTCTCGTAAGTTCCGCGGAAGTTCCGCGTAAGTTCCTCGGAAGTTCCTCGTAAGTTCCTTGGAAGTTCCTCGGAAGTTTCGATGCACTTTCGGAACACTTTCGGAACACTTTCAAGCACATTCGAGCAGGTAGATACCTGTCAAAAACTCGTCAAAAACACTAATTTCACATGATAAAAAATTTCAAATAATAATAATATAATTTATTTAAAGCCGTAAGATGGACGGTGGCGTCTGAAGGTTCACCTAAAGTTTACAAGTTCAATGATATTCATGCTTGTAAACTTTGCTACTTGAAATTGGTTATTTGTCAGTTTTCTGCATCTCGCCTATAAGTGTCTGATATGTCTCTGATATGTGTCTGGTATGTGTCTGGTATGTGTCTGGTAAGTGTCTCGTAAGTTCCGCGGAAGTTCCGCGTAAGTTCCTCGGAAGTTCCTCGTAAGTTCCTTGGAAGTTCCTCGGAAGTTTCGATGCACTTTCGGAACACTTTCGGAACACTTTCAAGCACATTCGAGCAGGTAGATACCTGTCAAAAACTCGTCAAAAACACTAATTTCACATGATAAAAAATTTCAAATAATAATAATATAATTTATTTAAAGCCGTAAGATGGACGGTGGCGTCTGAAGGTTCACCTAAAGTTTACAAGTTCAATGATATTCATGCTTGTAAACTTTGCTACTTGAAATTGGTTATTTGTCAGTTTTCTGCATCTCGCCTATAAGTGTCTGATATGTGTCTGATATGTGTCTGGTATGTGTCTGGTATGTGTCTGGTATGTGTCTGGTAAGTGTCTCGTAAGTTCCGCGGAAGTTCCGCGTAAGTTCCTCGGAAGTTCCTCGTAAGTTCCTTGGAAGTTCCTCGGAAGTTTCGATGCACTTTCGGAACACTTTCGGAACACTTTCAAGCACATTCGAGCAGGTAGATACCTGTCAAAATAGCAAACTAAGCTGCAATGAAAATTCAACGCCTGCATTCGATTTATCTATCACATACCACGATATGGGCATATAACACAATATAGGATGCGTCTTGGCTGGTTAACGATCCAGAAGTGACGAGAATTCCTAATTGCTTGCATAATATATAAAATGCTACATCTAAATCATGACAGTATTCTTCGAGAAAATTTTCGAATCCTACTGTCTGTTCGAGATCGAGTTGTAAGGCGTAATGATGTGTTTTATCAACCAACGTGCAGAGCTTCGACTTACGAAAAGTCGTTTTTGATAACGGTTATTGAAATCTGGAATCACTTGCCTTTTGATGTCGTTGCACTAAGTACATACCAAGAATTGAAATCAGCGTGGTATTCACTATTCTATGAAACTGATAACCTATAAATGTAGATTTGTGATTTATGATGACTGTTATTACTATGTTTAGTATCTTTGTATTTGTATAGAGGTAATAAAAATAAAAACGAAAATAAAAATAAAATTAAAATGGAAATAATAATATATACATACATATTAGAGTGCTTCGTTTGAGATGACTAGTTTTCTTTCAAAGTCCTATGTCAAAATATCATTGTACACATCGAAAAAAAAAATTCTCACCAAAGATGAGCTCCTAATTTTGATTTTAAGTACTCGCTAAATGAATTTGAAATTTTCCCATTTAATTAACACGTAAATTTCAATTTTTTCATTTCAATTATCTATAGTTTCGCGGCATTTCAAAATATTTGATCGGCCATAGGCGAAAATCACAGAGGAATACTTTCTCTTTAAAAGTGCTTGTAGCTAATTTATGTTTTGTAACCGGCCTCAACAGTAAAAAATCTCAAAGCCAATTTTTTCTTTATTTCATATTTCATGGTTTTTTTTTTTATTTTACTTGCACACCACTAACTTTACGACAAAGTGTATTAAATTTTTTTTGTAGGGAATTTCATTTTTTACAAAAAAAGTTATGTAAGACAAAACCGTAAAACTAGTAGTTTTCGAGATAAATCCAATGAAACACCTCAACATTTGATAAATCGCTGTTTTATTTAAGATTTCATTACTTTTATATAAAATTATGGCCCAAGATATTGTTCAGTCACGAGCTTGACTAATTTAAATCAAGCTTCGTGCGTTTCCGCTTAGTTCGGTAGTTGCCGAATTCGCTACTGACTGAAGGTCAGAATAGTGCCGGGTCACTCGCTATTTGAGCCCGGCATATACAATTTCTAACTTAGGACCGTGTCAAAAGTCCTCGAGAACCCGCTACAAGCCTGCCAATCATATAATTCGTTATATATTGGCTAGCCATTGAGAGGCTTCGCAACCAATTACTGCCCGTTGGAGCGCTTTTAAGCCAATGGGAAAATTCGTTAGACGCAGCAAGGCTGCCACGTCAACACCAAGCTTCTCGACGACTCAACGACGCTTTCATCTTTTACTCATTCTTCAATGTGTCTTTGCTACCTGCAACCTCGTGCTTGAAATCACTTCTCTGTTTTCACTTGTATTAAATTAAAACTAAACCTCTACGCTGAATTATCCTCGATATTTAGTCTGTATATTAAGGCTGCTATTTATTGAGAATAAATAAATTGCTCTTATGCTAATAATTAATTGTAAATTAATTATCGTAACTCTAACCGCTACTGACCACGTGCCATTTTATACGTGAATTATATCTTTGAATGCATTCGCAATCGTGTAGTAATTTAAGTTGAATTCGCTCTCAATAATTATTTCTCACAGCAATTAAGTGTACAAAGTGTAAATAAATCCATAATTTATTTATTTATAAACTTGGTGTAATTTTTAATTGTTTAAACATATCGCCTAACCCGGATCCTCTTAGACTTTATTCGCTCATTTTTCAGACATACATCATATTCTGGTTAATAAATCATCAAAAATATATAATCCCGGGAAAAGTTTTTCATGAAATTTTACAAAATTTCATAGAATTTCACTAATGAAATTCGATGAAGTTTTATACTGAAAATGGCCCGATGAAATTTTATGAAAATTTATACAATTTTATGAAAATTTATAAAATTTTCTGGAATTTTATAAAATTCCTCAGTCACCATTGATTTTCCGAAAAAATGTTAGGTTTTAAAAAAAAAATTTCATTTAAATCTTACACATTAATCTAATGGGTGAAGGCATTACGGTGACAGACTAATTTTAATTTTTATTGACGGAAAAATCCTGGTGACTGCTGGGCTCGAACCTACGTCCTTTCGATTTCAAGTCTCTTCTAATATTCTATGAAATTAGATATAGTCTAGTCGAGAAGTGAGTTTTCTGCGAAAAATCGTTAAACCACTCTTAAAAATATGGCGATTGGTGCATTGGATTCAGAATTTCATTCTGAGAAATGGGTATTTTTTTTTTTATCCGCCATTAAAAATTCCATTTGTTATAAACAAAAAACGAAGAGACAAAAAGGGAGTCTCCGTTTTTTAGCTATAACTTCAAAAGTATTAAAGATAACTGAAATTAAAAAAAAGATCCTAAAAGAGGAGAAAATTTCAGTTAAAAAAGTCTCGACTCCCCCAGTTGTAGCTCCATTATTTATAATTTTAATTTGACGTTGAAAGTTGGGCTCCGCGCGGCCGTTTCGGCGCCTGCGCGTCGTCGCCGTACAAAGTATGCGACATAAAATAATTTTTTTATAACATAAAATATTAATTTAAAAATCTGAAAAAATTATAGTGTCATCTAGACACCTGAAGGAATATAGCCCCGCAGAAAAAAAATTTTTAGCTCGATTTTTGTAAAAGTTATTTGATTGTTAATTAACAAATTTTTCAGAGACTTGAATTTTTATAAAATCTCTTAAAAATGTTTAAAAAAAGTGTCTATAAATTTTTTTTCTCTTGGGAGCTCTTTTTATATGAATAATAAACAAGATTCCGTTGTAATAGTTTATAAAAGTTTTTTCATTTGTTTATAATGATTTTTCAAAGTTATCAAAAATTGAAATATCCGGCTAATGTTATAAAAAAAATTTTTTTTCCAAAATCTGTAAATGTGGTTGTTTTTGTATTCATATATTGCGTTTAGTAGCTTAGCTATAAAATTTTTAACATGAATTGTTTAAAAAATTTTTATAAACAAATAGACAAATTGAAAATTTTTGAAATATTTTTTTTTGTCATTCTGTTGTCTTAGTAAAATAATGATTTTTAAAAAAAAAATTTTTCCTTAAAAAAATTTTTTAATTGTTAATAATTGTTTTTGTCATTTATCCACCGTTTAAATTATTTATTAAGAAATCATTTTTTTTTTAAAAATCATTATTTACAATTCTCAATATAATCATGAAAAAAAATGTTTTTTTTATTCAAATTTTCATTGTTTATTTTATAAACAATTTGTTATAAACAAATTTTCACTTTCATTATATTTTTTTTCCGTAGCTTTAAAAAATTACAAATACAGCCGTGTGCATTAAAGTTGTGAAAAAAATTTTTCTCTATTTTTTATTGAATTTTAAAATACTTTACCCAATCAAAGTTGAAGCAGTCAACTATTTTATCTATTTATAAATTGCTATAACTTTTAAACTATTGAAGATACGGTCTTAGACATTCAAGCCGATCTTTTAGACAATTTGATGATTTATATAATAAATTTTTCAAATGCTCGATATCTATTATGGTTCAATTTTTATCAGCATTTGTTTATAAAAAAATGCTTTAATTGAATCTTTAAACTATTATATCTTTTAAACTATTGAAGTTACGGCTTTTATGATTCAAGACAATTTTATAGAGTAATTATTGGACTACTTAAAAATAATTTTTTTATATTTTTAATTTCATTTGTTTATCATTTTTTTTTATTTATTCAAATTATTACACGGTTAAGGGTACGTTTTATGGATGTTATTGACTTTCTACTCCTGACTGACACCAATAACTAATGTTGTTCTTGCTATTTCCATTTAGTTTTGGAGTTTTCAATTTATTACTGAACGTTTGTCAAAGCGAAAACTTAAAATTTTTGCCAGTAGTGCAGCCTGGAAGAAATTTACAGAATTGAATGAACTTTTTACAGAAAAGCCGCCTTGACAGTTAGCAAGTATAGATTTCCTGACTAAAAATATCTTCATGGAACATTCTGTTGTGTGTGTGAGTATAAAGTCAATAACATCCATAAAACGTACCCTTAACCGTGTAATAATTTGAATAAATAAAAAAAATGATAAACAAATGAAATTAAAAAAGTAAAAAAAATTATTTTTAAGTAGTCCAATAATTACTCTATAAAATTGTCTTGAATCATAAAAGCCGTAACTTCAATAGTTTAAAAGATATAATAGTTTAAAGATTCAATTAAAGCATTTTTTTATAAACAAATGCTGATAAAAATTGAACCATAATAGATATCGAGCATTTGAAAAATTTATTATATAAATCATCAAATTGTCTAAAAGATCGGCTTGAATGTCTAAGACCGTATCTTCAATAGTTTAAAAGTTATAGCAATTTATAAATAGATAAAATAGTTGACTGCTTCAACTTTGATTGGGTAAAGTATTTTAAAATTCAATAAAAAATAGAGAAAAATTTTTTTCACAACTTTAATGCACACGGCTGTATTTGTAATTTTTTAAAGCTACGGAAAAAAATATAATGAAAGTGAAAATTTGTTTATAACAAATTGTTTATAAAATAAACAATGAAAATTTGAAAAAAAAAAATTTTTTTTCATAATTATATTGAGAATTGTAAATAATGATTTTTAAAAAAAAAATGATTTCTTAATAAATAATTTAAACGGTGGATAAATGACAAAAACAATTATTAACAATTAAAAAATTTTTTTAAGGAAAAATTTTTTTTTAAAAATCATTATTTTACTAAGACAACAGAATGACAAAAAAATATTTCAAAAATTTTCAATTTGTCTATTTGTTTATAAAAATTTTTAAACAATTCATGTTAAAAATTTTATAGCTAAGCTACTAAACGCAATATATGAATACAAAAACAACCACATTTACAGATTTTGGAAAAAAAATTTTTTATAACATTAGCCGGATATTTCAATTTTTGATAACTTTGAAAAATCATTATAAACAAATGAAAAAACTTTTATAAACTATTACAACGGAATCTTGTTTATTATTCATATAAAAAGAGCTCCCAAGAGAAAAAAATTTATAGACACTTTTTTTAAACATTTTTAAGAGATTTTATAAAAATTCAAGTCTCTGAAAAATTTGTTAATTAACAATCAAATAACTTTTACAAAAATCGAGCTAAAAATTTTTTTCTGCGGGGCTATATTCCTTCAGGTGTCTAGATGACACTATAATTTTTTCAGATTTTTAAATTAATATTTTATGTTATAAAAAAAATTATTTTATGTCGCATACTTTGTACGGCGACGACGCGCAGGCGCCGAAACGGCCGCGCGGAGCCCAACTTTCAACGTCAAATTAAAATTATAAATAATGGAGCTACAACTGGGGGAGTCGAGACTTTTTTAACTGAAATTTTCTCCTCTTTTAGGATCTTTTTTTTAATTTCAGTTATCTTTAATACTTTTGAAGTTATAGCTAAAAAACGGAGACTCCCTTTTTGTCTCTTCGTTTTTTGTTTATAACAAATGGAATTTTTAATGGCGGATAAAAAAAAAAATACCCATTTCTCAGAATGAAATTCTGAATCCAATGCACCAATCGCCATATTTTTAAGAGTGGTTTAACGATTTTTCGCAGAAAACTCACTTCTCGACTAGACTAATAAAATGTTGTGGTTTTATAAAATTTGATGAAGTTTCATAAAGGGAGACAAAAGTAGTAAGGCAGGGGGGGGCCCACGGCAACAGAGTACCCCTCCTTACCAACCGTCATGGATATCGCCTGCCGAGAGCTTATCATATCTGCTGCCGGTAATTTGCACATATCTGCGGTAGATAAGCGTACCTGCCGTCGATAAGGCAGGTATTTATATTACCGGCTGCTGCCAGTATTGATCAGCAGTCATTATCATGCGTATGATGACAAAATACTGTCACACTAACTATCAGAGTTGGTACCTTACCGTATACCAACTCTGATGATAACATGACATGTATTTATATGATGATTATTTGGAGGATTTATATATTCATACAGGGGGTAGGACGAGCACTTGCAAGAAGCTCTGATGCTACTAACATCTAGCGGTCTAGTTCTTTTCCACCCCTTTTTTCTTAGCGGATAACGTCATCTAGCGTGTCTAAACTCGCTTTTTATGAGGTAGAGTGGTGGGACAATGGAGCTGCGCAAATGCTTGAACGATTACATCATCTTCTGCGCTGTTACTAAGCTCATAGTTCAGACCAAGTGGGGGTAATATGAACCTGCGCAATAGCGTTTTTTACCCGATTACATCATCCTCTGCGCCGTTTACCGTTACTTAGCTCATATTTCAGTCCGATTAAGGGAATATGGACCTGCGCAATTTCGTCTTTTTACCCGATTACATCATATTTTACGTCATAAGACAGGTCCAAACTCGTTTTTTCGGTAACTAAGTGGGGGAATAAAGAGTTTCGTGGGAGACTCTCGCGTACATATGCATCAGTCTGCCTAAGTTTTTGAAGCACAAACTACCGTTGTTTTCACAAAAAGTGTATAACATAAGTGGAATCATTTTAAGTCTTCAAGTGTGTTAAGAACACTACTTCACAAGTAAGTACTATTTCTTATTCGAGCATCCACTGATACTTCTCACCTATAATTCTATAACATGTTCTCCTTTATCTATCTTTTAGCGTCGAAATTCGATCTCTCAGTTATCGATGAAGTCAACTGTTTAGCTAACATTTTGCCAAACAAGAAAATGCGAGAATTGGAAGTCGACAAATTATATCAAATAACTGAGATAAAAAAAATAAACACGAAGTACGGATCCAAAAGCATTGCACATCTAAACAATCAATTCTCTATCTATTTTCCAAATCGGACAAGCAACGAACTCATGGGGGACGAAAGCAAGTTCGAAAGCCTGAGCGAAATGGTAGCCGAAGGCTCGCTCCATCTCAGATTTTTTGGGACCAAGTACAACAACTTCGAATTAGTTTCCGAGCAATCACCTAGCTCTGCATGATCAATGTCAACGAAATTATTATATATATTGTTTTGAGAAAATAAAATCTCAACATAATGTACAGGATTATCATGTAAGTTATTTTAATAAAGATATTTGATGTATTCAATATTCTTAAATGAGTACCCAAAAATTCTATTGCCTGAAGCCTACTTTACCAGCATACTTTTAAAATAAAATTTGATACATGCCCTGATAGCCAAGTTGCCCGCAACTTGTTGACAATTTACTGCCGCAGTATGTCGCAAAGTTGGCCGCGACAGTCAGCATATCATGAGTTGACGGCAACTTTCGGAGCAACTTGTCGACAACTTGTCGACAACCTTCAGCTCGTGCAAATGTTGCTGGCAACTTGGCTACAAGTTGCTCAGCATCTTGTCGACAGGTTGCAGCAGTAGATTGTTTGCAAAATGCTGAGCAACTTGTAGCCAAGTTGTCGACAACATTTGCACAAGCTGACAGTTGTCGACAACATGTCGACAAATGGCGCGCAACTCGTGCCGTCAACTTTTCTGACGAGCAACTCGTACTATCAGGGTGATTAGAAAAAACAAAGTTATCGCTTGTAAAGCATTTATCGTCTAAAGGTAAGTGTGAGATTTCTTTAAAAAAATCTAAACTTCAAGATCGATGACACGTGCGCGTACCAGAAAGTTGTAAAACTGTGAAAACATATAACGCAGACGAATAATGACGCATGTGCAGAAATCTTAATTGTTTCGATATTACAAATATAATGATGATAGAGAAAGAGAGAAAGAGAGAAAGTAGTATTGATGTGAAAGATTAATGTTGTAATAATAATTAATTAAATAAATGCCAGGACTGGTTGTTAGTTGGGATGTTTGAAAAATACGCATATTAAAAAATATAACAATATTTGTATTTGTCACAGCACATAATATCACTGGGTTACAAAATTAAATCGTTGATTTAATTTATTAATACTGTTAATTGTTTGAACTCATGAATACGAAAATAATTGAATGCAAATGATAAGATTGATGTCGAGTAAATAATTGAAATAATTAATTTGAATGTAATTGAATACTGAGTTGATCGCAAAAATGTCATGAGAATAAGTAACATGATTCAGAGGTTACCGAGCGAAGTTAATTATTGAATACACCATGATTATTTTAAATAGCACAAAATGCATAAGTAATTGAGTCATTGTTTAATTCTATTATTGATCACTGAATTTGATTGTATTGAATGAGTTTATAATAAATTGCAGTGAATTTAATTTATGTTATGAGCACGTAGTAGCATGATTGCAGTGGCTACCGAGCGAGAATTTATTTTTATATTATTAAAAATATTGAGTATGTTGATAATTGATTGAAATTTGATTGAGTCTTTTATATTTATGAACACTTGATATATTATTTATGGAATAAATAAGCACCTGTAATGTTTCCCGTTGGAATAACCTCTCGAAAAACGTGGTCGTTGATTGCTTGAATTAGTAAGTTTTTTATTTATTTATTGATGAGCTCTGGAGCCCACAATTACAAAAATAATTATATTTTGACGAGCTTGATGATCACTTAATTAATTGGAATTCATATTTTTATTTAATTACTCAAGATGAGTGCAAAATGATACGATTATTTATAACACGTGTTATTAGATGAACGTACGTATGCAGAAGATAATAGCGGCCGTCTTCTCGACACGAGGCAGTAAATATTAAATGCGCATACGCTGAGCTGCGCATGATCAAGTTCAAATTTATGAACGAGGCCCCAGTAGGTGCTGCCTCTTTTTGTCGGAAGTGAAACTATATTTAAATTTAAATATAGTTTCGATTACGCAACAATTAATATATTAGAAAAAATAATCATTGATAGCGCTTCTATTTTTAAAACAATATTAGTATATTACTTAATATTAATAAAAAGGTTACATTTATAATCTTGAATAAATCTTATGATTAATAAAAAATCAATTCATAATCTTATATAAAGTCTAACGTAAAAAATCTAACGTTAAAACTAATTTTTAAAAAAAATTAGCGATAAAAAATAATAATAATTACCTTAACACTGTAACCTTAATTTTAAGAACTATGAAAATTGTAAAAAATATACTTACAAATAACATTGTAAAATCTAAATTTTTCAAATTCATTGAAAATCAATCAAATATGGCATCCTATAAAAACAATTTATCAAGTGTAACATAAATGACTCTATACATAAATTAAAAAATTAGGGATATTATAAAAATTATATCTATTGATGTGATTAAAAAAATCGTTGCATAAACTAACAAATTAATATAAAAAGTTTTCCAAAAAAAAAAAAAAAATACAATGAAACCACTTATTGAATTAGTGGTATAGTTACTATTCTCTAATATATATTAATTTTCATCACTATCAAGCCCTTCATCTTCGCTATCATCACGTAATCTTGGAGATCCGTTAGTAGCGAGTAAAGACTGTGTTAGATGATTTATACTCGTGAGATACTCAGTTGCTCGCTCGTCGACTGCTCGAAACCACCAACATAAAGCCTCTAAAGAAATTTCCAGCTTGACTCTTACACCAGCGAGTCTGAAAATCGCCTGATCCGGATCGTCATCCTCAGGTACCCTATGGTGGATCATTGATAGAATTAATGATGCGAAATCCAGATTCAGCCACGTTTTTGGCATCATAATGCTGTGCACCAAATTGAATAGCATAACATCCAGAAAAAAATGAACACAACATTAGGTCATCAAAAAGCCAACGCAAGAACAATAAACACAAGACTAAAAAAAAATGTTTACCATTTAAAATTTGACCCATATCGAATTCTGCAGGTTGAATGCTCCAACTAGACTGCAGATCAGGAAACATTTCCGACATTAAATTGGGACTAAACACGTAATGTAGGGGTGTTAGCCCAATGTCCGCTGGTCACGCAAACCACCAACACAGGCGAGAGTTCCAAATCCTCAGTTCAGCAAGTACATCATTGATGTTAATATTTACCCCTTCCAAGCACCCTTCCGATGCAATTACTGGCCTGAGGGTTCGAAGGATAACTCGAAAAACAAAGCCTATAGGCTCAGTTACCCATTTTTAACTTCCCGCTAAGAAAATCGACGATTTTCGAAAAATTCGGGAAGTTATTGGTTTCACCCCGATTTTCAAAAATCGGGTTTTCATCATATGTTGACGTTTGGAGGTGCGAGGATGCTACTCAGACATTTTCAGAGCGATGTCTGTATGGGTGTATGTATGTGTATGTGTGTGTGTGTGTGTGTGTGGATGTAAACCTCTCATATCTTTTTAATGAATGAACCGATTTACATTTTTTTGAGGGCATTCGAAAGATTTCTTCTCAACTCAGATTTTCAGAGAATTTTAGATCATTTAGTCAAATAGTCTCTGAGATATTTAAGAAATACGAAAAAAAAAAATTTTTTTTTTTTCGTTTTTTTTGGACATTTTGAAAACTGTCTGATCAATCAATTCCAAAATCTAATCAGCTCTAGAACTCGATAAAAGCTTTCGATTGACGCCAAGAACGTCTCAATCGGATAATCTGTTCGAAAGATATCGTCGACGAAAGAAATAGTAAAAAACTGTTTTTTGCGAATGTCATCGTAATGACCCAACCAATCATTCACAAAATATTATCAGCTCTAGGCCTCAATGAAACGCGCCGATTGCCACCCTAAACGTCTCAATCGGATAATTCCTTCGAGAGATATGGTCGACGGAAGAATGAAAAAAAATCGTTTTTTTTCGTTTTTTGTGAATATTTCGGAAACTATTGACTCGATCAATTCCAAAATCTAATCAGGTCTAGAACTCGATAAAAGCATTCGATTGCTGCCAAGAACATCTCAATCAGATAATTTGTTCGAGAGATATCGTTGACGGAATAATCAATGTAAAATCTGTACCAGCTTTTTTCATTGAATAACATCATAATTACTGAACAACATAACTCAAAACTAATATGTTCTTGTTTATGTAAGTCATTGCAAGTGACTTCTTAAAAACCATTATGTTCGCTCATTTCACGATATACTTACACCATATAGATACAACGTATCACGTAAACTTATTTTTGAGCGAATTATTGAACATAATTGTAAATAAATATGTAAAAAACGCTTATTTATTAATCATTTTGGAGTCTAAATTTTTTAATATTAATATAATACGTAATCCTTTTGAGCTTGGAAAGCTCATAAAAAAGTGAAACAAAGGTATTTTCGAGCACGAAAATGCATTTAAACTAATGTTTTCGAGATCTTAGAGCTCGAAAACAGCGGGAAGTTACGGGGCTGGCCCACAGGGCCAACCGATGCCCAAATTTTTCTGATGTAATTCTGCGGATATAAAAAAAATAAAGAAGTATTATAACTTTGCAAAAAAAAAAGACAAAACCACTTAAATTATAATTATTATATCAATGATTACTTACGTTTTTAACAATTTAGAAGTTTTTACTGGAATTATTTTTTTAAAACTCACACGACAACCATTGAAACTTACACTACGACTGTTGAAACACTTATGACAGAATTAAATAAGATGAAACTATGCTGAAAGAGAGCATTATTTAATATGTCAACGAGTGTGTGTTTGTATGAAAAGCAAAACAGGCCCATGATGCACGCTTGTTTGAGTGAGTGAGAAAACCTTCAGCTCCCCATTAGGGATTTCACTCTAGCACACATAGGTCCATTGAACCACACGATGAAAACCTTCCATGAAAAACGTATTAAAAACATAGCCACATGTTGAAGGACTTTCTCAGAGAAATATTTGAAAATTAGTTTTAAACCCATACATACAAAAGAAAGAATTTTATTAATATTAGAAAAATAATAATAATAAATATAATATAATAATAATAAATATAATATATATAACGCTCTACTCTATTTTACGTGACCCACCGCGGAGTGTGGGTAGCGCTCAATAGCCGTTATGGCTCTTCGTTGGATGAAACTGAAAAAAAATAAAATAATAAACACAAAAAGTCCCACTTAAAGATATCCTGAATCTCTCTGGACCCTCAGCTCTGCTCAGGCTGGGTTAGAAATCCTTGTTGGGCGCCAGTTCGTGTGCCCCACGAACAAAATTAAACTCAAAATAAAATACAACGGAGAAAATGAAAATAAATAAATGACAGGGTAACGGTTCCAGATTTTAGGAAAAGGAAAGCAAGAAAAAGATAGTAGTAATGTAAAAAAATAAAAATTAAATTAATACCGGGTTGATGACCATTTGTTTCAAATTATATTTTAAATAATAAATTAATATTCAATTGTAGCGCATATTTAAAATTACAATATCAACATAAAATAATAATAGTTCACTTACAAAATAATAGTGGTATGCGTATACAAAAAAACATAATTATACTAAAGAATAAATACAAAATAGTTCATCGCATGTAAACTATAGTTTCACTCGCCCGTGATATTCAAAAAATAAATGCTGGTAAATAGTAATCACAAAATAATACTTCAATAATTATAAATTACTATATCACTCGCATGTGATCATTGGAAATATTAACTAAAATAATCTCACGTAGTAAATTGGAATATTCCCAATAAATTCCAAGTAATTTCCAATGGTGAATTTTTGCAGTATTCACAGAATAATATAAACAATAAACCAATAAATATGAATTATAAGTATGAAAAACTCAATAATAATTATAAATACAATTCATAAATCCTGGTATCACTTACACGTGATACTTTGTTTGCATTAATAATACTCGCACCAAAAAAAATAAAGTTGTCCAAATACTTAAAATTATTGATCAAGTGATCATTCGGCACTACAGCCGCCCATGTTAGATATTGAAAACCCAGTCGCATATAATTTTGAATAAGCAAAAACCAATATTCACTACGTTAAATAATACTAAATAATACCCAAATATTTCCAAATCTCTATTTGGTATTAATAAACAATAATAACTGGATTCGCTTATTACTTTACTATCCACTGGGTTCAATAATACACGCATTCAATAATATGCTTATGAAAATTATTAATACTCAGGATTTATTATTTCTTTTACTCTTATGAGACAACAAATGATCACCAACGCGGGAACAAAATTACACGCCAATGTATTAGCCAAAAAGTACTTACAGATTACATATTACTCAACTCCCTTGGTTGCACTCTAATACGGTAAATGTATTTTCTTTTTTGCTTGTTACCAAAATACTCAACTAATGCCACTGGATTTATAATCTCTACGCAAAATACCAAATGGCGACAAATTTATAATTATTTAATGTAACAGAGCAAACACGCTACTCTTACAGAGACCACCTCACGTCTGACCATGGCAGCACGTGAATCTCACGCCGGCACCTAGGCCGACGCCATTTGTCGTATTTCTCACTCCAGCCACTGGAGACATGCAACTATCGCATGTTATTTCTTTACAGCACCACCAACATAATACATAACTTTGGCCGTGTAATTTATCCCGTTCCCGACGCTAACTGACCAATTGTCTCTTTCGTAATTAATTATTAATATGATTTAACGTTAAATCAACGAATGATTTATTCATAAACTAGTAAATTTATTTATGATAAATAAATTTTCTAATGCCAACTATTGCTTTGACGCGCATGCGCCAACCAAACGAAATAATCATAAGCATATAAATAAGCTGCGCAATTATTTTTCCCAGGGCTGCAAAAATCTAATTGTATGATCAAATTAATCAATGAAATCTCTTGATTCAAATACAATTTTTACCTAAGAAAACAATAGAGTATTAATAATGTAATACTAAAAACAAAATCTTATATGTAAACAAAACAATTATAATAACAATGGGTCGGATGAGACGTGTGAGCAGCGTGTGCTGCCCTCTGTTGCTCACCGACCTGATGCGAGACTGCCGCGATATTAAAATATCGTGACTTATAATATAATAATGAATATAATATGATAGAATAATAAATATAATAAAAAACTTAAAAGATAAGACGGGTTACACATCCTCCCGATCTGAGAGGATTACAGTATCCTCCAGATCTGAGAGGATTACGGTATCCTCCAGATCTGAGAGGATTACAGTATCAGCATCCTCAAGATCTGGGTAGATTACATTATTTGTATTCTCCAGATCTGAGAGGATAACAGTATCAGCATCGTCAACATTATCTGTATCCTCCGGATCTGTGAGAATAACAGTCTCAAAGCAATGAAGGTCTTCCTCCGTAACAGCATCAATAACACGATTGTGAAATAATAGGTGTTCCTCCTCAGATGCTGCTGCACCCAAAGTATAAAAAATCGGTGGAATAAACCCATATGCCATGACATAGTCCCGAGCATCCTGGGATCCATCCTTGAGCCTAAAGTGCCACGGGACCTTTTTGTCATTGATCTTCAAGGAAGCCTCCTCATCGATAGAGGTGACAATGAAATCTTTGATCGGTTTATTTACCGAGATTCGATTCCACAACTGAGGCTCGATAAAATACCTCACCTTTTCCACTGAGAAGCTCTGAACCCAGTGCTTCGGGAATAACACCACATATCGGATGCAATAATCATTTAGATTATTATCTGCAATAAAAAATAATATATATATATTAGACTGTTTCAAAAAAAAAACAACTATTTCTTTTTTCTCCATTATATTGAAAATATTGTTGGAAATAACGAAAAAAAAATACTGTGAAAGTTTGAGCTCTTAATATTAATATTAACAACTGCCGCATCGCAATTTTCTATATCCCGTTTAAATAACATGGGAAAATTTATTTTTTAAGCTTTGGAATTTTGTAGCTCATGGTGGGACTAATACTTCAAAATGTTCAAGACATGTCCTTATGGTAAATTTGCACTCTACAAAAAAGGTCTCTTATAATTTTTCGATATTTTCATTTTTTCAAAAGTTATTCAAAGTTAAAGTTAGATAGATGATAAATTTTTACATTTTTTAAATTTTTTGACACAACCATCAAATTTATGGGAAAATTTTATTGGACATTTTTTGTAGAGCATTTCATTTCCTATAACTTATCTCGAAGAAAATTTTCAATATTTCTCACAAGTCGTAAGTTATTTGCAATTAACTGAAAATTTTTTTAAATAATTTAAATTTTGTTGCATAAAATTAATTATATTAAATTTTCAGTTAATTGCAAATAACTTACGACTCGTGAGAAATATTGAAAATTTTTTCAGAGATAAGTTATAGGAAATGAAATGCTCTACAAAAAATGTCCAATAAAATTTTCCCATAAATTTAATGGTTGTGTCAAAAAATTTAAAAAATTTAAAAATTTATCATCTATCTAACTTTAACTTTGAATAACTTTTGAAAAAAAACAATATCGAAGAATTATAAGAGACCTTTTTTGTAGAGCGTGAAATTTACCATAAGGACATGTCTTGATTTTTTCAGAGTATTGGTCCCACCATGAGCTACAAAATTCCAAAGCTTAAAAAATAAATTTTCCCATGTTATTTAAACGGGAAATAGAAAATTGCGATGCGGCAGTTGTTAATATTAATATTAAGAGCTCAAACTTTCACAGTATTTTTTTTTCGTCATTTCCAACAATATTTTCGATATAATGAAGAAAAAAAAAATAGTTGTTTTTTTTGAAACAGTCTAATATATATATATATATATATTAGGGTGCTTCGTTTGAAACGACTATTTTTTTTTTCGCTCCCATCCCGAAATTTTGTTGGAAATACCCCCAAAAAAATTATCTGAGAGTTTGAGCCCTTAATATTAATATTAAGTACTTTCCCAGAGCAGGTAAAGATTTCCCATTTAAAATACACGTAAACTTGGGTTTTTATATTTTAAGCTTCTATAACTCCGCGGCATTTTATGATATCATCTCGCCCAAAATCGGGATTTTCTCAGAATTAAATGTACTACAAAAGTTCCCGTTGTCGCAAAGTCATAACTCATACAGGTGGGGTAGTACGGGCTGCTAAGCCGAATTTTTTCATAGAATTCTTGTTTTTTCTCTCAACAACAAGACGTACAGAAAAAATGTGAATGACAATTTTATAGGAAATTTATTTTCCTACAAGAAGGTCCTTAGCACCGAATCACTCAGATTGATATTTTCTGAGATATTAGTCAAATAAAAAATCAATATTTTCTAAGATTTGATTTGACATTTTATGGGAACTCAATGCTACGTAAACTTCAAAAATTAATATCTCAGAAAATATCAATCTGAGTGATTCGGTGCTAAGGACCTTTTTTGTAGGAAAATAAATTTCCTATAAAATTTTCATTCACATTTTTTCTGTAGGTCTTGTTGTTGAGAGAAAAACGAGAATTCTATGAAAAAATTCGGTTTAGCGGCCCGTACTACCCCACCCGTATGAGTTACGACTTCGCGACAACGGAAACTTTTGTAGTACATTTAATTCTGAGGAAATCCTGACTTTGGGCGAGATGATATCATAAAATGCCGCGGAGTTATAGAAGTTTACAAATTAAAAACCCAAGTTTACGTGTATTTTAAATGGGAAATCTTCACCTGCTCTGGGAAAGTACTTGATATTAATATTAAGGGCTCAAACTTTCAGATAATTTTTTTGGGGGTATTTTCAACAAAATTTCAGGATGGGAGCGAAAAAAAATATAGTCGTTTCAAACGAAGCACCCTAATATATATATATATATATATATATATATATATATATATATATATATATATATATATATATATATATATATATATATGTATATATGTCGGAGATAAAAGTATAGCTGGGTTTTTCCAGAGACTTTGGAAAGTCCCAACTACATTTTAGTTTATATTTTATTTAAGTAACAATATTTAGCAATAATATTTTACAACTTAATCGGATTGGGAAATTTTTTAAGCTTGTTGTAAAATATTTTTATGGCGGTAGGCTTAGACTTGGAGTGGCATCTGCTCACCAAACGTAGCCACGGTCAGAGGATAGTAGAATAGTGCAATATAGAATAACGGAGTTCGTTTTGGGTCTTTCAGTTGAAGACAGTAGTTTTTGGAGAGTAAGAGTTCAGAGTGCAATTAGAGTTATACACTTCTGTTTGAGCTTGAGTCGAGAACACCTCGTATCCTGCTGACCGTGTATTCGTTCTCAAGTCTAATTTTACTGTCGTTCGTATTTTGTTAACTCAAAGATCAAGTTCTATTTTAAATTAGTAAATTCTGATATATTATATACGTATCGTAGCCCGCATAGTTTTGAGTGTAGTTATTACAATATTTATTATCTCGTAAATTCTTGACGCTGTAATATTCGTCTTAGTATACAACGTATTGCAATACTTTAATTATTTATTAACAATCATCTTTAGAGTAACTTTGTGAGACGATAGTTATTTTGGTGTTTACCTGATATTTTTCTAGTCAAATAGAAATTAGTACCGATAAAAGTGATAATGATGAAAGGACTAAGGGTACTGCCCAACTACCTCCTCTCTATCCGACACATATATATATATATATATATATATATATATATATATATATATATATATAACGATGATAAGGTGTAAAAAAAATTAATACCTGAAGGGTTGGGGTGGTTTAGTTTATTAACTACCCCGGGCCAGATTCCAAAAAGTGAATCACGTGTGGCATTGTAATAATACCGCAGATCTGTTCTATCCGCATCTATGTTAGGGATGCGAAACCACCAACACAGATCATTATGCTCAATGTTTAGTTCTACAATCAATCCTATCAAATGGAATAATGTTCCATCTAATTTTTTTAACTTCCCGCTAAGAAAATTGCAAATTTTCAAAAATTCGAGAAGTTATTGGTTTCAGTCCGATTTATGAAAATCGAAATTCCAACAGATGTTGACGTTTTGAGGTCCTAGGAAGATATTCTGACTAATTTCACGATGATGTCCGAGTGTATGTATGTATGTATGTACGTACGCACGTATGTATGTAAATATTCTGTAACTTTTGAACGGATGAACCAATTTTGAGCTTTAAGGTGTCATTCGACGCGGCTTTTTATTTACTATAAACACTGAAAATTTGAGCTTAATCGGTCGGGTACGTTCGGAGATATTTCAAAAAAAAAATTTTTTCAAAACTGTTTTTTTTTTTGAATAACTTTTAATTCACTGAATGGATTGACCCCACAATCTAATTCGCTCTTAAGCTTTGCAAGCCGCGTCGAATGCCGCCTCAAAAACCAAAATCGGTTTATTTGTTCGAGAGAAACCGTTAACGAAAGAATGAAAAAAAAAATTTTTTTTCGTATTTTAAAAATTTCTCAAAAACGACTCGATAAATCAATTTCATAATTTGATCAGTTGTAGAACTCAATAAAACGCGTCGATTGCTCCCTTAAACGTCTCAATCGGTTCATTCGTTCGAGAGATATCGTTGTAGAAAAAATGGTAAAAAACGTTATTTTTCGAAAATAAACGCATACAAAAGTATTTTCGAGCTCGAAGAGCTCGAAAATGTATCCACAACAATTTTTCGAGCTCAAGGAGCCCGAAATGGGCGGGAAGTTTTGGGGCTGGCCCACAGGGTCAACCGACAGACCGATTTTTCCAAGACGAACAGCCCTTGTCAAAGCATTGACTATTAAGTCAATAACTCCATCTATTAACCGTGGAAATCTTATCCACCAAATTGGGATGACAACGTCGTAACTGAATGTGTTTCCCATCTATAAATTATACATATTTCTCAGCATAAAAAAATATCCTACACCTATAATACACGAACTAAAGACAACAAACTTACCTTAATTATTTTATTTGAAGTTATAAAAAAGCTCCTTTATTAATCTTCCAATTTATAATATTTTTTTAAAAATGGTTCATGAACACCCACTGCAGATTTTAAAACCGATATTCTTCTAAGCAATATTATTATCAAAATTGTTTTATAAAACTCAATAAATACCCACTGTATATTTTAAAAACCAATTCAAGCAAAATTTAAACTCAGCAAAATTTTCTCAATAACACTTTAAAAAACACCAACAGTATAATTGAGAAAATAATTTGTAAAACCGATTCAAGAATACTTTTTGAAAGCCTGACTTCAACTGCCATCGACCTTTCCACGATCTCTGAACTTTGTATAATGACAGATCAATGTATAGCTCAACAATGAAATCACAGTTGAGATGAAAAATTAATAAACAAACCCATAAAACGATCGCATGTGTGACAAATAGCCATAGAGCATCTCACTGTAACATGTAGTGATAGATATGAGTGTCTCACTTTAACTTGGAATAATATACATATAATTTTATATCATAAGACTTTTCCCTGAAAATCTATGTGAGCATATTATCCACTATGAAATTCACTATAGTAATTTACTTTGTCTTTTATCCTATTTGTGTGAAAATCCCTTTTTTTCATATCAATTAAAAACTTTCATACAATTCAAAATGTACATTCTAAAGATATATTCGAAAATTTTTTTAAATGTATCGAGAAAATAAGAAATCATGTTTACTCTGCCATCTATCTGAAAAATCGATACTAGAACTGTATTATCCAACTTATACAAATATTCCATCGACTTACAGTTTTATCCGTCTTTAGCAACTTCATTTATTTTTTTTACATATACCTTTTCAAAAGACATTATCAGTATCGATCTCACGATCTAAAAAAAATATATATTAAATTACATATATTTTCACATCTTCGCTCTACGATTTACCCAACATAAACATTATTTATGATCCAAACCGTATATATAATAAATCTTATATTTGATACGTTAATCCACATATTGACTCAATAATTTATTTAGACAATTGATATGTTACACTCTTCTATGTAATTCCAACATACCCACCGGAAATCAACAATTTTTATTGCACCGCTTAATGAGATTCGTACTTTCATTGATCTTTGGTAGTTGCAGTCTCATTATTCATTTAACTCTTTGTTTTAAATCTGTTATCTATAACCGGAGGTAAAAAAGTTTTATTACACCGCTTATATTCCTTACTCTTTGTCTTTAATCTTAAGCGGTCGTTCATGTTATTGATATCTAGATTTCTTATTAATCCGTACCACCCAAGTAAATAATTTTTATAACACTCTTTTATGTAATATAACATATCTGTCATCGATCACTCTATCACCGGAAGTAAACAATTTTTATTTTTCCGCTTAATGAGATCTGTGCTAGCATCGATATTTGATACTCATAATTCTTAAAAATTTATTATGTATTTTTTTTACTCTCTGTGTTTAATCCTAAACAATCGTTGATAAATACTTTTCTTTTTAATCTATACCACCCAAGTAAATCATCAATATTTGATATACTCAGTATTATATTTATGAGATTTATTTTTTTTTACTCTCTGTATGTTCCTCGTTTTGAATACTTAGAAACTTTGATGACATTATACCTATAGTCGAAAGCTTAAATTGCTTGTGAGAACGCACTTAATTTATAGTTGAAGTGTAAATATTTATGTGAACACATCTTAAGTTTTTTATATAAAATAATTATTCCTGTTCCACAAGTGTTTGTGATTTAAAACACAGTGTTAACAGAACAATTCAAAAAAATGTCCCAACGAGGTTTAGTTAAAGCTCTTCACAATTTAGTTAATACAGTGGCACAATCATATAATGATTTACAATCAGAGTTAGTGGATAAAGAGCAATGTCAAAGGTGTTACAATGTTTTTAATGATACAATAGACTATTTTAATACAATTTTGACAGATCCTAATACCACCGTTCAAGTTCGACGAAGTGTACAAGCCAACATAGCAGTTCTTTGTTAGTACAGTAATCAGTTTCTGCAACTTAGTGGACAGGTAGCAGGTGATGATTTACGTGTGAATAATCGATCTATTGAGTGGCAAGATCTCGAGAACGCTTTTTCCAACAACATTAAGATAGGATCGATAATCACCTGCTCTCACACTGACTTGAGAGATTTCTTGAATGTCTCTAGAGACATTGTCCTGGATAAAATCCAAGAAATGCTGGAAAACGTTGCAGGTTTTAAAGTAAACGTTGAACTATTTTGCAAATTCAGGAAAAATACATCAGTTGAAGAAGAAATCAAATCATTCAACACCAAGAGTCGGGCTATTTTACCTGCAACATCTTTAGCTGAGTGGTATACAGTCTGTACATAAAGTCTGGACTTTATATACGAAAAAATGTTAAACAAAGTCGAATGATTTAATCAAAAAGATTCTTGGTGGAGTTTGACGGAGATTACCAATCTGGTGGTAGCAGTGTCAAAATACACACCTCTGCAAGGAGGGATTTAAACTTTTGTGAGGCTCCCTTGAGATATCCAGATGAAACGAGCTGTTCTCAACATAGAAAATTTTGATAAGTACTGTTTTCTATGGAGCGTCGTTGCCGCGATTCATCTTCTTAACACTGGACATCCTGAGAGAACATCGGCGAATCCTCATTACAGTGCTGTCCTAGAATATACAGGTCTTAAATTTCCTATGACGCTTAAGCAAATTCCACAGTTTGAAAGATTAAATGATTCAACAATAAATGTACATGGTATGAAATCTCATTTTACAAAGAAAAAATCCGAAAAAAGTATAATAATTCCATTATATTTAAGTAAATATTGTAAACTCAATAGAAAAACACTCCATCTTTTAATGTTACAAGCTAATGTTAATTTAAATATGACAAGTAATGAGCATAAAGATTATGAGCCTATATATCATTTTGCTCTGATTAAAGATCTTTCGCGAATAGTTAAAAGTCAGATATCGGCTTCGAAAAGCAAATTATTTTTTTGTGACCGATGCTTAAATCATATTAAACTGGAAAAATCGTTTTAAGATCATAAAAAAGACTGTTTCGCATTAAATAAAGTTGACATGACATTTCCGACTGAAGAAAATAAAATTTTAAAGTTTAAAAATTATCAGTATAAAGATATCGTACCATTTGTTGTCTATGCAGACCTCGAATGAACACTTGAGCTTCAAGATAATGATAACATAGTATTGCATTATATCGTTTTTGTAGTTATAATAAAAATTTATAAATTTGAACTCAATCGATCACAAACCTGCATTGAATGGTTTGTAAAAAAATTAAAATGTTTAGCATTAGAAGTCGAATCATACTTAAAAAATCCTGTTGCTATGAAACGTTTGTCAAGACAACAAAAAGAGAGTCATGAGCAAGCAACTGTCCGTCATATTTATGAAAGATCTATAACTTCTGCTACAGATAAATGCTACGATTACGTTTGCTTACGTTTTATAGATTCATTCAGGTTTATGGCTTCTAGTCTTGACAAATTAGCATCTAATCTGAATGATTGTGATAAACAAATTACTCAGCAACATTACAATGATCAGGAAAAATTCAAATTAGTAACTCGAAAGTGTGTATTCCCATACGAGTCCGTAACTGATATTGACAAACTTAATGACAAACAGCTGCTTAATCAGGACTCATTTTATTCTGAATTATCGAACGATGGTGTATCTGATAATGATTATTCTCTTGCTCAATCAGTGTGGAATAAATTTGATATTAAAACATTAGGGGAATATTTAGATTTATATTTAAAAACAGACGTACTTCTTTTAGCTGACATATTTCAAAATTTCAGACATAATTGTATGGCTACCTATAGCTTAGATCCTTTACATTACTATACAGCACCGGGACTTGCTTTCGATGCGATGTTAAAATATACAAATGTTGAACTCGAGTTATTTACCGATCCTGAAATGATGCTATTTATTGAAAAAGGTATCAGAGGTGATGTATCTCAGTATGCAAATAGGTATGCAGTGACCAATAATCGTAACATGGGATCCAGCTTTGATCCTAATAAAGCTGAATCCTATTTAATGTATTATGATGTGAATAATTTGTATGGTTCTGCTATAAGTATGCCGCTACCAAAAGGTTCATTTGAATAGGTTTACCCGCCTGACGATATATCTTTTGACGTCGATAACGTAGATCAATTTTTAAACGACATCGATAGCATTGGCTATGTATTAGAAGTTGATCTACATTATCCTCAGGAATCGCATGATCTACATAAAGATTTACCACTATCTCCTGAACATTTTTTACCATCGGGTAGCAAGTATACTAAATTATCGACAACTTTATATGATAAAAAAAATTATGTTATACATTATAAGAATTTACGTCATTATTTAGGTTTAGGATTAAAATTAACAAAAATTCACAGAGTTTTAAAATTCGAACAGTCACTCTGGCTCAAGTCATATCGATAAAAATACAGATTGTAGAAAAGCTGCTAGAAATGAGTTTGAAATAGACTTTTAGAAACTTTGAATCATGCTGTATTTAGCAAGACTATGGAAAATTTTAGAAAATACAAAGAGATTCATATAGTAACAAGATGAGCCGGTAGATATGGCACTGCTGACTATATTCGTAAGCCTAATTTCCATAGCCTTACTATTTTTGACGAGAATATGATAATTATTGAGTTGAAGGCGGCAAAAGTACGCTTCGACAAACCAATCTATGTTGATTTTTGTGAATTAGACTTATCAAAAACTTACATATATGACTTTCATTATAATTATGTGAAACAATATTATGCAAACAATGAATCGAAATTAATGTATACTGACGCTGATAGTCTTATTTACCATTTTATTGTACCAGACATCTATGAGATCATCAAACGTGATATTGCCGAGTTTGACACCTCTGATTATCCACCTGATAATGTTTACAATATACCACTAGTTAATAAAAAAGTTTTAGGTCTGATGAATGATGAGAATAATGGTAAAATTATGACTGAATTCACTGGACTTAGAGCAAAGTTGTGTGCTTTTAAAATATATGATGAAGATTAGGTAAAAAAGCGAGCCAAAGGTGTTAAACGTCCGACTTTGCAAACTATTACTTTTGAAGATTTCAAACGATGTTTAGAAGATCATGTAAATTTCAGTAAGAAACAATATGTAATGAAAAGTAATAAACATAGTGTTAGTACAATAGTTCAAGAGAAGATAGCTTTAAGTTGGGAAGATGTCAAACAGCTTCTGTTGAACAGTACTGATACCGTACCATGGGGTTACAAAGTATGACGAGATGATGTTATGACTATACCGAGACCAAATAAAAAACGAAAAATGTAAAGAATATTTATAAATTTTAGGCTAGTAAAAAATAAAAACTTAAACATACATGATTAAAAAATTAGTTTGTTTTATTTCAAAAATATAATACATTTTTTTACAGATCAGATTTATTTATCCAGCTATTGCGAGAGTTATCAAAGCCGAGCCACTTTACATATAATTTATTTTCACGTGTTTTTATAACTTTTTCTACTAGGTAAACATATGAATATTTAACTTTGCTGAGTTCTTCATCGTAGAATCCACCTTCTATAGGCTGATCCTGATAGTCTATAAGTCTGTAGGTCGTAGGTACCGTATTTTGTACAGATTTTATAGTGAAAATCTCTGTTGTCCAGTTAGCAGTGTAACCTTTCTCAAACACATGTTTGTGTTTGCTAATTCGAACTTGATCTCTAACTTTGAACTTAGATTTTCGTACTCGCTGCTGCCTTTGAAGAGGTTTGTATATATTTTTAAACAGTTCTTTTTCATTAGCAACAGTTACATCAACAGGTTTCATTTTAATTGTCCGATGTTTAGTATTATTATAAGTATTTAACAATTCTTCTAGCATGTCGATCCATCTATAATTACCACGAGCAGAAAATTGACGCCACATATTAGTTCTAAGTGTTCAGTTAAAACGCTCACATACGGATGCTTTCAGGCTACTGAACGTAGAGTACATATTAATTTTATACTGCTTCATAAGATTTTTGAACTCTTTACTGTAAAATTCTTTGCCTTGATCGACATGAAGAGTTTTTGGAACACTTCCTTGTTGGAATATGGATTTCATTGCATTCGTAACATCACTAGTACTTTTATTTTTTATTGGTACAGTCATATATATATCTATCACCGTCAGCAAGTATTTATTTCCTTTATTTGATGTAGCGTATGGGATCATTTCAACTAAATCTGCCTGCCAGGTTTCATCGAGTCCACGGATGTCAACATGTCGATGCAGGTAATTTCTACGAGCTTGTTTATGGAGCTCATAAGCTATTACTCACTTCATGTCCTCCATCGTTAAAAATTTTAGCTTCCAATTTCATTATACGCCGGGTATTGTCATCAAGTGATTCTTTTCTTGCTTTTTTTTAACCTTAATTTTAGTTCTTGAACCTCTTTGTTCAATGAGATGGCTGTAGAGTCTAGTGTTACCACTTCAGCATGCAAAAGTGAAATGATCTCGGACAGATCATCTTTCATACTATCATACATTAAAGTCAATTTTTTATGGACAAGATCACGCGTAAATTTCAATGTTGCTGCATCATTATCATCTGAAGGATCACCAACATGACACAATTTTTTACGCTCTAAATCATAATCTCCACCAGGAGTTAACTTAAAACCAAGGTGGTCCAGGCGGTCGACTAATAACTGCAGCTGTCGTTAACAAGCGTCCAAATATGTCGATACTAATTTTTTTTGCTCTGTACACTTCTATGAGCGGTAGGAGACTGATCGACACAGTTAAAAAATACTGTTAATATATAATTCCAGCCTCCCGTAATTCTTCGATTATCGATATAATTTCATTTGTGTTGCTTGGATTACCAGCAGCTTGAAATGCCATGAGTAAACGTAGACGATCAACCAGTTCGTTTGGATCATCCCAATAAACGTAATCCATATGTGTTTTCTTCTTGTTTGCAATCTTATATTTACGCAACCCTCTTCCCTTAGGTGCTTTCGTATTTTTTGTAAGAAAATCAGCAATATAATTATTAAACTTTATTGTTGAGTCTTCATAAATACAACCATCTGATTTGTAATTTTTTCAATAAGCGTTTGCATTTTTAATGATCTCAAGGTATTTATTTTTATCATCTTGTGTAACACTTGCATCATGGGGTGATTTTTTGAACAACAATTCCAATAAACCAGGACTCATTGAGTATTCCTGATCTTTAACATGAAATGTATTTTCTTCAAAATTTATTTCTGAATCACCAATGTAAAAATCATTGTACCGCCGACGAACGCCATATCTCAAATCTATTTCTTTACTTCTTCTATACACTTTGGCTAAATAGGATTTCACTAAACTACTCGGTTTAGCGGGAGTACTTGAAGCAGAGGGATTTATTTAGCTCTCATTAAGAGTTGTACTACTCCCATCGTCATCAGAAATAAAACTATCATAATGACTAGTATCATCAAAATCTGTTTTGCTGTTGAGTGTTGAATTGTCCTATTGTATCACCTCTTCTTCTTCTTTAATTTCATTCGTGACTTCTTGCTTAATTTTTTGTTTCGACGATTCAACTAGATTCTGCAACGGTGTAACTATGAGTTTCAACATTTCACCCATAGCTTTTCCTCTATCTTTTCCTAACTTCAACATTTTATGCTTTCGTCTGATTGCATCACTTACTTCAGATATCTGACGCAGCACATCTTTTTGTGTTGAAATCTCTTCAGGCTCCATGTTGATGTATTAGAGTTCACTAGATATATGATTCATATTAATAGTAACACCTTCATTTATACAAATAAAGCAGTCAAATCCTTTTCTGTATCGACCATTGTTGAGCTCACTATCTTTATCAATTACCACAAAACCATATTTACCATCATTCCAACATGCAGAGCATAGTTCTTTGAATGAATTGTATACATGTCAGTATTTACATGATCGCCATATACATGTTTTAAATTAATTTTATCTTGACGGAACAGAACTAAAAAATTTACATTATCACGTGTTAAATGCTTAGGAATCCGTGTATATGTTTGACACAAATAAAAACTGTCTACGTCTTTGTGTCGACCCATACAAAAGTAAGCTCTAATGTGAACCTGTTTTTCACAAGCGACATCGTCAAATATCATCAGTGAATTGGATTTTGCATCCTCAGGTTTAATCACGTCCTCGTGCTTGTTGAATGGAAAAAATCCTACACCCTCTATGGGCTTCAGCAAAGCTTGTAAGAACTTATATTTCGGTTGATTAAGGGGGATAGCCACTGTGAAATTTCAAAAAAAAAAAATTTTTTTTTTTTTTATTAAATCAAAGTATATACACTAGTCCCAAAAATTAAGGGATAGAAAAAAAATTCGAAATTTTTGGGTGATTTTCAACATGCTGTAACTCAGTGAAAAATGATCGTAGAGTAGAAATAAAAAAAGCAAATTGTAGCCTCAAGTTTCGAGTTTTTATATCTGGGCTTCAAATATTTTTATCATGCTCGGTTCCGTAGTAATCTTAAGAAAACTGACGAAAAAAAAATTTTCAAAATTTTGGCTCGTCTTTCAACAAGTCTATGGGCTTCAATAAATTTTTTTTGATAATCTGACCTCATGATTCTTTTAGAAAATTTTATGCCCTTCAATTTGGCGGCCTCAAAAAGTCTTTACGACTAGTTGGCGCCGAGTTATCATTGATCAAAGCAAAAAAGTCCATTTTGGCTTTGATAATCAATAACTCCGGACGTACTGGTCGTACAGAAAATGGAAGTAGGCTTTTAAAAACTGGAAAACATTCTCTATGAGACGAAATTAGTCGCTTTTGATAAGAAAATTTTTTTTGAAGCGATAATGTTTATTAAAAAACAGGTAAAAATTCGCATATTTAAGAATATTCGAAAATCTTGATATAACTTTGGATATAATGGATGAACAAAGGATATCATCGTTTTTTTTTTAACCTGAAAGTGTCCTGAAAAAACCCTGAAAATTTCAAAGCGCTGCGATTTTTCTTTCTTAGTGTCCCGAAGCTTTAAATTTATCGATTTTGCCAAAAATCTCCATAATTGGTAGTTTCTTGGTTTTTGGTCGTTTTTTCGATTTCAAAATGTTTTTTTCACCAGTAATCTTGATTTCTTTGATCAAAAAGATTGATTATCGAAAAAAATTAAAAGAAAAAAAATTTTGAAAAAAAAAATTTTTTTTTTCAAAATTTTTTTTTTCAAAAATTTTTTTTTTTCAAATTTTTTTTTTTCGTTGTATTCGCAATGACTTATCATTGTCAAAAAAAATTCCTCAATTTTTTTTGACCGCCCGCATTAGCGTTTCTCAAAGCGTACCACGTGGAGATTGCAAGGTCGAATTTACGCTTCTTACACACATACCGACAGTAAAAAAAAATTGAGGAATTTTTTTTGACAATGATAAGTCATTGCGAATACAACGAAAAAAAAAAATTTGAAAAAAAAAAAAATTTTTTTTCAAAATTTTTTTTCTTTTAATTTTTTTTGATAATCAATCTTTTTGATCAAAGAAATCAAGATTACTGGTGAAAAAAACATTTTGAAATCGAAAAAACGACCAAAAACCAAGAAACTACCAATTATGGAGATTTTCGGCAAAATCGATAAATTTAAAGCTTCGGGACACTAAGAAAGAAAAATCGCAGCGCTTTGAAATTTTCAGGGTTTTTTCAGGACACTTTGAGGTTGAAAAAAAAACGACGATATCCTTTGTTCATTCATTATATCCAAAGTTATAGCAAGATTTCCGAATATCCTTAAATATGCGAATTTTTACCTGTTTTTTAATAAACATTATCGCTTCAAAAAAAATTTTTTTATCAAAAGCGACTCATTTTGTCTTATAGAGAATGTTTTCCAGTTTTTAAAATCCTACTTCCATTTTCTGTACGACCAGTACGTCCGGAGTTATTGATTATCAAAGCCAAAATGAACTTTTTTGCTTTGATCAATGATAACTCGGCGCCAACTAGTCGTAGAGACTTTTTGAGGCCGCCAAATTGAGGGGCATAAAATTTCCTAAAAGAGTCATAAGGTCAGATTATCAAAAAAAATTTATTGAAGCCCATAGACTTGTTGAAAGACGAGCAAAAATTTTGAAAATTTTTTTTTCGTCAGTTTTCTTAAGATTACTACGGAACCGAGTATGATAAAAATATTTGAGGCCCAGATATGAAAACTAGAAACTTGAGGCTACAATTTGCTCTTTTTATTTTTACTCTTCGATCATTTTTTACCGAGTTACAGCATGTTGAAAATCACCCAAAAATTTCGAATTTTTTTTCTATCCCTTAATTTTTGGGACTAGTGTATATTCAAAAATATGTATCTAGAGTTTTATATGAAAATTCCGAATATTTTTCGAGTTATAGTCATTTTTGTGACAGCGCGTCAACTGGCCGTGGCATTAACTGAAAATTCTAAACGCGTTTTTCTCAAAACTACTTTTTTAGAACTGGTGGCATCTGTAATTTGCATAAATATAAACCGATTCGCAACTTCTTTTTTATCGTATTCGTTTATTCAGTGGCTAAAGCCGCACATAGGGGATTTTGAAAATTTTGATTTTTAAGGTTTTTTAAGGCTGTTTGAATCCAAAAAAATGAGAATTAAATACGAAAAAATTTTTAGTATGTCACCATTTTTTTTCAAATCCAAATTTTCAAAATCCCCTATGTGCAACGATAACCACATGCATACAGATTACAACGCGACTTGGTTTTTTTGTTTCAGATAATCCGTTTTTGAGTTAGAGATGCCACCGTGGTAGGGGAAATTATTGTGTTGCTCTACAAAAATTTTTATAACTTTATCATAGCATGATGTTTTTTAATAAAAATTTGGGAGAGTTACCTTCAATGTATATTTCATAAAACAAAAAAACCCGATCCCAAAATTCCTTTATTATCCCAGTCGAAAAAATTCCCGAAAATCACCTATTTTTTCGATCCTCACAGTGGCTATCCCCCTTAAGAGATTTTGAGTATAGGTAAATGTTGTTGAATCTCAGACCATTGGGATGTATAATAAGTGATAATAAGGCATTTGTTTTACCACAGTTTGATGGAACCCAAAGCACTGCCCGTACACTGTTTGGTAGTGGAGCTTCATGTCTTTTGATTCTTTGTACTTCTGTACCTTGAACAATTTGATCGAAATTGATCACAGGTAATTTAGCGTGGAATTTTTTGAACTCCATGTTTACGGTTCACTGTTAGAGTGACAACTTTTTTTTATGACTATAAGTAAGATCATGTATAATGATTTATTATCAGTCATTATGTTACTGTGATGGAGTGCGGACGTACTAGTGGGAAAGGTATTGTCAACAGTATCATTAACAAGCTAGCTTTTGAACTTCACATACCCGGTTATCAGTATTGTGGACCAGAAACAAAGTTAGAGAAGAGATTGGCTCGTGGTGATCCTGGCATTAATTGCTGACAAAGCGTGGGAACGTTTTCGAGCGAAAGACGCTTCTATTGGAGAAAAAGCTGCTGCTTGGAGTGTAAACAAAATCATAAAGGTAAAAAAACCGCTTCGGAATGGGAATGAAGAAGAAAAAGAGCATGGGTAGTAAGAAGAAGAAAAAAAGAATCAGTGGTAAGAAGAAAAGAATGGTGGGTAAGAAGAGGAAAAAGAGTGGTAAGAAGAAAAGTACCAGCAGATGACCCAAGGTGGCGTTGAGAAAAATTGTAACGGCTGCTAAGCAAGCTATGCAAGCAGGTGGTGATCCAATTAAATCGGCACTCGAAGGGGCTCGACAAGAGGTAAAAAAATCTGGTGGTAAGAAAAATGTTCGACAGCCACGTGTTTTACCAGTTCCATCTAAAATCGGTGGTGTACTTCCATTTTTGATACCCCTATTTGCAGGTCTTTTAGCACCCGGTGCACTCGCTGGTGGCGCTGCAGCGGTTGCGGAAGTAATCAACGATGCCAGTTCGGCCAAAAGGCAGTTAGAGAAGAGCAAGAGACATAATTCAAAAATGGGAGAGATAGCTGTAGGTAGAGGCTTATGCTTAAAGCCATACAGACGTGGTATGGGTCTATATTTGTGGCCATATCCACCGGGTAGTAGAGGATGTAAGTCAAAAAAATCTGGGCGTCGGTGGCCCTGCGGGCCAGCCCCAAAACTTCCCGCTGTTTTCGACCTCAAAGAGCTCGAAAATATTAGTGTAGATATATTTTCGAGCTCTTCGAGCTCGAAAATGCTATCACATGTGATTGTTTTTTTACGATCTTCTCAAGCTCTAACAAGTTGCCTGTTATGCTGAAGTTTGAAAATTTATATAAGAATCAAGAATTGTTAATGAAGCGGTTTTTAAAATTTAATCCCTGATTATGTTCAATAAAATAAATGTATTCAGGCAGAAATCAATGCCAGGGATTCAAATCAAAATTTAAATGAGTTTTGATTCATGTGAGAAACAATCAAATATGAAATATCCGAGAAAATATTGAAAACTACGTTTTATCGATTTCATTGTTGGTACTACTATTTAAACTAAAAACCAAGTTCGATGACATAATGTATCGAAAGTAACCATATAAAAGATGAGCTGGTATGACTTCAGACACATTTTAGTTTGTTATATTATGATTTATCCGGGAAAAACAACATAAAATGTTATATTTTTAATTTTTCGACGCCGATGTCTTTCGAACTAATCGATCGATTCTGACGTTTAAGGTGGCAATCGGCGCGTTTTATTGAATTCTAGAGCTGATTAAAATTTGAAGTCGATCGCGTCAGTCGTTTCGAAAATATTCAGAAAAAACCGTTTTTCACCATTTCTTTCTCCTGTGATAACTCTCGAACGAATAATCCGATTTCGATTTTTAAGGTGGCAATCGACGCGTTTTTTTAAGTACTAGAGCTGATTGAATTTTAAAGTTGATCGTATGAGCCGTTTCTGAGGAATCAACAATAAACTAAAAAAAAAATTTTTTTTTTTTCGTAATTCGCAGATATTTTCGAGTCTATTAAATCGAATGATCTGAAATTTTCAGGAAAGTTGATGGCCAACATGCTCTTTCAATCGCCACCTTAAACATCTTAATCGGTTCATTAGTTCAAAAGTTACAAAGAGTTTACATACATACATACACACCCACACACACACACACACACACATACACACACTCAGACATTATTCCGAAAATAGTCAGAATAGCTTCCTAGGACCTCAAAACGTCGACATCTAATGAAAACTCGATTTTCGAAAATCGGGGTGAAAACAATAACTTCCCGAAATTTTCGAAAATTGTCAATTTTCTTAGCGGGAAGTTGAAAAGCCCATCCGGCAGCCGAAATGGAAATAGATTTCTCATTTGATTATTTCAACCTCTCAAATGGACGTTAATATCAAAATAAATATTTTTTTCGACATTCTCAGATTCTTAAGGTTATAAATTGAAAAAAAAAATTGTCAAACAGCTTAAAATTAAAAGCAACATATTTAAAAATATAAATTAAAAAATTAAGTAAATTATCGGAATAACAAAAATTAAAATTAAAGAGAATCTATTTATCTACGAATAAGTATTCTGTGATTTTTACTATAGGATTAATGTTTAATTCAAAATTAAATATAAATCAATTATGATAGATCTAAGTGTCATACTTGAAATCAGTTATAAACACTGTCAATAAAAAAAAATTGAATTTACGCACTTGAATTGAGATATTTAGATTTTATGAGTTTTACACAGCAATAATTTGAATTCGATCAATTTGATAAATTTTCTGATAAATACAGTAGTTAAGATTTTATGGAATCTATTAAAAGTAGGAGGACCAATGTAATAGCAAAATTTCATTTAATGAGTCGTAAGATGTGGAATTTCATTGGTCTAGACACATATATAGGCATGAAAATGGAAGCTTATTCGAAGAGCTTTCAGATAAAATTTATAGTAAGTCGATAAGTTATAACATTCAAAAAATATTGAAGAAAGAATAAGTAAAAATCTAAATTTTTGGTATTTTAAAAATTTTGAAATGCTATAATTGTTAAAGTATTCGACTGATTAAAAAGTAAATTGGACGTAATGAAAACTCACATATAATTATAAATAATCATTAAGTATGGGTTGAACAGCCACCATTTGGTGGTTGCAATAAACTGGTTGTGTGATTATATTAGATTTCTGGTCGGTAATTAGAGAAGTAAATGCCGACGTCATCTGACGTACAGGCTGGGACGTAACAAAATAATCAAATCAAAGTGCTTCATAGTGAAAATTGGAGGCAATCGAGCGAGCATTCAGATAAGACAAACAAAAATAAGCTATCTCTTTCCATTTGAAAGAAACATCTAGTTAAAGCGGCAAATAAATTTTTTTATGAAAATTTTACAAGATTTCAATTAACCATAACTTCTAAACTTATTGGCCAAATTAGCTCAACTTCGAACTTATCCAAGGTAATCGTCCATAGAATAAGTATACTAAGTTTTATTGAGATCGGTGTAGAATTGGGGACGCTATCGTTGGAGAACGGCGCGTTATATCGTATATATATATATATAAATTTATTCCTAAAAATATGGCAGTATATCGTAATCAACATTGCTACACAGGCTTTAAAATCTCCAAACAACAAATTTGGCAATGATTTCCTACGAGTTACTAGTAAATTTATTGCCATTTTACTCTGAGGCTTCATAACTACCAAATATTTTAAAAATTCTACACAAATAATTTTTTTTCATGTATGCATGTAGATTTCTTTTATGCTCCTGGTTGCATAATTGGAAGCTGTACAAACTTCATCTTAACACAACTTTGAACTTCGTAATTTTCATTACTTGACTTCAACGGATTTAATGTTTAAATGTCAGCAAACAACACAAAACGTATTTTTTTTATCCGCAAAACACCATTTTAAAATTCATCATTATAACTATTGTCTTAAAATTTCTGCACAATTAATAATTTTTAATGCTGTTTGTGGAGATTTTTGTTGACAATCAATGGTTTACGGAAAAAATAATCAAGGATATTTTGGAACCTTAATGAATTAAGGGAAACGATATAATAAATTTCTGAAAATTCGACCTTACTACGACACTTGCTAAAATGTTTGAAGATGTTGTTTCGACGACTTTATTCAGTTACAATTTTCTTTTAAAATCCGTTTCGAAATATATTGAGCACCGAGAATTTAAAATTTCAAAACTAACATAAATATTCATGTTGTTTTAGATGTTGGTTATTCGATACTTATAAAATTACAACTCATCAAGTTTTGCAGACGATAGATTGAATACTCATATAAAAATAAAACACTGCAAAATATTTTCGGGTATCAATGATTAAATCTATATGTTCGAGTACTAATAAGTTTAGTACTATTAATAATCTCTAAAAACTAATAAACGCCAATTGCATATATATACTAAAACAAATAAAAACATCAGCTGGTCAATAGATAGAATTACTAAACATAAAAATTCAAAAAATCAAGTCATTTTTGTTCAAGATCCAGTACGTAAATAAGAAAATATTTCTATCGGTATGTTTATTTTACTTAAAAATATTAAAAAACTTAAATTTAAGTAAAGAGATGAGATGCTGGGATGCTTAATTGGCTGGATTGAAGTGTTGATGTGTTATCATTAAAATAACTAGGTTTAACACTTTATTTTATTTTTTATAGTCTTAATAAATTAATAATTTATTATATTATGTACACTATATACACTGCACTAATAAATTCGGTATAAATGTTGAGAGAAAATACTAAACGCGGTAACACGCGGTGAGGTGAGAAAAAATGGTGGTTGGCGGCAAACCAACAACCACGCGGTGAGATGAATATAATTAATTTAATAATTATTTACGGTGAGATGACGTTAAATAATCACAAAATAATAAGTGATAATTATTCACGTTTTTTAATTTATATTAAATAGGAGATGATGAATGATAATTATCGCGCGATTGAAAAAGATTATAATTGAACACAAAAAAACACGTGGCTGATAGCGTTGGTGAGTTTATAATAATGGCTTCGTCTTCTACTTCATCCCCATTTGGATCAGTGGGTGGAGCTTGAGATGAGAATGGGACCGGTGGAGTCGCCTGCGCATGATAACGCGTCGACGCAACTCTAGTTGACCGGTCTCAGAGTAGCGACGTGAAACGCAAGCGCGGGAGATTCGAACACGGTATATCATGTTAATTATTACTTGTATTACAATGGTGAGTGTTGTAGTAATCAAAATTTATCATTGATATATTTTCTGATGGTCTCATAACTACCATCAATCACGAAATCTCTTCATAAATATCCTAACTATATTTCATGATCTTTGACAGGCCACCAGTTGATTTATATATACCAGAGCAAATAAGAATTCAAAAATTAATAGATAATTATTTCACTTTATTAATTAATAAACTAACTGAAAACAATATTTTTCCAGATTTTCGCTTATGTATCTTGTTTTATTGATATATGTTTATAATTCTTCCTCTTGACAATATTACCTGGCTTTATAATAAACACTACATATCAAAATAAACAAACATAACCTAACATAAACAAACAAAACATCAATTATAATTATCAATTCGATAATTATTTATTTTCGTAGTAATCTGTATGTTTGCAATTCATAGTTTAATAGAATTTAGAAAGAAATTTAACGGGTTTTATTGTCCTGTGTTACCCGATACCGTTAAAGATTTCTGGACTAAAAATTTGATTTTTAGGAATTTGGCTGATTACGTTAACCTGTATTTCTTGGAAATTAAAAATTTTTTTTTTATTTAGAGTTAAAAATTTTACTTCGACCATTAATTCTTACGCTTCGTTATTTTTAAAGTACCATTACTTATTAAATAGGAGAGAAACATTATGAGTTATTTATATACTGCAAACAACTTTCTTTATGATTTGACGTGGAAATTATAGAAATCAATCTATTAAACTGTATTACTTATTTATAATAATGTTATGGTTTACTCGACTGTCTGTCAGTAAAATCGGATCATTGTTTACTGTTGATGGTGAATAGAGAAAAAAAAATGTATGCATATATACGTCGGCAACTTCATCAAATGGTTGTTGTAAGGCCAAGGTCATGATTACACTAGTCTTTATGAGACCATTTTGGACTTGTGAGACCTGTGGCCTAATAAGTTTTTGAGATTGAACGTGTTCTATGAGGCCCGGCCTCACAAAAATTTTAATACTGTGTATGAGTACTTGTGTAACCGGCCTCGTAAGTACCAGGTTTCCCTATAGTATAGAACTGTATACAGGAATATACTAATTAATACTAAAAATATGGCAATAAATCGTTATTAACATTATCATATAGGGTTTATAATCCTTAAACAAATGATTTGACAATGATTTTTTACGTGTTACTATTAATTCAATGACCGTCTTACTCTGAGGCCTCAAAACTACGAGTTATCATAAAATTTCAGCACATATCATTTTTTTCATGAATGCATGTAAATTTGCTTTGTGCTTCTTAATTTATAATTTCAAACTGTTGTAAAGTTCATATGCGCAGTCTGGCGTAATTTAGTTTCAAGGATTTTTTGTAGCAAGTTACTGGTCTACATATTCTCGCAAACAACATTGACTATCTATTTTTTGTTTATGATATTTCTATTACTGTCATACAGTAGTAGTGACAAATAACCTACGATAGAATATTCTTGAAATGTTGTTTTTCATAGTTATTATTTATTTAGTCTACAGTGTAAATGGATGACTGAATTACGTTCCTAGATACTTTTCAGGCTACAATGCAGTTATAGTACAAAATAGAAGTCAAAAATTACATTAATGCATGTCCGCATCCAAACTAAATAAATAAATAAAATAAATTGTTTATCATTCAGTAACAATTGTCCCATTTATGTATACTGAAACTTTATTACCATCAGTTTTTATCAAATTTTAATTAATACAGAAAGTTCTCTGCATAGCGTTCAATTAAAAAATAATTACTTTTCTTTCGTACTTCACAGTATGATTGATAAGTTATTAATATATAGTGTTGAAAATGATAACTTATAATACTTGGCTCTAAGAACTCCTGAAACTAATAGAGATGAAATCTTGAAATAAAAGTACATTTCTTCTTTGATAAGATTAATTGTAGTATAATTTTCAATGCTGAGCACTTTATCGACTATAGGTTATAAAATCTAAAATTTTATAAATAGGTCGTGAGTAGTCTGTTTTCTGCTACTCTCTCTTATTAACAGGATCGATAAAACGGTTAGGACAAAAAATTTCAAACACTTTACTGCTTTGGAATACTCTAAAAACTTTTGAGTCACTCTGCGTATAGGCATTGAATATTAAAAATCGTTCTAAATCGCTTATTTTAATAGAGGCAATTTGAACAGAGAAACCGAATTTATAGTTCCAGAATTATTTTGTGAGAACAACCACGTTCAAGATTTTCGCTTAAATTATTGTAAAATCTTCATCTTAACGCAACTTTAAACTTCATGAATTTTATTAGTTGACGTCATCGTATTTCAATGTTTAAATAAATAGGCAAACAAATCAAATCATAGTGTTTTTCTGATCAGCAAGTTATAATTATTTGGGGATATATCAGTAGGGCTATGTTGCTTGGATTTCTGCATAAGTTATAATGTTTTATGTTGTTTATCGGTCTTATAACTACCATTAATCATGAAAACTATGCATAAATATACTTGTTATAATTCTTAGTATTTGACAGGCCATCAGCCGATTCGAATATACTGAAGCAATTGAGAATTCAAAAATTTAAATAAGACTATAGATTATTTACTTGATTATTATTTCACTCGATTAATCAATAAGCGAACTTTAAAAAATATTTTTTTTTAATTGTTTGTTTATATTTTTTGTTTTATTCATATATACTCATAATTCTTCCTCTTGACTTTACCAACTGGCCTCATAATAAATAAAAATTTTGATTATTAATCCGATAATTATTTAATTTCGTGGCCATCTGTATTTTTTTTCGTTCTTCAACTGAATTTAAAAAAAAGTTTAACCGATTCTATAATCACGCTAACCTGTATTTCTTGAAAATTGGAAAATTATTTTAATTAAGAGTTAAAACTTTGACTTCCACAACTAATATTTACACTTCGTGTTATCGGTTTCGTTTCGATTTTTGAAAATTGAGTTTTCGTCCGATGTTGACGTTTTAAGATCCTAGAAAGCTATTTTGACTATTTTCGGATGGACGTCCGTGTGTATGGGTGAGCTTTTTTTTGTCCGACGATATCTTTGGAACGAATTCACCGATGTGAATGTACTTGGTGGCAATTGAAAGAGCTCATCAAGACCTAAAATTAATTAGATTTAGCGGTCGATCATTCATGTAGTTTACAAGTTATACAAACAATAAAAATTGTAATTTATTTTTTTTTTTTAGGTTTTTAGCGTATAACTTATAAGCCACTTGACCGATTCACCCCAAAATTTAATCAGTTATAAGTACTAGTGAACCGATCGCAACCAAGAATGTTTAAATCGGTTGATTTGTTGCAAAAATTATTTTTTTTCAGTGAAGGTATGTTTCACCACCTTTACAAATTTTTGAGCTCTCTGAGCTCGAAGATAGCGGAGAATTTTGGGGCTGGCCCACAGGGTCAGGTGGTTTTCAGATTTTTAGTCTATAAGATAACTCAAATAATTTGTTCTACGAAATCTTATGCCTCTGGATTTTTTCAAATAATGCTTTATTTTCTGGCATAACTACAAATAAGGAGAGGATATTTTAGCCCAAAAATATTTTTTGCGATTTACAAGGAAAACAAAAATGTTCTTAGTTCAAGGAAAGGACTGTAACTTTTCCTTTCGATTACAAAAAATATTTTTTGGGTGAAGAAAATAATATTCAAGTCAATGTATCCTCCTTTTTTGTGTAGCTTGGCACTCAAATGGACTAACCGCTATATTGAGGCCATAGGAAACTGATTTTTTCAATTAATTTAATTTCACACGATGTACTGATTACTATACTTAAATAGTGAAAAATTACCTATTTAATAACTTAAATATTCAGATATATATTAACATTATAAAAATATCAGCAGTTTTTTGGTATTCTTAAATACTCGCTTCCTTGTATTCATTTTTTCTCAGTTGGAAAAAATGATTTTCAAGTGTAATTTTCATATAGTATGCAGATTCAGTAATTAAACATTGCTTGTGAGGCCAGGCCTCGGAACTACCAACAGATAGAAAAAAATGTATTGTTAATTTAATTTGAAATCTATAATTGACAAACGAAATATATGCAACCGAATTACTGCGGTAAAATACATAAAGAATGCGGATCATAATATAACTTTCGAGACATTACAGCTATTCCTTAAACTTAAGTTTGAATAAATATTGATGAAAATTTTTATTTCCAAGAACTGAATGATAAAATAGTGTTAGAAAATTATATAAATTATCTTAAATGATAATATAAAATATTCAGACGCTGAGAGCATTGAGTTACTATGATTAAATACTAATTAAACGTAATCTATTCATTCAAGTTTATAATATATATACATCAGTGAATCATAATAAATGGTTTGTATTGAGTGAATTCATCGTAATCTTCCTTGGTAGAATATCTCAAAATATTTTGTCATACTATTTGTAAAAAATTATTTGTCGTTATCAATGAATTGAACGTTTACTTTGCCAAATGTAAGGATTTATTGATAATTATTTTCTGCACTACGTCATATTTAGAGTTTTTTTGTACGAAATTTTTCTGTGTTACTAGCTTAAGATATTTAATCAAAGAGAAAAATACTGTTTTCTGGCTTATTTTGCCAGTGGATATTATTTCGCTGGTTTTTTGTTATGCCACTCGTTTGGATTTCATTCTTCCGTTAAACAAACACGGGATACATAAAAATAAAGTTGAATAATATCTTTCTGGTCTCGTTTTTATTGGTATTTTGTGACGGATCCATATAAAAGTAGACAGTACTTCTAAAATAAAGGCATCGATTGTAAAAAAATATTGTTCCTTCGTTGAAACTGTAATAATTTCACTTCCACACATTAATACCAAGAAGTCATGCTTTGGAGAACTTTAAGTTCGCAAAAAATGAATTCAATGGACCCATAAGTACCACTTTCGAAAAATTTAATGATAAATACTGGTGCTTAAGTAGATAACGATCCATGGAATATTGAATATATTATTATATCTATGATGATTACATGTATTATTCAATATATGATCATTGAAAGTTCTGAAATAGCCATATAACTAGCAAAAATCCATTACTTATTTTCGACGGTGATATACTATTAATTTTACGAAGTGGTACATATGGAATCATACTTTGATTGACCCCAAGTTTAAGAAATATGAATTGAGTGGCTTCATTAGTACCAGCTTTAAAAACTCAAAAAGATACTAAACGGTGTTTATGAGGACAGGCCTTATAAGTACCACTTAATCTATGAGGCATTATTAGCAGTATATATGAAAAAAATGAGGAAAGGAAATTTTTTTTTTTTTTTTAGCGCATTTGAGACAAAAACTAGCTAGATATTTCAAAATGAAATCATTTTTTTTATGGCCTCATAAGTACCTCTTAATGAACACACATATATATATATATATATGTATATATATATATATATATATATATATATATATATATATATATATTCGTTTAATTAAATTAGAAAGATTTATATAATTATATATAAATATATATGGTTATATAAGAATATATATAAATTTATATAATTATATATATATTTTTATATAATTAATAATTATATAAAAATAGGGCCAGGGACTTCGTGTGGAAGGGGAAATACTAATACATTTAAAAAAAAAAAAAATACGTGCGACTGGCAGTATTCGTTCTGTCGTCATATAATTTGCGTACTAACATCACCTATATGCATTGGATAGCAGGGTTAGATCTTTTCACATGTGATTTTGACAGTTGTTAATCATTTGAACCTCGTCGTTATTAAACCTGAACATTACTGATTAACGAATACTGCCAGTCGCACGTATTTTTTTTTCTTTTTTATGTGCATTAGTATTTCCCCTTCCACACGAAGTCCCTGGCCCTGATAATTATATATGATAATATCTAATTATATATAATTTTTCTTTCCCGGGTGGACTTCTCGTGTTATTAAAATGTTGATATACTCTTGAGTTAATTTCATTGTTCTTTTAGCGAAATCATTAATTACTTATAAATCGTTAACAATTCGTAAGCCTTCGAAAAAAATTTAGAAAGGTGTTAACAACACGAGAAGACCAAAAATGATATTTGAGATAAGTTGTAAGTGAGTATAAAACAAAATATACTAATGCGACCAAAGCTTGCTTAACAAAAAAAGTATGAAGGAAGCAAAAATGATAATAAATCTGTTCCTAATATAATAGACGTATAAATTTTCACATATTTATTCCACCACTTTCCATTAATTCGTGTTAAAGTTCGTTTGTATGAGAAAAGGGATGTTATTTTCTTATTTCTCATAAAACAATGTATTTTTTTTCTTGATTTTCTGTTTACACCATAAAATCCACATAAATGATCATCAGTACTCTAGTCATAATAATAACTATCTTTTATTTCAACGATTTTATAGCCAAAAAAGGTAAAAACGGAAATAAAATTTAAAATATCATAGAATTGATTACAAACACAAGTTTAACGTTGGATAATTTTTGAAGGAGTTATTTTATCAAAAATTCAGCAGAGAGCTTTTTTGTAGAGCGTTTGATTTCCTATTAGATTATGCTTCGATCAAATTTTTATTCTCTTCTGTTTCTGAGATAAAAAGTTAATAGTCAAAAGTCGAAAAATTCCATGTTATTAAAATGGGAAATATAAAATTATTTCGGCACGGTTTAATGTGAAAATTAAAAACTTGTTTGTGTTAAATATTTTTTTTTTGACCATAAACTAAAGATTTAAGGGGCGATCGGTAAATAAAAATCGATATGGAAAATAACGGACACCCTAATGTTGATAGCTATATCAATTTCTTTCCATTTGGACTATTCAGATTTATTAGTGGAGTCTCAGGTTTTTAGAATAATTGTAAGCAAGTTATCTAAACGTCACAGCAGAAACTTTAATGTATTCTTGATAAATTAATTTGCCTAATCATTTATCGTTTGATGATAAAATTAACTTTCTCTTCTTTATAGGAGAATGCAGCCAATTCAATCAAACGTAGCTGAGACTTTCACATTCGACTGTGTCGAGAATAATGCAGATTGCAAGGATATATTACACGAATTCATTGACAATATTAATTATGAGGTAATTTCACTTGTGTGCTATAGATTAAGTTGGTTAATACAATTTTTTAAGTGATAATCCTTTTAAAAAATGGAATTCTTATCATTCTTGGACCAAAGGTCTAAAAATGTCATTTTCTCGTGAAAAAAAAAAAAAAGATGATAAAAATTAACGCACTCACTACTGTATTTTCTAAGGAATGAATTTCATCCTTATTTAGTGGAAAAAAATTGTGTCTTTCTAACAAAAACAAAAAACAAACGTTGAAACAACACACTCACCACTCTCCTTTCAGAGGGTGGAAATTTCAACTTTCAGTAAAAGGAATGATGAGATAAAGTATACCTCACGAGATACAGGGAAGTCTTCTTGAAATTCAAGCCCAACCCCTCCCTCACTCCCTCACACCACTGTGAAAAATTTTTCACCCGTCGAGATAATTGAAGTAGATTTTGGTGCTGGTATAACTTTTTACAATTTCCCCCTAAGAAAATTGAAAGTTTTCAGAAAAAGGAAAGCTTCTGGCTTTGACTTCAAAATCAAAGTATTGAACAGATCTCGATATTTTAAAGTCCTTAAAAGTTATTCTGATCATTTCTAAGATGTTCAAATGTACGCATATGTATTTACGTAATAAATTAATTTGATCGTACCGAAGCCCACCTCCGTTTTACAGGAGATCGTTACCTGACCCTTTTGGGCATACACGCGTTACGAAGTCATCCCCATCTCCGATCCAAATGACACTCTTGACCGGAAAATATAATCGAGTGACGACTAAAATGGCCATTAACCGGTGGTATAATCAAAAATCCTTATTGCGCGTGGTATCTAATCACAGCCACTACGAGAGTCCATACCTCTCTTTAGGGCCAAACGCTACTACCATCTCAGGAAATAAAGAGACTCTGATTAAAGTAGGCTTGGAAAGGTCTCCCGTGGCACCAGTCTTCCTACGCTGGTCAACAATTTGCTCATGGATAAGTGGTGGGACGTCACTTCTCCCCATACTCCAGGAAAGGTTTATGTTTCACTTGTTATCTTTCAAGGGCTCTAGGGCAAAATAACTCAGACAAAACGACTCGAACAATGACAACTCTAGACAAAACAACTCCAGTCGAAATGACTCGGTACTAAAACAACTCTGATCAAAACAACTTCATACAAAAACAACTCCGGTCAGTACAACTCGGATTAAGCAACAATCAAACAAATATTTTACTTGTCGCACTTAAAATTACTTGTTGCAGGCAGATAATCATATAACGCAGACAAATTTCGTGGACATAGTTGAACGGGCAAACAGTTATTTGGCGAACAAAAGAGTGTGCGCTAAGATAACACTTATATTGCAGAAATGATAAACAAAATTTAATAAATTAATCAAAATTGAACTATTATTTTATTTCGTAATTAATTAAATTCAAATGTTTTATCGATGATTGAATACAAAAATGCATTTATGATCTATTGAATTGAATCAAAAGTATAGAGATAATTTTTTAGTTTTTATAAGTTACTCATGTATGTATATTTGTCAGTTCTAACTAGATATATAACTGTATGATTAGGATAATAACATTTTTTTTTTATAATTTACTTAATCAAAACGAAATAATATTTCTTTTCAACTATTACTATATTAAATCACTTTAAATCAATATAAAATATGCTATAAGGATTATGAGGATATTTTGTCGAAAACCATTCTACACTATAGACGCTTGAAATAGAACTTTGCCCATTTTTCACGTGTTTTGTGTACATCCAACCCAGGTTGATATTTTATCCTGGGATATTTTGTCTGGAAATGTTTTGTCTGGGTGATATTTTGGTGAGGATATTTTGTCCGGGGACCAAGACACCTATTACTCCCAAAATAACTATTCATACATCATACAAGATAGAGCAAGCCTTAATCATACATATGAATTTTCTCTCATAATGCCTATACTTAAAAGTAGAAAATCTATTTTTGTACCGAGTTGTTTTTGTACAGAGTTGTTTTTACAAGAGTTGTAATAACAGAGTTGTTCTTACCAGAGTTATTATAGACCGAGCTATTCATGCTGGGTCCCTTTTCAAGATTGAAAAAAATATTATCCAATTGTTTAGTTCCTGATGAATTTTCTGTTTTCCGAGCTTTATGTGCTCTCAGTATTCAACCCAGATCAAAGCTTAGAACAGCTCAGAAATATTGTGTATAGCGAAGTTGGCTTAAAAAGTGACGAGAAATCAAAAATAGAAAAAAAATGTTGGAAAATCCAGTGGTGCACACCTCAATCGATCATTTTATTTTTAATCATTACCTATATTGTAGAAGATTAATGAATTTTTTTTTATTATGAACTTTTATTTAACTTACAAATTATCAATTTGATTTTTTTTTTCTTATTTTCAGTTTAATAATTTTTTAAATAAAAAAAAAAAACGAGTGAGCCTCACAGACATAAAGTCACAATAGAAGTAAAACTTTTTTAATAATTAAGTCGGTCTAAATAAATGAATAAATTAATATAAATATGAATAGAAATACAATAGATATAATATTGGCCATTAGATCTTGTCGGATAGTATAGCATCGGAAAAAAAGAAATCTCTGAAAATAAAACTAATGTATAACTAGTTCTCTACTAAATGTAGAAATTTAAAAAACAATAAATAGTGAGAAGAAAAATCAATATTTCAAAATATATTTATGTTCATTAAATGTAAAATTATAAATATGAATTGTAAAATGACGGAATAGAAAAAAACCCCAATAAAAAAAATCTATAGATTTGTAAACCACTAAAAAAGAAACATGGTCACTATTTAAAAATTTGTAAATAATTTTTGTGTATATTTGAAAATATTTATAATTAAAAAAAAACTAAATCGAAGAGTTGATGAAAAGTAATTATTAAAAATAAAGATATAACTCCATATAAATTACTGTATAAAATTTAGTTTCAATAAATAGAAACATATCTAATTTTGAAAAACTGATATTATAAAAGTATAAAATCATTTAAATATATTTGAAATATTTTCTTTAATTGAATTGTTACGGCGTGACATGCGAAAATACGAAAATGATGTATGATAAAAAAAATCTGGGCATCGGTTGGCCCTGTGGGCCAGCCCCGTAACTTCCCGCTGTTTTCAAGCTCTAAGATCTCGAAAACATTAGTATAAATACATTTTCGAGCTCTTCGAGCTCGAAAAAAACCTTTGTTATTCTTCTTATGAGCTTTCCAAGCTCAAAAGGTTTACGTATTATATTAAAATGGAAAAATTTAGACTCCAAAATAATTAATAAATAAGCGTTTTTTACATATTTATTTACAATTATGTTCAATAGTTCGCTCAAAAATAAGTTTACGTGATACACTGTATCTATATGGAGTAAGTATATCGTGAAACGAGCGAACATGATGATTTTTAAGAAGTCACTTCCAATGACTTACATAAACAAGAACATATTAGTTTTGAGTTATGTTTTTCAGTAATTATGATGTTATTCAATGAAAAAAGCTGATACAAATTTTACATTGATTATTCCGTCAACGATATCTCTCGCACGAATTATCGGATTGGGACGTTCTTGGCAGCAATCGAATGCTTTTATCGAGTTCTAGAGCTGATTAGATTTTGGAATTGATCGACTCAATAGTTTCCGAAATAATCACGAAAAACGAAAAAAAACGATTTTTTTTCATTATTCCGTCGACGATATCTCTCGAATGAATTATCTGATTGAGACGTTTAAGGTGGGAATCGGCGCGTGTTATTGAGTTCTAGAGCTGATACAATTTTGTGATTGATTGGTTTGGTCGTTACGATGATATTCGCAAAAAACAGTTTTTTACTATTTCTTTCGTCGACGATATCTTTCGAACAGATTATCCGATTGAGACGTTCTTGGCGTCAATCGAAAGCTTTTATCAAGTTCTAGAGCTGATTAGATTTTGGAATTGATCGATCCGACAGTTTTCAAAATATACAAAAAAAACGAAAAAAAAATTTTTTTTTTTTTTCGTATTTCTTTAATATCTCAGAGACTATTGGACTAAATGATCTAAAATTTTCTGAAAATCTAAGTTGAGAAGAAATCTTTCGAATGCTACCAAAAAAATGTAAATCGGTTCATTCACTAAAAAGATATGAGAGGTTTACATCCACACACACACACACACACACACACACACACACACACACACACACACACACACACACACACACACACACACACACACATATACACACATACATACACCCATACAGACATCGCTCTGAAAATGTCTGAGTAGCATCCTCGCACCTTCAAACGTCAACATATGATGAAAACCCGATTTTCGAAAATCGGGGTGAAACTAATAACTTCCCGAATTTTTCGAAAATCGTCGATTTTCTTAGCGGGAAGTTAAAAAAATATATAAAAATGAAATTCTTAAAAAACTAAAAACTAAACATATCAAAGGTCAGATGAGTAGTCAGAACTTGTTAATGTAAACAAAGAGTACCATAATTTTCCCTTTTTAGAACTTATAAAGAAATAATATACTAACTAACGAATTGAGCAATCAACTAAACCGTGATAAGCTCCCTAACGCTTGCAACCTAAACAGTACCATATTTCAATAATGCCACGCGTGGCTCTTCCGTTTTTCTAAGAAGGCCAAGTGTCACCACCCTGATAACCTTTATATCTATGCGTCGTTGACTTTACATTTAATTCACCTAAACCCTCTGCAGTCTTTCTATTATCTTCTAATCCAAATAAATATTGAATTTTATTTAAATTTTAAATAAATATTAACAAACTAAAACGCAATATCCCAACGTACCAACACGAAAACAAGATAACAACTCACCAACTAACTACGCAGCGTCGGACAACCATAACATACCATAATAGAATAAGTTACCATAATAATAATTCCTTAACCTCTAACAAAAATAATCAAATTCATAACCATCTAGCTGTAGCAACAGGAGTAAATTCTAATCAATCGATAAATAAGGGAAAATATAATTCACGTTTAGATAAAAACCTATATACTAACTAATTAACCATCAGAGGCCGATCAAGAAACCTAACTCTTTCACTTCACACTTGTCCCACTAACACATACGTAAGCGCGTAACTTCTACTTTTAACAACTCAAATAATAAATTACATAATGATTAACCAAAGTTCTTACGACAATCCACTAGCGTCCCTTTACCGACGAGATTAATAATAATTGCAAATTATTATTTATTTAAACCCAAAAACAGGCTTAACTTCGAAACCAATAACGATAGGGACAAATAATCATAACCCATCGATAGAAAAGGAAAAATAGATTATTAATCATTAAACTCTCAAATCTTTATCTTAACGGATAATTCGTAATTAACCATCTAAAATAAGCCCATCTAATAGGATGGGATTGCCTCTCTTTTTTCCATTAGCAGAATTAATACGGCCTGCCTTCTCGCACTCCCAAGGTTCTTCTTGTGACGTACCGTGTGACGTATCTCGTTATTTCACTCTCTAACCCATACGAATATATCGCTAATTTCTACTTCCAATAAATCGATAAATAATCAAAACAATGAGAAACTAAAAATATCATTATATTCCGGTCACATACTTTAGCTAAGTGAATCGATAATACTTCTAGATTATCTATTAATTATCCCGTAATAATTGAAAATAAGTCAGCACTCAACCAATAACAGTAGAACGACACGACTATAATCAATCAAAAGACAATAGTGAGAGGATTAATAATCAATAAACATTTACACCTTAAACCTAATTAATAATGCGTTATTAGTCATCCAAAATAAGGCTCAACTAATACATTGACTCAGATCTAGAACCTTCTCCCCAGGCGTGGCTCATGACTCATCCTGTTGCTACCGCTACTTCTTGTGACGTATCGCCTGACGTATTTCATCACTTCTCTCTCTAACACATACCATTATATCGATAATTTACAGCTCAAATAGCTCGATAACTAATTAAAATATCGACTAACTGAACATCTCACAATAACCCAGAAAAATAACCTATCTAATTGAGTCAATAATAATTCCAAATTATTTAATAATTACCCCGCAATAACTACACATAAGTATAACATTGCAGCCAATAACAGTAGATGGGAATGACTACAATCGATTGAAAGCTAATAACGAAAGAATTAATAATCAATAATCATCTATACCTTAATCCTAATTAGTATTCGGTAATTAACCATTCAACATAATGCTCACCTAATAACATCCCGTGAAAAAATTTTCTGATATGGCCTGATATGGCTTGATTTCGGCGGTTCATATCAGGCCTGATATGGAAATTGGCCATATCAGAAAATATATGTACAGATAAGATTTGATATGTTCTGATATGGACATATCAGACTATATATAGTGAGATTAACATTGTTATCTCGGGAACTAAATTTATAGATAATTTTATAAAATTGTGTATAACTTTGTAAAGTTGTATATGCAATAATTGTCATGAAAAAAAAAAAAAAAAAGAAAAAAAAATCCATCCAGGTCATGGGTTCGAACCCGAGTACTTCTGATTCTAAGTCTGATCTATTAACCACTCTGCCAAATCATGAACTTGAAATGTAAGGTTGATTATATCTATTTGGATAAAATTGAAACTAAGAAAATTAAAGACATCAGATAAATGATTGATTTGGTTACTTGTATTATATTCAATTGTTATTGTTTATAGAGTAACGAGACCATTAACGGTATACCCACCAGTAACGGGGCAAGAACTACTTCTTTTGGTAAAAGAAAAAAAAAAAAAGTTCAAGATTTTTTAACTTATAAGTTTTAAAAAAGTATACATAAAAATTTAATAATAATTAAACTTTTTTCAATTTAAAATCTCAATTTTTTAGATTTAAATTCATTACGAAAATTTGAAATTCTCTCAGAGATTTAAAAATTGATCTCGGTAGCTTATTGGAAAAATTTTTCAACAAAGTTTGTGCACTTTATACAATTTATAAATGCGGTAAATTAAAATATTTAACAGACTTCATAAGATTTTATGAACCATTATAAAATCGGTTGTTCCGAACAATGTTACGTTATTTGGTCATTTCTAAATTATTTTACCAAACGTATGTATACGGAAAACTCGAAAAAACTAGTATACGTGCCCATATCAGGGCATATCAAGCCATATCAAACCTGATCAAGATTTTTTTGACAAGCATATTAAAATATATATACCCTTATCAAGTTATATCAGGTCATATCAAGACATATAAAAAAAATTATATACAAGCATATCAAGTCAGATCAAGACATATCAAATCTGATATCGAAATATCAAGTTGATATGGACATATCAAGTTGATATGGCTTGATATGGCCAATTTTTATATCAGACTATATCAGAATATATTAAAAATTATATATGGGCATATCAGATCATATCAGGTCAGATATGAATATATCAAATTTTTTGATATGGCCATATCAGGTCATATAAGGCTTGATCAGAAAATTTTTTCACGGGATTGAGCTGGATCGAGAAACTTCGTTCTAAGGCGTGGCGCATGACTCATACGATTACTTCTTTCTCTAACGCATATGACTATATCGCTAAATTCAACTTTAAATAACTCGATAAATAATTAAAATAATGAAAAACTGAAATTATAACCACAATCCTCTAATGCAGATCTATCTATGAACCTAATAATAACTTCTATTTATTGAATATTGTAATTGAAAATAGGTGTAACTTTCAAACCACTGACGATAGGAGGAAATGACTATGACCAATCGAAAGATAATGACAAAAGGATCAATAATCAATAACCACCTATTCGAGAAAATCTGATTAATAACCCGTAATTAACAGACTAAAATAACTCCTATCTAATAGCATGGGGTCGGACATCTTTCTTCCACCCGTAATTCCTACCATCATCTTTTTTTTGAGTCTTTGTCATTGTTCTAAAAGTTTCGATCCGAGATCGTCACGTACGCCTTTTCTTACATCCCACCCCGCAAGTATTCGACTCCGCTCAATAACATTAGTTTTCGGTAACAAAATGAAATTTAGGTCGCGCGTGCTACCTCTTGCCTATGATTGGCGCCTATATACACTGCCGCAAATCGGACCTCAATGCCCATTATTTATCAAGCTCTTGATATGTATAATCTTATTATTTGAAATATTAAAATTTAAATTCTTTGTTCGAGTCGATAATATTTACATTCAGAATTAATACAATTTAAAGTCAATTATTTTAAAAAAAAATAATTTCGATTTTTTTTAAATTCTTTTACTCAACATCATAATTAATTTAATTTATTACCCGAGTAGAATTCTGGCTATTAAAGATGAGTTTAGAGCCAGTGACTAGCTCAGCGTTACTAGCTAGCAGATTTAGCTAATAACGAGCTCACCGTTGGCTAATTTTTTTTTAAGAATATTTTAAGCTCACCAATATCTCGTGAGTGAGCAATATTTTTTATTTACAGATGGCGCTGTACAAGAATTAAATCTTGACTAGTCATTGCCTCACATCTGGCTCAAAATAATTGGTTGTAGATGGCGCTGTTTTCAATTTAAAAAATAGTTCACTATAAGCTAATAGCTGGCCATTATCTATTATTTACAGATGGCGCTGTACAAGAATTAAATCTTGACTCACCATTGCCTCACAGCTGGCTCAAAATAATTAGTTGAAGATGGCACTGTTTTCAAATTAATAAATAGCTCACTGTAAGCTAATAGCTGGCCATTATCTATTATTTACAGATGGCGCTATACAAAAATAAAATCTTGATTCATTATTACATCATGGTTGGCTTGGAATAATTATTTATAGGTCTCGTTGTTTTCAGGTCAAAAGACAACTCACTACAAGCTAATAGCTGGCCATTATTTATTATTTACAGATGGCACTATATTGAAATAAAACGCTGGCCCATCATTACCTCACAGCTGGCTCAAAATAATTATTTATAGACAGTGCAGTTTTGAATTCAGAAAAGGACTCACTGTAAACGCATTGCTGGCCACTATTTATTATTTACGGATTGTACTATAAAAAGAATTTGCTAACTCGTTATTGATTCTTAACCAGATAATATTTTTTGTTCAAAATAGTCAATTTATAATCAGCTTAAACAATACATCAACCTAACCTCAAATAAGTATAGACAGCGCATCATAAAAATATAATATTGACTCATCAGTATCTCATGGTTGTCTAACAAAAATTAGTTAAAGATAGAGCTGTACAAAAAAAAATTTTACCTAATCAGTATCTCATAGTTATCTCTTCGCTAATAGTTAGAGATGGCGCTACATAAAAATTTAACTGTGGCTCATCAGCATCTCATGGTTGTCCAGTAAACATTAGTTACAGATGGAGCTATATAAAAAATGAAATCCACCTCATCAGCATCTTATGGTTATCTCGTCACAAATATTCGCAGATGGCGCTGCATCAAAATCTAAAATGTAACTCACCAGTATCTAATAGATGTCCAGTAATTATTAGTTGTAGATGGAGCTGCTTAAAAATAAATTTCACCTCACCAATATCTTATAGTTGGCTAGTCACTATTAGTTACAAATAGCACGACATCAAACATATATGGGTCATCGAATAGAAGTCGACTCCAACCAGCTGTAGCAGCCCAATGGATATCACGCGAGACTCATAATGCCATGGATCCAGGTTCAACTCCCGTCGCCGTCTAACTGGATATCACGGTTAATTCGATAATAGGCTCACAAAAAAAAAAAAAAGAAATTATAAATTGTAAACTGAAAAATGGACAAGTAAAGCCAGTGTAAAATAAAAAAAAAAAAAAATTTTTTTTTTCTTTACAAAATTGATGTCACCATGAACTCATATTTTTTAGCTAATCACTGGCTACTTTTCATATCTTGTCATTAGCTCATATTTTTTAGCTAGCTATTAGCTGTTTATAGTTGCACACTCACTACCTCATTGTTTTAACCTAGCTATTGGATATAAGTTTGAATCATCCACTGGCTTGTTCTGATTAGTTAGCCATCGGCTAAGATGGCGTTACATAGTGAGGTTATGGCTGGCCAATTCTATTAGACAGTGATGAGGTATGACTCAAATCTGTTAGCTACGGGCTGGCCACCTATGAGTTTCAATTCTACTCGGGTAAATTATTTCTGTTGAATATTATGACTATTCTAAATATTATTTTTTTCATATTGAAATAAGTTTCACCAGTTTAAATGTGTACTCTCAGACAGATTGTCAGCTCCCCAGTATAAGTAACCCTTTGTTCAGTTTACATCAACAATCAACCATTAAATCACCTGACAACAAAATATCTCGAAGCGAGTTCAACGAAGAGAATCTCAAACAAAAATCTGGTCTTCAGCTTAGTCAACTTCTGTATCCTGACAAATTTTTTATGCTGAAAAAACAAACTGTAAGTTCAATAATTGTTCATTTATCTAGTGATAAGACACATCCATTCACCTCGTACATCCTATTTTCGTATATTGACATACTCGACACTAAATAGCGAGGTCCCCGCTACCCGAGTAAATAGCTTAAGTGCATTGACTTAAAATTAAGGGACTGAATAACATGTGTTCGTCATCCAGTAACAGAATCAATGAAAGTATGTAATTTTAAAGAGAACAAAACAAAAAATTACTAAAAAAAAAAATTCTAAACACAAACATTTGCATAACTAAACGTGTGTAAACAAAAATTATGTTAAATGAACACCTCTATAAATAAAATATCTATAAAAAAGTAACTATTTTTGAACATCTCTATCAAATATGATAATATCTATAATTAAATTTGATTTGACATTATATTTTATAGAGATTTTCAAAAACAATTAATTTTTTAGACATTTTATTTATCGAGATGTACGTTTTTACTTGAATTTCTTATATACATGTTTAGTTATGCGAATGTTTGATTTTAGAATTTGTGTTCTTATAGTAATTTTTTTCAGTTCTCTTTAAAATGACATACTATCGTTTATTTATTTAATTAAAGAAAATATTTAAAATATATGTAAATTATTTTATACCTTTTTCATTACAGTTATTTTTAATTTTTTGTTTTTATTTATTGCAATTAAATTTTATAATGTAATTTATATGGAGACGTATCTTTATTTATAGAAATTACTGTTCAATAACTTTTTAATTTATAGTCTAGTCAACATGTGCCTATTTGGTCAAAGTTTTTTCTTCGCCTCGGAAAATTATGATCGAGGTGTCATTCGATTCGTCATTGCATCTAGAAACTTTTTGAAAAATTTGAAGTGGCGCTTGCAAAAATTACAAAAGTTATAAACAATTTAGTAAAAAAAAAAAGGGTATTGGTTTTTTGCAAATATCTCAAAAAGTATTTAAAATTTTTGAAATTTGAAAAAAGATTCAAAAAGAGGAAAAAACCTCCTAAAAATGAGTCCTGCCTCCCCGAACTCTAGGACCAATATTCATAATTTTTTTAGGGGGTTGAAAATACGGCCGAAAACGGAAACTCACGGTTGCGTAAACTCCGCCCATTTCGGACCTTTATTAAAAAAATATTATTTAAACTTATTAAATATGAAAATTAAGAAATGCAAAAATTCAGGCACCTACAGGATAGATCAATGAACAAAAATCCGGCGATCAAAAATTTTTATCGCGATTTTTCAATTAGTTATCCATTAGTTAATTAACAATTTTTTGTCGCACGAACTTAAACATTGAAAATACGATAATTGTTAATCTATAAATCTGGAATTTTTTCCTTTTCTGGAGCTATTTTAGAAAGACTATAGAACAGATTCCCGTTGGAAAAATTAAAAAATTGTTGATTTTCACTTTGTTATTAACAATTTACTTACGTGAAAAATTATCAAGCTCGATTAAACATTGGAAAAAATATTTTTTTTATAATATTGCTATTGGTCTGTTTTCTTATGATCATATGCTACTCAAAAATGTTTTTGCACACCTCAAGCGCGAATGCGCTGTGTGTGCCTTACTGTCAAAATTATTTTTTCGACTAATTTACTCATGTTAAATCACCGCTATTTTTTTTCAATCACCCTAAAATGAGTTAAATCGTATACAAGTACAAAGATAATTTAATACGAAATAATTTGGGACCGGTGTTAAGTTGATTTATTATTTGATTGATGTAAAAAAAATTATTTTAATGCAAGAATTCAGTGCTGTCAGTTGTTACGTGAGAATCTTCGGAAACACGATAACTCTCGATAGACACCATTAATCGGCTTAACTTTTTTTTAATTGTCTTTGTATTTTTTATCACAAGAACCCTTATGAAAATCACTATCCGAATCCTTTTGGTTTAATTGTAATTAATTAAAGACGTAAAAATGATTATTCGTGAAAAATTTAGCTGCTATTTTTACTGTTGTTATTATTTTTTTCATTGTTTCTCTCTATCAACTAGTGGTGGCAGCACTAGCGTACCGATATGTTTGAAAAAAAAAGCGAAATCTAAGACAAAGGACGGAATATTTAAAAAAAATGTTAGTAAAAAAATATTAAACTGAAAAAAAGAAATAAAAAAATCAAATTGATAATTTGTAAGTTGAATAAAAATTCATAATAAAGAAAAGTACATTAATATTATAATAAAAGTAATGATTGAAAATAAAATGAGCGATTGAGGTGTGCACTTTTGGATTTTCCAACATTTTTTAATAATTTTTATCTCATATTGTTTGAAAAATTGTTAAAAACAAATGCGTTGTTTATAAGATAATCAAAAAATTTTTTTTCAAAACATATTGTTTGATGAAAATTATGATTTTAAAAAAAAAATCGTTTCTTAAAAAAATTTTTTTATTATTTAAAGACGCATTTGTTAATTAACTATTTTTTTTTCCCACTTGTCATGAAAATTAAGGAACCATTTTTTTTTTTAAATCATAATTCATCTTGTTCTTCGATATCTGAAAAAGAAATTCTTATTTTTATTCAAATTTTAATTGTTTATACAATAAACAATTTGTTATAAGCAATTGAATTTTTTATTTATTTTTTTTTTTATTCTAAAAAATACAACAAAAATAGCCCAGCATCAGTTTTTAGAAAAAAAATAATTTTTCGATTTTTTATTTAATTTTAAGTTATCTCATATATTCAAACTTACCTTTCGCACCTGCTTTTCTTTATTTATTAGTAATATAACTTATAAACTATTGCAGATACAACAAATTCAACTCAATCTTTTTTCTTCTAATTTAGCTACTCAACAATTTTATGACTAAACTAAAGCTCTAACTTAATTATTTATATAATTTTTTTGCAATTATTTATAAATACTGAAGGAAAAAAAATTTTTTTTTGTTTTTAAAATCGAAATATCTCATTAACTATTACAGATACAACAAAAGTAACTTATATCTTTTTCATTCTGTATTAGTTAATGAACAAATTAAGCTCCTAGCTGGGGCTGTAATCTTAAAATTTATAAAGCAATTAGCAGCTATTAATAAGTATGTATTGGGCAAAACTTTTTTTTATTCTGACACATTTATTCATAATTTCTAAGATAATACAGTTACAGCCCTAGCTAGGAGCTTAATTCGTTCATTAACTAATACAGAATGAAAAAGATTGGAGTTACTTTTGTTGTATCTGTTATAGTTAATGCGATATTTCGATTTTAAAAACAAAAAAAAATTTTTTTTCCTTTAGTTTTTATAAATAATTGCAAAAAAATTATATAAATGATTAAGTTAGAGCTTTAGTTTAGTCACAAATTTATTGCGTAGCTAAATAAGAAGATAAAAGATTTAGCTGAATTTGTTGTATCTGCAATAGTTAATGAGTTATATTACTAATAAATGAAGGAAAGCAGGCGCGAAAGGTAAGTTTGAATATATGAGATAACTTAAAATTAAATAAAAAATCGAAAAATTATTTTTTTTCCAAAAACTGATGCTGAGCTATTTTTGTTGTATTTTTTAGAATTAAGAAAAAATATAAATAAAAAATTCAATTGTTCATAACAAATTGTTTATTGTATAAACAATTGAAATTTGAATAAAAACAATAATTTTTTTTCAGATATCGAAGAACAAGATGAATTATGATTTAAAAAAAAAAATGGTTCCTTAATTTTCATAACAAGTGGTAAAAAAAAGTAGTTAATTAACAAATGCGTTTTTAAGTAATAAAAAAATTTTTTTAAGAAACGATTTTTTCTTTAAAAATCATAATTGTCAGCAAAGAATATATTTTGAAAAAAAAATTTTTGATTATCTTATTAACAACGCGTTTGTTTACAACAATTTTTCAAACAATATGAGATAAAAATTATTAAAAAACATTTTTAAGTAGCATATGATCATAAGAAAACAGACCAATAGCAATATTATAAAAAAAATATTTTTTCCAATGTTTAATCGAGCTTGATAATTTTTCACGTAAGTAAATTGTTAGTAACAAAGTGAAAATCAACAATTTTTCAATTTTTCCAACGGAAATCTGTTCTATAGTCTTTCTAAAATACCTTCAGAGAAGGAAAAAAATTCCAGATTTATAGTTTAACAATTATCGCATTTTCAATGTTTAAGTTCATGCGACAAAAAATTGTTAATTTACTAATGGATAACTAATTGAAAAATCGCGATAAAAATTTTTGATCGCCGGATTTTTATTCATTGATCTATCCTGTAGGTGCCTGAATTTTCGCATTTCTTAATTTTCATCTTTAATAAGTTTAAATAATATTTTTTTAATAAAGGTCCGAAATAGGCGGAGCTTACGCAACCGTGAGTTCCCGTTTTCGGCCGTATTTTCAACCCCCTAAAAAAATTATAAATATTGGTCCTAGAGTTCGGGGAGGCAGGACTCATTTTTAGGAAGTTTTTCCCTCTTTTTGAATCTTTTTTCAAATTTCAAAAATTTTAAATACTTTTTGAGATATTTGCAAAAAACCAAAACCCTTTTTTTTTTTACTAAATTGTTTATAACTTTTGTAATTTTTGCAAGCGCCACTTCAAATTTTTCAGCAAGTTTCTAGATGCAATGCGAATGACACCTCGATCATAATTTTCCGAGGCGAAGAAAAAACTTTGACCAAATAGGCACATGTTGACTAGACTATTAGTACTTTTTAATTATAGATATTTTCAAGTACAAACAAAAATTCTTTACAAATTTTCAAATACTGACCATATTTTTTTTAGTGACTTATTTCACAGTACATATTAATAATTTTACATTCAATTAATATGCATATATTTTTACATTTCGTAGAAAACTAGTTATATATATTTTGATTTTCAGAGATTTTTTTTCCCGAAACTATACTACACGGAAAAAAAATTCTATCTAAAATTTACAATGCTAACATCGTAATTTGTCCTATTGATCATTGTAGTGGTGGACTAGACTTTTTAGACTAGAACATCATAATTTTAACGATGTAGCGTTGGAAATTTCATTTAAGAAATAATACTCCAGACAAATAATACCAAGTCTTAAGCTCTTTAATATAAATTACGCTGTGAACATCGTAAAATTTGAAGAAAAATCTTAAATAAAAGGATAAAATAATAATCTTTCGGTAGTTGGATTCAAACCCGAGTCCTTTCAAGTGCGAAGTGTTTGACGCCTTGGGCCATTCGGCCACGGAAGGGCTTTTACTTAACGAAGTTTTTAAGATCGATGTAAACGATTTGAATAAATAGTCATTAGTCACGAGAGCGCCTCTTGAGAGGATGTAACTACTATTTAAAAATTACAATGTAACATCGTCCTTTTTGTAGCTTCCATCGTATTATAATAGAGGCATCACTATAATATTCATTTCATTAAAAAGTAAATAGAAATATTAAATATAAGAATAAATATAGTTTTTCAAGCGTGACTGTTATTTATTTTTTTTTACGATGTTAAATTGTAATTTTTGAAGTAATTTGTAATCCTAAAAGTCTTTGTTAAAATTACGATGTTAAATAGCAAAAAATATAACCAACATAGTAAATTTTGAAATGAGATATTTTAAAATTAACGCTAATAAAGGTCTAGTCCAGGAGTACGATGTTAACATCGTAAATTTTGGTAGAAATTCCTTTCCGTGTACACGAATGGGCCAAAAAAATCGACTACTTTTTTTTTTTTTTTCGATACTGTGAAAATATTATTCCTGACGACAAAAAAAAATTATTGTGCAAGTTTGAGCTCATAATATCGATATTAAGAGGTGTATCGTTACAAATATTCGTTTTTTGACAGAAATTTTATTTTTTACCCAAGACTCGTAAATCATCTATCTGAAAAATTTGAGCGATGCATATTCTTTAAGGAAATTCAATTCCCTACAAAAAATCTTTCTTAGTAAATTGACGAAAAACGAGCCGTTTTCTTGTAACCTTGCCTTAAATATTGTATTGTTTTTTGGATTCTTTGTTTTTATTTCAGATTTTTGTAACTACTAGAAATTTAAAATTTGTTTCTTGTCAAGATACATATTTTTGAAGAAAATTGAATGCTCTACAAAAAAGGTTTCTTATTATTTTTTGCTCATTTTGTCATTTTAATATTTTAAAGAATAAAATATCAATTATAATTTTTTTTTATATTATATGTCTCAAATTATTAAAATGACTATAACTCGGAAACTATGGACTTTAGCGACTTGACTCATAGGACTTTTTTTTGAAGGAAATGAAATTTCTAATAAAATTCCGTTAGCGATTTTAGTGTACTTTCATTGTTTCACGTTTTGCAAGCCAATAAAGGTCAATTTCATAGAAAAAATTAGTTCCGTAGCGGACACAAGTGAAACAGCTGGAATAACAGCTAAGTAACTATAAGCACTTTTGAAGAACTCCAAATGCCCCACAATTTGCGACCAAAACTGAGGTGATATCATGAAATGCAGCTGAGTATTAGAAAGTTACAAAATAAGTTATTTAATTTACGTTTATTTTAAATGGGAAGTCTTTGAAATCAAATCGTAAGTACTTAGCATTTGAATTAAGAGCTCATATTTGGTGAGGATTCTTGTTTTTCGATATAGATTGAGATTTGTGCTTGAGCACTTAAAAAAAAAAACCGTTGCGGAAATGATTCACCCTAATATATATATATATATATATATATATATATATATATATATATATATATTTATGTAGCGACCACGTCACTACTTATATCATTTGATATTCATATTTTCAGATAAGTCCGTCAATCATCGATCGTCATCGATCGCCGAATATTTCCCCCGCGCGGATACGATATTCGGTAGCAAAAGTTCACACAAGTACACGGTACATTACACGCGTACAATTAGAGGGATACACAGCGACTAGCTAACACATATCTATAGTGCAACTACACGGAAAGAAAATTCTACCAAAATTTACGATGTTAACATCGTAATAGTGGACTAGACTTTCATTGGCGTCAATTTTTAAATGTCTTATTTCAAAATTTACTATAGTCTTTGTTAAAATTACGATGTTAAATAGTAAAGAATACAACTTACATTGTAGTTTTAACAAAGACTATAGTAAATTTTGGAATAAGACATTTAAAATTTGACGCCAATGAAAGTCTAGTCCACGATTACGATGTTAACATCGTCAATTTTGGTAGAATTTTCTTTCCGTGTAGCATTATCTTGTATTATATAATTTTAATAAAACGCATTATTTATTATTTTGTTAGTACTAATAATTGGATTCAGATAATTTACTTATCGTAGTGATTAAGTTCCAAGAACCACATCCCAGTCACTACATTGGTGACCGCCCGAAGTGATTTTCAAGAGGACGCCATTTCTTGCACACATTCCACGTGGCAAATAGCACGTTGAGTGTAAAATACCACGTCTACGCTGATAGCTTATCGCGGCATATTAATTCCGCGAGTTCTTTACAACAGTGAAGTGCGAGAATTAAGTGTTGTTTAAGCCTTTTATCCCGGCTGGTGCATTTTGGGGCATTTTAGACATATGCGGCACTGGTTTATAATATCAGGGACACCATCGGGGTGCAAATTAAATTGTGATAAAAGTGATTAGTGAATTCCTGTGCAAATACAGTGAATAAAGTTATCGTTCGCGTTAAATTTTCGCCCAGTGATAATTTTCGTGCGACTCGAAGCGTCTCGAACATTCCTAAACGGTGAGTCAGCTTCGACGGAGACTAATCCGCTTACAGTGGTATTATAATTTTGTGTTAGTTTTATTGTGTTAGTGTTTCATATATTTTTACGATGGCAGATCCAAAGGCAAACAATGAGTTTGTTGACGCTACACCAACGATCGTCAACTCGCTCAAGGCACCTCACTTCAACCCGAAGAGAGTGAGTTTATGGTTTGCGCAGCTTGAAACTCAGTTTGCGATCCACGGCATAGCAACTGAGAAAGAGAAATTCAACCACGCGGTTTCTCTCATCGACACTGAGTATGCATGTGAGGTTGAGCCCCTCATCATCAACCCACCAACGACGACGCCATATGCCGAGTTGAAAGCCACGCTCATTGCGTGCTATTCCAAATCAGAAGAAGCCAAACTACGTCAGCTTCTAGATGGCGAAGCGATTGGTGATCGATCACCATCACAGTTTCTCCGCCATCTTAAATCGCTCGCGCCAACTATTGATGACGCAGTCCTGAAGGCAAGATGGCTGGCAAACCTGCCCAAGAAGACACAGGAACATCTAGCTATTTCTCCGACCACGGCTACCATCGATGAGCTAGCGAGTGAGCGAGCTATCTCAACAATCAGCAGCCCTCATATCAGCTTTCAACCAGATCCGTGGCAGATCTCCAGCTCGTAAACCAAACCAACGCACCCGAAGTAAATCTAAGCCACGCAAGCTTGATAAAACAGGCATCTGTTATTACCATGCCAAGTTTGGTAAAACCGCGTACAAATGTACGCCGGGCTGCAAGTTCACGGGAAACGTAAACGGGAGTCACTAGCGGCGGAAAGCGACTCTCTAGCATCTTCAAACCGCCTCTCCATCGTCGAGCTAACCACGAATACTCAACTTCTCGTGGATTCTGGTTCAGATCTCTCAATTTATCCATACGGGCAATTGAAATGCAAGGTTGTATCACTCTGTCACTAAACCTCGGATTACGTCGTAAATTTACGTGGAGATTCATCATCGCTGACGTCACGAAACCAATAATTGGTGCCGATTTTCTAAGTCATTTTAACTTGTTAATCGACCTCAAACATAAACAATTACGTGACGGCTCCACTGGTCTCCAAACACGCGTAGATTCAATACGCTCGGATGCAAAATGCATCAAATTAATTGAAGGTGATACAGTTTACCACAAACTGTTATCAAACTACCCGGCTATAACTATTCCGGAAGGAATAACTTCAGCCAAGAAGCATTCCACGGTACACCATATTAAGACGACATCAGGACCTCCAGTATTGTGTAAAGCGCGACGACTTGCGCCCAATAAACTGAAAATTGCTCAAGAGGAATTTCGCAAGATGGTTCAACTGGCTATCGCACGTCCATCGACCAGTCCTTGGGCATCTCCACTTCATCTTGTACCCAAGAAATCTGGAGATTGGCGACCATGTGGCGTCTATCGACCACTCAATGCGCGTACGATACACAATAATTACCCGGTCCGACGACTCGACGATTTTACAGCAACGCTGCACGGTAAAAAGATATTTTCAGTGCTAGATTTGGTTAGAGCCTTTAACCAAATTCCCGTCGCCGAAGAAGACATTGAAAAGACAGCCATCATCACTCCTTTTGGCTTGTTCGAATTCCCATACATGACGTTTAGACTTCGAAATGCCGCACAAACTTTTCAAAGTTTCATCGATGAGGCCACACGAGATCTACCGTTTGTCTTCCCATATATCGACGATGTGCTAGTAGCTTCAGAAAACCAGGAGCAACACCTCAAGCACTTAAAAATTTTATTTCAACGCTTACAAGACTACGGGCTTGTCATCAACACAGCCAAATCGGTGTTGGGCCAGCATGAGGTAAAATTTTTAGGTCATCACATCAGCGACAAAGGTATCAAGCCGTTGCCCGACAGGGTGGACGCAATTATTAACCTAAAATTTCTTAGTACGATTTCTATATTACGTGGTTTTCTAGGTACCATAAATTTCTACAGGAAATTTATCAGAAACACTGCAGAAATCCTTGCACCGCTGAATAAGCTGCTCAAGAGACCCAAAGTGAAAGGATCAACGCTGATCGTCGAGACACCAGAACTTCGACAGGCTTATGACAATGCGAAGCAGGCGTTAGCCAACGCTGAAATGCTTGCGCATCCGAACGACGATGCAACTTGGGCTATTTTCTCAGACGCATCAAATACAGCCATTGGTGCAGTTCTGCAACAACTAGTTGACGGAGAATGGCAACCACTTGCTTTTTTCAGCAGGAAACTACAGCCATCTATTAAAAAATTATCGACGTACGATCATGAACTTCACGCCATCTACGAAGCTGTCCGACACTTCCGTCATATTTTTGAAGGTAAACAAGTTGCAATTTACACTGATCATAAACCTTTGCTCTTTGCTTTCCAGCAACGTACTGAACGATCATCACCATCGCAATATCGTCGCCTAGACTTTATTGGCCAATTACGAGTGATTTTAGACACATCTCTGGACACGAGAACATCGTTGCAGACACACTGTCGCGCGTTGAAGCCATTTCGACGCCGATTACCACGCACGAGCTGGTAAACGCCCAGAAGAACGATCCTGAACTTCGAGATCTTCTTGCAACGTCACTACAGTGGCAACAAATCATCTTCAACGACCATCTGGCCGCAGTTTATTGTGATGTTTCATCTGGTAAACCACGTCCATACTCTCCTGGTCAACTTCGAAAGAAAGTTTTCAATGCGCTGCACTCTCTGGCACACCCTGGCACCAGAGCATCTCAGAAACTAGCGAGCAAACGCTACATCTGGCCATCAATCCAGAAAGATTGTCGAGAATGGGCCAAAGCTTGCTTAAACTGCCAGCTCAACAAGATCCATCGTAATGTATCTTCACTTGTTGCTCGTTTTGACTTGCCGACGCAACGTTTTGAGCACATCTACATCGGCCTGGTTTCTCTACCAGTATCTCGCGGCTACAACAAGTGACTGACGATCGTCGACAGATTCACCCGGTTTCCAGAAGTCATCGCACTTAAAAATGGAGACGCAGATACTGTCGCACTCGCACTATTTAGAGAGTGGATCTCAAAATACGGTGTACCAGCTAGAATAACGTCCGACCAAGGAGGACAGTTCAGATCATCGCTGTTTCAATCGCTGAGGAAATTATTTGGCATAACACATCTGGTAACGACGCCGTATCATCCTCAATCTAACGGTCTGGTAGAACGCTTACACCGACAACTCAAGGCCGCACTGCTGTGTCACGATGACACTTGGTATGACGCGCTACCCGTCGTCTTACTTTGCCTACGAGCTGCCTGGAAAGAGGACATTCAAGCTACCCCAGCTGAGCTTGTATATGGTGAACCAATTCGCATACCAGGTGAACTGCTTGTTCCGTCAAATAAACATGCAAATGCTGAAAGCGTTTTACGTGACTTAAAAGCATATTTTAATAACTTGGCACCGGCCGAAACCTCGCGTCATGGACAACGTTCTGTTTTCTGTTTCAGAGACCTCAACACTTGTTCCCACGTACTGGTGCGAGTTGGGCAGATTGGACCATCATTCTCAGCTCCGTATAAGGGTCCATACGAAGTCGTCGCGCGACACGATAAATACTTTATCGTTAATTATAAACGCAGAAATACTGCGAATTCTGTAGACAGACTGAAACCTGTCTATTTCGTAGCCGACGACGCATAAATTAATTTTTTTTTTTATAATTTAAACCCGTTTAAATTCAATTTTTTTTTCGTTTATTATTAATTGTATTCTCTCTAGTTAGCACCTTCTTCACAACGTAGCAAACATGCTCAAATTATTATTTTCTTTTTCATTGTAAATACTTATTATTATTTTTCATTTGACAATAAGCATCATTTTTTTTTTTTTTTTTTAAGAGGAGAAGTACTGTAGCGACCACGTCACTACTTATATTATTTAATATTCATAATTTCGGATAAGTCTGCAATCATCGATCGTCATCGATCGCCGAATATTTTCCCCCACGTGGATACGATATTCGGTAGCAACAGCTCACACAAGTACACGGTACAGTACACGCGTACAATTAGAGAGATACACAGCGACTAGCTAACACATATCTATAGTGCAACTAGCATTATCTTGTATTATATAATTTTAATAAAACGGATTATTTATTATTTTGCTAGTACTAATAATTGGAGTCAGATAATTTATTTATCGTAGTGATTAAGTTTCAAGAACCACATCCCAGTTACTACATATATATATATATATATATATATTCATATATTCATATATATATGGGGTATTCCACGCCAAATCGACCACTTTTGACCTCAACCCCTTTCGATTCGGTTGAAAATTTGTTTTCCTTTTCTACCCCATTAAAATCATTTTTCAGGAAAGTTTCAAATTTTTTTACCCAACCAAAAAAAAGTTATGAGTTTTTCAAAAATAAGGCTTTTATTTTTTAACTTCCCGCTTAGAAAATCGATGATTTTTAAAAATTTCGGGAAGTTATTGTTTTCACCCCGATTTTCGAAAATCGAGTTTTCATCAAATGTCGACGTTTTGAGGTCCTAGGAAGCTATTCTGACTATTTTCAGAATGATGTCCGAGTGTTTGTATGTACGTGTGTGTGTGTGTGTGTGTGTGTGTGTGTGTGTGTGTGTGTGTGTGTGTGTGTGTGTGTGTGTGTGTGCGTGTGTGTGTGTGTGTGTGTGTGTGTGTGAGAATGGTCTATAACTTTTTAACTAATGAATCGATTTGGATGTTTAAGGCGGCGATTGAAAGAGCTTGTTGGCCGTCAACTTTCTTCAAAATTTCAGATCGTTCGATTGTGTAGACTCGAAAATATTGGCGAATTACAAAAAAAAAAAAATTTTTTTTTTTAGTTTTTTATTGATTTCTCAGAAACGAATTGAACGATCGTCTTCAAAATCTAATCAGCTCTAGAACTCAATGAAACGCGTCGAATGCCGCCTTAAACATCCCAATCGGTTAATTTGTTCGGGAGATATCGTTGGAGAAAGAAATGGTAAAAAACGGGTTTTTTCAAATATCTTCAAGACGGCTGAATCGATTGCTTTTAAATTTCTATCACCTCTAGAAGTCAATGAAACGCGCCTATTGCCACCTCAAACGTCAAAATTGGTTAATTAGTTCAAAAGATATCAGTGTTGAAAAGTTAAAAAAATAACATTTTATGTTATTTTTTCCAGATAAATCAAAATGTACTGCACTAAAATGTGTCTAAAATCTCACAAACTTTTCCTCTTTATAGTCTCTTTTGATCATCGTATAATGCCGTCAAACTTGTTCTTTTGTTTAAACCATATTATCAACGAAAAAATTGAAAAAACACCGTTTTTAATGAATTTCTCCGATATTTTATATATTATTGCTCTGACCTAAGCCAACACTCATTCGAATCTTGATTTTGACCACTGACATTGATTTCTGCATCAACATATTTATTTTATTTAACATAATCGGGAATTAAAATTTAAAAACCGCTTGTCCATTAATTTTTTTCGATTCTTAAACTTTTAAACTTTAGCATAAAGCATAACTTGTTAGAGTTTGAAAAACTCATAAAAAAAAAGTCGCATGCAATTAGATTTCCGAGCTCGAGAATATAGTCTCATTAATATTTTCGATTTCCTTGAGCTCGAAAACAGCGGGAAGTTTTGGGGCTGGCCCGCAGGGTCAACCGACAGACCGATTTTTTAAATAGCTATTACGTCTTCCAAAATTGACTGATCGGGACGTTTTTTTTTCTAAAATTTTTGTTTTTGAATGTACTTTTCAGAAAAAAATACAAGAAAATTTTAAGATAATAAATTATACGAAATTTTCGGCTTTTTTGAGAAAAACCGCCATTTTGTTAAAGTTCGTCATTTTTTATTTTTTTTTTTTTACTTTTTCAAAAAAACTTCAATTAATTCTACAATTTTTCCCGCCGATCCGAGAGTGGGTCGACTTTTCCTTCTATTTTTATTTATCAATTGAAAAAAAAATTTTTGCCCAGTTGGGCTTATTTTACAAAACATCACTCCGGAAATTTTTGAGAGTTTATCAACGGCTTCAGAGTTTGAAAAATTGAGACGAAAAAATTAATTGAAACTGGTAATCTTCGAGAGAATTCGGATTTTTTTAAAAAAAGTGAGAAAAAAATAGAAGATACCTATAAATAATTGTATTGTAATTTTTTGACATCCGATAAAATCAGCAGAAATATAAATAAATAATAGAGATATTATGAATAAACAATAGATAATTATCTATAAATCATAAATAAATACCAGAAAAATAAATGGAAAATAACAGAAGGAAAAGATCCAGGAAAAATAAGCATTAAATTTTCCCCTCGACAGCTGTTGGTTTCCGTCTTTTAATTATGAACAATGAATGAATATAGATAATAATATTATACAATAATCTATTGTTGTTAAATGAACCACAATAATTACACTCGGTGGTTATAAAAAAATACAATCAAAAAATGGTTAAATATTTTTACCACTGGGTATAAAAAGAAAACAGTGTCGGCAATTACCTCGACATCAAGACTTTTACTCAAACTTAATACTCAAAATCAAAAATAACAATTTGTCTTAATGAAATTAGTTATAAAAATTCCATATAAATAAATAATAATTTCAATTAATTGCCTTGTGCCATAAATTATAATGATAACAATATTTCTTTTAGTTTTTCTCCCACCACTCGTGAGAGAGAGAAAGATACGGTTTCAATTCTCACTTATACTCAAAATAATAATTTCTTTATCCACACAATAATTTATAACCGTGGAAATAGATAATAATTTTTATATAAAAATGATAATTCAATACTGTTCTAACCACTGGGGTATATGAATTCAAAAATAAAAATTATTTACTTTCTTTAAATAATAATATAAATAGAAATAATAATATAAATAATGATAATAATTTATAATGATAATAATTCCAGTAAGAACCGAAAAGAAAAATATCTCGAATACTTTGAGTAAATAATTACGTCATGAGATCAGACTTGAGGAATTTTCAAGTCCGGCGTGTGTAGTATCGATATATATACTACCCGTATATATCTATATGCGTACCAGCAACGTTTTACTACGTTGCATACGTTTTATCAAATTATTTATATATATATATGGATATTTTTCACCAATATCACCAATTAATATATAATAATAACTACTGATAACAATTAATCCATGCATCTTTTCATGAGAAATAATTATAAATTAATTAGTTTTTCCCTCGCGGCGACCAACAACTACCGGGGGAGGTTATCAGATAACAATATTTTATCCAGCGAAATGAAATACTGAGTACTTACTCAAAATCAGCAACTTAGCAGCTAATACTCTCCAATTCACCCGGTGAATATTTATCAATTAATAACTTTAATCTTTTAATTAATAAAAAAACTCAATATCTAGCAACAGAATTACAAAATCACCTCCGTACACGATGTTCTCCCGTATCTTTCTAAATTAATTAGGTAAACCTCCACCTCTTGGTCGTCGCGTAAAGGGCAGCACCATCGCCCTTAATTATTATAGTTACACTTGAGATCCAGTTTAAATTAAAAATATAAATTATAAACATAAGTATCTAACACCTGGGTGATACATGGTAAACTACTTAAATATATGAACTATTTGTTCTTATCCTCTATATGTTTATATTTTAAATCATAGAATGAATATTAATTATTTCTAAATAATAACGTCATTTGCTGTCATTAGTCTGATGACAAATTTTAAACAAAATAATATGGTGACAATTGTTTGGGGCATAATATTCCGCCAAATTATGCGTCCCAACTAAATCAAAATTATTAATAGTTACTTAAATTAAACAAAAGTCAATCGCTTGTAAATTAAATCATAAATTATAAATTATAAAAATAAAATTAAATCACACGTGCTCTCTAATACCTTACGCGCATGCGTGAGCACCGTGCACGGACCGCCATCTCATCGGCGAAATGGCGAAATGCCCGCGCAACAATTCAAATTCAAAGATAAAATTAAAATGTTTAACTTAAAACTAATTAAAACTAAATAATTTGAATCGTTACGTGACAACCTGAAAACGAAGAAATCGAAAAAAAAAAAATTGCCCTCTAGTTTATTTTTGACCAAGTCACAGGCTTTTGAAATAACGATGTGCGTTAGATTATTTTTTCAAAATCCGTGACTTGGTCAAAAATAAACTAGAGGGCAATTTTTTTTTCTCATTTTCTTTGTTTTCAGTTGTAGTTTAAAAAAAAAATTACAATACAATTATTTATAGGTATCTTATATTTTTTTCTCACTTTTTTTAAAAAAATCCAAATTTTCTCGAGGATCACCAGTTCCAATTAATTTTTCCGTCTTAATTGTTCAAACTCTGAAGCCGTTGATAAACTCTTGAAAATTTCCAGAGTGATGTTTTGTAAAATAAGCCCAACTGGGCAAAAATTTTTTGTTCAATTGATAAATAAAAATAGAAGGAAAAGTCGGCCCACTCTCGGATTGGCGGGAAAAATTGTAGAATTAATTGAAGTTTTTTTTGAAAAATTAAAAAAACAAAAAAATAAAAAATGACGAACTTTAACAAAATGGCGGTTTTTCTCAAAAAAGCCGAAAGTTTCATAGAGTTTATTATCTTAAAATTTTCTTGTATTTTTTTCTAAAAAGTATATTCAAAAACAAAAATTTTGAAAAAAAAAAACGTCCCCATTAGTCAGTTTTGGAAGAAGTTATAGCTATTTAAGAAAATAAAAGCCTTATTTTTGAAAAACTCATAACTTTTTTTTGGTTGTGTAAAAAAATTTGAAAATTTCCTGAAAAATGATTTTAATGGGGTAGAAAAGGAAAAAAAATTTTCAGCCAAATCGAAAGGGGTCGGGGTCAAAAGTGGTCGATTTGGCGTGTAATACCCCATATCTATATATATATATATATATATATATATATATATATATATATATATATATATATATATATATATATATATATATATATATATATATATATATATATTAGACTGTTTCAAAAAAAATAACAATTTTTTTTCTTCTTCATTATATCGAAAATATTGTTGGAAATGACGAAAAAGAAATAATGTGAAAGTTTGAGCTCTTAATATTAATATTAACAACTGCCGCATCGCAATTTTCTATTTCCCGTTTAAATAACATGGGAAAATTTATTTTTTAAGCTTTGGAATTTTGTAGCTCATGGTGGGACCAATACTTCGAAATGTTCAAGACATGTTCTTGTGGGAAATTTGACGCTCTACAAAAAAGGTCTCCTATAATTTTTCGATATTTTTATTTCTTCAAAAGTTATTCAAAGTTAAAGTTAGATTGGTGATAAATTTTTACATTTTTGGAATTTTTTGACGCAACCATCAAATTTATGGGAAAATTTAACTGGACATTTTTTGTAGAGCATTTCATTTCCAATAACTTATCTCTCAGAAAATTTTCGATATTTCTCACAAGTCGTAAGTTATTTGCAATTAACTGAAAATTTTTTTAAATAATCTAAATTTTGTTGCATAAAATTAATTATATTAAATTGTGAGTTAATTGCAAATAACTTACGACTTATGAGAAATATCGAAAATTTTCTCAATGATGAGTTATAGGAAATGAAATGCTCTTCAAAAAATGTCCAGTAAAAATTCAAAAAATGTAAAAATTTATCATCAATCTAACTTTAACTTTGAATAACTTTTGAAGAAATAAAAATATCGAAAAATTATAGGAGACCTTTTTTGTAGAGCGTCAAATTTCCCACAAGAACATGTCTTGAACATTTCGAAGTATTGGTCCCACCATGAGCTACAAAATTCCAAAGCTTAAAAAATAAATTTTCCCATGTTATTTAAACGGGAAATAGAAAATTGCGATGCGGCAGTTGTTAATATTAATAGTAAGAGCTTAAACTTTCACATTATTTCATTTTCGTCATTTCCAACAATATTTTCGATATAATGAAGAAGAAAAAAAATTGTTATTTTTTTTGAAACAGTCTAATATATATATATATGGGTGCTTCGTTTGAGATGACAATTTTTTTTTTTAAGTCCCGTGTCAAAATATCGTTGTACACATTGAAAAAAAAATTCTCACTAAAGATAAGCTCTTAATTTTGATTTTAAGTACTCGCTAAATGAATTTGAAATTTTCCCATTTAATTAACACGTAAATTTTTATTTTTTCATTTTAATTATCTATAGCTTCGCGGCATTTCAAGATATTTGATCAGCCATAGGCGAAAATAACAGAGGAATATTTTCTCTTTGAAAGTGCTTGTAGCTAATTTATGTTTTGTAACCGGCCTCAACAGTAAAGAATCTTAAAGCCAATTTTTTCTCGAATGTCATGGTTTTTTTTATTTTACCTGCAAATAACTAACTTTAAGACAAAATTGTACTTGACTTTCTTGTAGGGAATTTTATTTCCTACAAAAAAAGTTATGTACGAGAATACCGTAAAACTAGTAGTTTTCGAGATAAGTCCAATTAAACATTTTAAAATTTGAAAAATCGCTGTTTTATCCAAGATTTCATTACTTTTCTATAAAATTATGGCCAAAGATATATATATTCTGGTTAATATATCATCGATAATATATAATCCCGGGAAAAAAGTTTTTCATGAAATTTTATAAAATTTCATAAAATTTCACTAATGAAATTTCATGAAATTTTATGCTGAAAATGGCCTGATGAAATTTTATGAAAAATTATAAAATTTTCAGGAATTTTATAAAATTCTTCAGTCACCATTCATTTCTCGAAAAAAATATTAGGTTTTGCAAAAAATCTGCAATTAAATCTTTCACATTAATCTAATGGGTGGAGGCATTACGGTGACGCACTAATTATAATTTTTATTGACGAAAAAATCCTGGTGACTTCTGGGCTCGAACCTACGTCCTTTTGATTTCAAGTCTCTCATAATATTCTATGAAATTTGATAAAATGTTGTAAAAAGAGACAAAATTTCATAAAAATTCATGAAGTTTCACACAATTGTTGTCAAGATTCTAAGGATTTATTGGGATAAACTTTCATGAATTTTTTCAAAATTTTATGAAATCTTATAAACAATGTGAAACTTTATAAAATTTTATAAAATTATACAAAATATCATAAAAATTTTACATATTCACTACAAAGATCCGAAGGAGTATTGTAAAAATTTTTTTTTGATTTCTAAAAATTCTTGAAAATTCATAAAATTATGTAGTTTTATTGAACTATAAAATTGTAAAAATATTTTCAAAAATCAATTCGAAACCAACAGATAATTTTCATAAAATTTAACATAATCTTGTGAAATTTCATAAAATTTTGTAACTTTTCGTGTGAGGCGAAAACTTTAATTATGTAAAATTACATGAAGTTTTATAGAATATTATAATATCACATAATACCTCATATAATTTCATAAAATTTTATAAAAATGTATGAAATTTCATACCATTATGTCCTTGGAATCTTCATAACAATTATGTAAAATTTTGTAAATTTTATAAACCATTATGAAGGTTTACAAAAATTAATGAAATTATGCGAAACGTTATGAAATTTTATAAAAACCAAGTTTTGGCTTTTCACGAAATTCCACAAAATTTTATGAAATTTTACAAAATTATATAAAATGTTGCAAAATTTCATAGAATTATCTCCCAGTTTCTGATAATATTTCATAAGTTTTTTTCAAATTTTATAAACTTTTATAAAATTTTGTAAAACTTTTTAAAATTTCCCGGGATACAAGGATTGGATTTCAACAAAATACACTCTAGAGGATATCGAACGATTCCATCGTAATTACTTGCGATCCATGAAGAAACCTGAATAAAATTATTTAATCCTTTACGCTACCGATTTAGATGTACATCTAAATAAACACCTACATTAACTCATATCCATCTCATTGATTCATTTAATTGTTGTTGCCAATTGTAATAATTTGCATTTACAGCTCAGGATCTTGAGGCGGTTGGCAGACAACAGTATAAAATTTTTTTTTTATTTTTTTTTTTGCAGCACAGAAGCTGTTATATCCAAAAAATTTATTATTTTTTTTTTTTGTACATAGTATTAAGTGTAAATATATATAATTTATTTTCATTTCTACAATATATTCTATTTTCTAGTTTATAAGTCGTAAAGATTTCCTGATCCAGGTCGAGGTCCCAGGATCGAGGTGGGCCTGAGATTGGGGCTGGGTTGGAAAATATTTTTCAGATCCCTAACGGCTTGCGATCGATTTATTTGGCAAGTTGCTTGCAATTTAACTGGCAATCTAATTGCATTACTGGCGAGTAACTCGCAATTGCTGAAGTCTTGATTAAAATTTTACTGGCAATCCACTTGCAATTTCTAAGCGATCCAATCGCGATAATTTAAATAATTTTTCTGGGAATTATTTCTTTCATTATTATTAAGTTTATTATATTATTACAGTCGGACAACCCAGACGGAAATTCAAAAGGGTAACCTTGGCATGGTGGGGGGGGGATTGAGACAATGTGAATTGTCTTCGTCGTCCTGAGCCTTACGGTTCCCAATTTTCTCCGTCTCGTTGCCGCCTGAATTCACTACGTCATAGTGCCATGGTCACATGACTTAATTTTCACGTCGACGCATGTCCGTAAGAGTTAAGTGGGGATAGTTCTGAGGCGAGTCCCAGACCCTCAATTATCGGTCAATCACTTCGATCCTGAATCACTCAGCGTCTAGATGTGTTATCGAGTATTTATTTGCGATCAATTATATTGCTACTCTATCAATTATTATTCTGGAAATTTTACTTGCGATATTATTTTATCAATTCGTATAAGTCGTTATTGTTATTCTAAATAAAGATTTAATAAAGTAAATCATATTGTGCGTTACCGACGAATTATTTGCGGTATTAATTATTATAATTCCTTAAATATTAAATATTGAGTGTGATTGCGTCATTCCACTGGGAGAAATATTGTATCCGATATTTACGAGGACACTACACCTATTACTAATTGCTGAACATTTATTGTAAGTAACTGAACATTATTATAATTGGCAATGAAACTTGCATTTTCCTGGTTAATTCCTATCATTCTATCTTTCATTTACACTATTACTTTCCTATTCTACTGGTTAGAATTATTAAAGAGTCTGTTAAGAATAGTATTATTAATTAAGAACTGATGAGTTTATTTTATTATAAGAAATCTATCAATAATTGATAAGCCGTGAGGTAGATTGATAACTTTTTCATACGTTGCCGAGTTTGAATAAGTGCGGGTTCTTGCAAAGCAAGACCCTCGCCCATTGCTCTTTCCAAGTAAATAGAAATTTGTTAGAGACCAGCCTAAGCCAAGGTTCAACCCGCAAATTCTGATGGCTGCTGGGAAAAATCGCGAAGTTAAAAAGCGATTTGTCTCAATATATATAAAGCATATATACATATATATATGTATATATATTAGGGTGGCGCAAAAAAACCGACCTTTTTTTTTTCGATCTCGCATGAAAATTTGTTGGTTTACGATGTTTTAAGAGCCCTCTCCAAAAATTAGCTCGATAATAAAGTTTCAAGAGGTCGCTCACAAATTTTGAAAATATCAAAAATGATCGAAATTCGACTTTTGTATTTCAAATGTTTTTCTTTCTCATGGCAGCAATAGTTTATACTTGTGGAATCATGACTTCGCTGAAAATTTAAGCCCAAAATTAAAATTCTTAAACCTCGCTCAAGAATTTTGAATGTTTCCAAGTGCTGTCTTTTAAATGTTCTTGAGCGACCCTTAAATATTAATAATAAAGCTTCTCGATTTTGTCACCATCAATTGGCATCACAGTGAACAAAAATATAACCCGAGAAATGAAAATAATAAGTTATTTACAAACTTTTTTATTTTTTAATTCAATTTGTAGGTTTTTTCACTTATTCAAAACTTAACAAATTTTATTGTTTAAGACTGTCCTCTATATTTTTGGTTATGCAAAAGTTATATTTACTGACATAGAAATAATTGAGTAATAAGAAAATACAACAACTAATTCAAACTATTAGTTACGAATTATCAATTAATATTCAAAATTCTTGAGCGCCGTTTGAATATTAAAATTTTGGGCTGAAGTTTTCAGCGTAGTCATGATTTCACAAATATAAACAGTTGCTGCCACGAGAAAAAAAAAATTTATAATTAAAAATTCAAATTTCAATCATTTTTAATATTTTTAAAGTTCGTAAGCGACCTCTTGAAAATTTTTTATCGAGCTAATTTTTGAAGAGGCTTCTTAAAACATTGTAGACCAACAAATTTTCATGCGAGATCGATTGAAAAAAAAATAGTCGGTTTTTTCGCGCCACCCTAATATATATATATATATATATATATATATATATATATATATATATATATATATATATATATATATATATATATATATATATATATATATATATATATGTTTAACTCGGTCTTTGAGGACTCGAAAATGGCCGATATATATTATGTATATATAGCTTCTACTAAATGTCCTGAGGTATATAACACTAAGTTTTTTACTTTAATTTTTGATTTTCCAGTAAAATTTTTGATTTTTATGTTATACTCTGACTTTGAGGACATCTGATATACAGAGATTTTATCATCTCAAAAATCCACATGTTATACATCGACTTCGGGGACATGTGCGATATATATCTGACTTTGGAGACATATTTTCATGTTATACTCTGACTTTGGAGACATGGATATTCATATTATACTCTGACTTTGGCGACTTTGAATCTAAGCATTACTTGTGATATACATCCGACTTCGGAGACATATTTTCATATTATACTCTGACTTTGGCCACTTTGAATCTAAGCATTACTTGATATATCTATCCGACTTCGGAGACATATTTTCATAGTATACTCTGACTTTGGCCACTTTGAATCTAAGCATTACTTGATATATCTATCCGACTTCGGAGACATATTTTCATATTATACTCTGACTTTGGCCACATCTAATATACATAGATTTCGTCATCTCAAAGATCTACGTGTTATACATCGACTTCGGGGACATGTGCGATATATATCTGACTTTGGAGACATATTTTCATACGTTACTCTGACTTTGGCGATTTTGTGTCTAAGCATTACTTGCAATATACATCCGACTTCGGAGACATATTTTCATATTATACTCTGACTTTGGCCACACCTAAAATACATAGATTTTGTCATCTCAAAAATCTACATGTTATACATCGACTTCGAGGACATGTGCGATATATATCTGACTTTGAAGACATATTTGCATATCATACTCTGACTTTGGCGACTTCGAATCTAAGCATTGCTCGTGATATATATCCGACATCAGAGACATATTTTCATATTATACTCTGACTTTGGACTCATCTAATAGACATAGATTTTGTCATCTCAAAAATCTGGATATTATACATTGACTTCGAGGACATGTGCGATATATATCTGACTTTGAAGACATATTTTCATATCATACTCTGACTTTGGCGACTTTGAATCTAAGCATTGCTTGTGATATATATCCGACATCAGAGACATATTTTCATATTATACTCTGACTTTGGACTCATCTAATAGACATAGATTTTGTCATCTCAAAAATCTGGATATTATACATCGACTTCAAAGACATGTGCAATATATATCTGACTTTGGAGACATATTTTCATATCATACTCTGACTTTGGCGACTGTGAATCTAAGCATTACTTGCAATATACATCCGACATCGGAGACATATTTTCATATTATACTCTGACTTTGGCCACATCTAAAATACATAGATTTTTTCATCTCAAAAATCTGAATATTATACAACGACTTCAAGGACATGTGCGATATATATCTGACTTTGGAGACATATTTTCATATCATACTCTGACTTTGGCGACTTTGAATCTAAGCATTGCTTGTGATATAAATCCGACATCGAAGACATATTTTCATATTATACTCTGACTTTGGACACATCTAATATACATAGATTTTGTCATCTCAAAAATCTGAATATTATACATCGACTTCGGGGACATGTGGGAAATACATCTGACTTTGGAGACATATTTTCATATTATACTCTGACTTTGGCCACTTTGAATCTAAGCATTGCTTGTGATATATATCCGACATCAGAGACATATTTTCATATTATACTCTGACTTTGGCCACATCTAAAATACATAGATTTTGTCATCTCAAAAATCTACATGTTATACATCGACTTCGAGGACATGTGCGATATATATCTGACTTTGAAGACATATTTTCATATCATACTCTGACTTTGGCCACTTTGAATCTAAGCATTGCTTGTGATATATATCCGACATCAGAGACATATTTTCATATTATACTCTGACTTTGGACTCATCTAATAGACATAGATTTTGTCATCTCGAAAATCTGGATATTATACATCGACTTCGAAGACATGTGCAATATATATCTGACTTTGGAGACATATTTTCATATCATACTCTGACTTTGGCGACTGTGAATCTAAGCATTACTTGCAATATACATCCGACTTCGGAGACATATTTTCATATTATACTCTGACTTTTGCCACATCTAAAATACATAGATTTTTTCATCTCAAAAATCTGAATATTATACAACGACTTCGAGGACATGTGCGATATATATCTGACTTTGGAGACATATTTTCATATCATACTCTGACTTTGGCGACTGTGAATCTAAGCATTACTTGCAATATACATTTGACTTCGGGGACGTATTCTCATACCATACTCTGACTTCGACGATATCTAATATATATAGATTTTACCATTCACAAAATCTACGTGTTACACATCGACGTCGGGGACATGTGCGATATTTACCGACTTCGGAGTCATATTTTCATATTATACTCTGACTTTGGCGACTTTGTATCTAAGCATTACTTGCGATATATATCCGACTTCGGAGAAATATTTTCATATTATACTCTGACTTCGACCACATCTGATATACATAGATTTTGTCATTTAAAAAATCTAAATGTTATACATCGACTTCGGGGACATGTGCGAAATACATCTGACTTTGGAGACATATTTTCATATTATACTCTGACTTTGGTGACTTTGTATCTAGGCATTACTTGATTTATCTATCCGACTTCAGAGACATATTTTTATATCATACTCTGACTTTGGCGACTGTAAATCTAAGCATTACTTGCGATATACATTCGACATCGGAGACATATATATTCGTATTATACTCTGACATTGGCGACTTTGAATCTAAGCATTACTTGTGATATATATCTGATTTTGGGGACATAATTTTATACTATACTCTGACTTCGACGACATGTAACATATATAGATTTTATTATTTAAAAAATCTACGTGATATACATCGACTTGGGCGACATGTGCGATATATATCCGACTTCGGAGACATATTTTCATATTATACTCTGACTTTGGCGACTTTTTATCTAAGCATTTCTTGCGATGTATATCCGTCTTCGGAGAAATATTCTCATATTATACTCTGATTTTGGCGACGTCTGATATACATAGATTTTGTCATCTCAAAAATCTACATGTTATACATCGACTTGGGCGACATGTGCGATATATCTCTGACATTGTAGACATATATTCATAGCATACTCTGACTTTGGCGACTTTGTATCTAAGCATTACTTGCGATATATATCCGTCTTCGGAGAAATATTCTCATATTATACTCTGATTTTGGCGACGTCTGATATACATAGATTTTGTCATCTCAAAAATCTACATGTTATACATCGACTTGGGCGACATGTGCGATATATCTCTGACATTGTAGACATATATTCATAGCATACTCTGACTTTGGCGACTTTGTATCTAAGCATTACTTGCGATATATATCCGACTTCGGAGACATATTTTCATATTATACTCCGATTCAGGTGACATCTGATCTACATAGATTTTGTCATCTCAAAAATCTACATGTTATACATTGACTTCGGGGACATGTGCGATATATATCTGACTTTGGAGACATATTTTCATATTATACTCTGACTTTTGCGACTTTGTATCTAAGCATTACTTTCGATATATATCCGACTTCGGAGACATATTTTCATTTTATACACTGACTTTGGCGACTCGGATATACATAGGTTTTATTATCCCAAAAATCTACATGTTATACATTGAGTTCGGGGACATGTGCGATATATATCCAACCCCGGAGACATATTGTCATATTATACTCTGACTTTGGCGACATCTGATTTACATAGATTTTATCATTTCAAAAATCTTCATGTTATACATCGCTTTAGAGTACATGTGCGATATACATTTGACTTCGAAGACATATTCTTACATCATACTCTGACTTCGATGACATTTGATATATATAGATTTTACTATTTAAAAAATCTACATGTTATGCATCGACTCCAAGTACATGTGCGATATATTCGACTTCGGAGACATATTTTTATATCATACTTTGACTTTGGTTACTTTGCATCTTAGCGTTACTTGCGATATGGATCTGACTTTGGCGACATATTTTCATATTATACTTTAGCTTTGGCGACTTTGTATCTTAGCATTACTAGCGATATATATCTGACTTTGGAGACATATTTTTATATTATATCTTGACTTTGGCGATTTCGAATAATAATAAAAATTTATCGTCATTTATTTTTATTTAAATATACTATAATTGACTATGTTGAGTAACGAATTCCATTAAACTTATAGTCAAGTTTACTATTGCAGTTTATATTTATTGGCATAATCTAATATTAAGAATTACTAAATATAAATAAAAAATAAATTTTCGAGATTCGTAAGAATTTCGCAATTTCAAAAGCCTTTTATGAATTTACAAACGATTTATGAGTTTACCAATGAATTGAGTAATTCTAACCCTTATTTTTAAGCAACGATTTCTATCTTTTTTTATTCGTGTATTTAATAAAAAATCAGTCAGCAATTGATTGTTTTTATCGATAAGCAAATGAAAGGAATAAATCAAACCTCATCCGAATGCTGCAGTAGGTTTAAACATGCAGAATTCAGATTTCTATAATTGTTTAAACTTTGTTACTTTTGCGACATTTGATTGTCTTAATGATCTCGAGTCTAGCAATGTTACTCAATATTCAACTTTGAGTTTGAGGATTTGGAAAACTTAGTCTTTACGGCTATTCAATTTCGAGTGTACGAATTTTATTTTATTACGGATACTTGTTGTCAAAATTTGCGCTTTATATAAATTCTTAAAAGAAAAAAAAAAAACTATTTATTCATACATGAAATTTTTTTTTCCGTGACTGTATTTTGAAAAATAGCATTCGCAGTATTCTTCAAGTGAACAAAGCATAAATATTCATCCGGATCTACGTAAGTATTATCAAAACTCTTGTAGCTTAAAACATCATTAACAATCGTTGCAAGTTTTTTATGATGAAGTCCCTCATATTTTTTTCCGTGTAGATCCTTCTTACAATGGTTTTTTTTTTTATTTATGTTTTCTTTTTGCTGTTTCGATCTATAGTTGACGGCTCGATTAGCAAATAATGTCAGTATAATTTTACTGTTCAAGATGTTTAAATTCATATGTTTCTCAAAAAAGTTAAAGTCTAGCTATACATACAGTATTTGTGCAACTTCTTTCTTTATTAATCATCTGATAGTTATTACAATGACTGATATTGCTTGAGAAAATAACATTTCAGGAACATAAAATAAAGTTTCAGAAATTGTCAATACGGCCTAGTTTCAAGTTTTTCTCTTTATTGTAAAAGAAATATATCAATGTTTTCGATTTTTCTTAATTATAATTGAATTTACAAGGTTTAAATAAAAGAAAATATGAGATCAATGTTTCTAATAGACTATAAGTAATGAAGTTATGAATTGAGAGCTAATTATGTTTAGTTACCGACCAAGAAATGCATTATTGTTGTTACTTTTGCAGATCCTGTTGCATATTTTAACAGTTTTTGATAGTAAATTTGATTGAATTATCCATCGTAAGTGTTTTCACTATTTCAGTAACCCAACTTCATTGTAAATTCATTTTTCAAGAACCACTAAATGAAAAAATTCTTCTGTAAAAATATTTCTGATGAAAAAATTATTGTTATGAAATTACTTTATTTTTATTTTATCACTGAAGCCTAAATTATAAGAAAAATCATTTGAATCATTGCTCTGTTATGTATTATTCATCAGCATCGAGCTGCGATTCTTTTAAGATTTAATTAATTTAACATTCAGTTGCATGTCAATGTTTGTTCTAATATACATGCTTCTTGCAATTTTGTTCATTTTAAAAATGTTTTGACTATGTTTCTTGATTGATCATCATAATAATACTACCAATATCAACAATATTTCATGAAGATCTCTTTCTTGTAAGGATATCATAATCGTTGGTTTGATAGTATATATGGAACATTCCACGCTAAATCGGACGGGTTGGAAATTTTAATTTTAGATGTCCTCAATTTCTTGTACCCGTCAAAGAACTCTCTTTCCGGAATGTTGAAATTTTTATGATTTTTTACTAATAACTTTTTAGGAAATGGTTTAAATCAAAATACTCACTGGATAAAAAACTATTATTTTCCCATGTACTATCGAAAAAAAAATACAAAAAACTACTAATAAAGTTTTCAGAAAATTTAGTAATTTGAAGAAAAACGATTTTTAAAAATTATTAATTCACATGGCGCAATAATTTTTTAATTTTGAATTCATGCGTAATGCGACAGACTTACGACTTTAACAATCTTCTCTTATACAATACTCTAAAAAAAGTCAGAGTACGACATGAAAATATGTTTCCAAAATCAGATATACATCGCAAAAAATACTCAGATCAAAAGTCGCCGAAATCAGAGTATGATATAAAAATTCGTCTCCGAAATCAGATATATATAGCCAGTAATACTGAAATAAGAAGTCACCAAAGTCAAAGTACGATATAACAACATGTCTCTAAAGTCAGATGTATATCGCACGTGTACTCTAAGTCGATGTATTACACGTAAATTCGTTAGATAGTAGAATCTATTCATATCAGATGTCGTCGAATTCAGAGTATGATATGAGAATATGTCTCTGAAGTCGAATATAGATCGCACATGTACTCTGAATCGATGTATAACATGTAGATTTTTCAAATGGTAAAATCAATGTATATCAGATGTCGTCGAAGTCGGAGTATGATATAAAAATATGTCTCCGAAGTCAGATATATATCGCAAGTTATATTAAGATATAAAGTCGCCAAAGTCAGAGTATAATATAAAAATATGTCTCCAAAAACAGATATATATCGTAAGTTACATTAAGATACAAAGTCGTTGAAGTCAGAGTATAATATAAAAAAATATGTCTCCAAAGTCAGATATGTATCGCAAGTTATATTGAGATACAAAGTCGCCAAAGTCAGAGTATAATATAAAAATATGTCTCCAAAGACAAATATATTTCGCAAGTAATGCTAAGATACAAAGTCACCAAAGTCAAAGTATAATATAAAAATATGTCCCGGAAGTCAGATATATATCGAAAGTTATACCAAGATACAAACTCACCGTAGTCAGAGTATGATATAAAAATATGTCTCCAAAGTCAGATACATAACGTAAATTATATTAAGATACAAAGTCGCCAAAGTCAGAGTATAATATAAAAAGGGTGTATGTCAATGTCCCCGTGTTACAATGTCCCTGTGTTTCAATGCCCCCGTGTTACAATGTCCCTGTGTGGCATTGTCCCCGTTGAAAATGGCCGCGGTTGAGAATGATGCATGAGAGCCACCTGGCGGCCAGAAAAATTCTTAACTGTTTGAAATCTTCATTACCGCAAGGATTATGAGTCTAAAATTGAGTAGATAGCGCGGAAGAAGACAAAAGGAAATATTGAAATTTTTCAAAATAATTATTATTTAATTACATTTATACATATAACAATTAAAATAGTTTAGAATTGAAAAAAAAATATAAATTCAAGCAAATTGAAACGGCACACGAAAATAACTTGGACAAGCAGTCCAGGTCTTTCCGTCCGTAGGTCTTCAACGAAAACTTTTGTAATGGATTTTTCTTACCTGAAAATAACTAACCGTATGCGAATTAACCCAGTACTTGCAGTCCAGGTCATTTCGTACGTGGGTTTTCGACCAAAACTTTTGTAATGGATTTTTCTTACCTCAAAATAACTATCCATATGCGAATTAACCCGGTACTTGCAGTCCAGGTTTTTTCGTCCGTAGGTTTTCAACGAAAACTTTTGTAATGGATTTTTCTTATCTCAAAATAACTATCCGTATGCGAATTAACCCGGGACTTGCAGTCCAGGTGTTTTCGCTCGTAGGTTTTCAATTAGAAATTCTGTAATGGATTTTTATTACTTCAAGATAATTACCCGTATGCGGGCCTAGGATGTTATTCTAACAGTTTCTAGGGGGTGTACTTAAACCTTGTATGCCTTTTGAATAGAAGAGCAGATTCGAATGGCGCTTTCGATATTCTAAAGCTCATGCCTGAACTTAGATTTTCGGAAAATTTGATATCGATCGGTGCATAAAATTCGGAGTAAACTCAAAAATCCAAATTTTTAAAAAATGTTTTTTTTTTTAAATACACCAAAGAGGAAAGTACCATGGGCCCAGACTTGGCCCAACTTTGTCGAATCTTGGGTCAGACTTGTAAGCCAGTCTTGCTCCAGTCCTGGTAAAAGTCTGGAATGATTATCTCAAGCCAAGCCTGGTTGTCAGACCTGGCCCAGGCTTTGTCGCCAGACCTGGCCCATACATAAAAAAAACGAATAAATTTAATTTTAAAAAATTTTATTATTATTAACCTTGTAGAGTTCATGATCATTAACGCTTAAACTATCTAAGGGAAGTAACGCTTAAACTATCTAAGGGAAGTAAATGATGAGAAAAAACTCGGTGAAAATTCTGCTGGGCTCTGAGCCCGAACTGCCGTCCTTCTGATTGCTGGGTCTGAACGTTCGCTACTGGACAAACCTACTAATATTGAACTGATACCTTTTTATGATCTACTTATTAAACCATAAGTATAGCCAAACTTAGGTAATCCTATTTTGGCCCAAGTTTGGGTTGCCGTTCGGACGGCCAAGGCAGGGACACCCAGTATCGGCCCGAGCTCGGGTAGTCCTTGCAACGGCCAGAACTGAGTACCCAATAAAGCCAAGCATCGGCCAATATAGATGTGCCAAAGCTAGGTTCCCCAGTGCTGGGCCAAGTAGGGGTCCGTCAATCAACTCTGGCAGCTCCTGCATGGGTATTTTCATTAACTATTTAACTGATTGATTTTAAAATCTAATCCGTTCTTTTCCACATCAAGCAACATCGAATGCTGTACGTCCGGTCAAAATCAGTAGGTCGGTTCGAAACATATCGATGACGAATAATTTCCAAAAAAGTGTTATTTTGAAATATCTTCTAAATTTCGAGACAGATCAATTTTTTACAAAAGACTTCATGTTTTGAGCATAAAAAACTACATGAAATGTTCTAAGGCCCGTTTCAATCGGTTAATTCATTAAAAAGGTATATTGGTTTAAAATTTTGAAAGAAACAGTTTAAAAATAATTAAATATTTTTAAATAACTTTATTGAAACCTGTGAAAATAACTACATTTATTTATTAAATATTTCAAATTCATAATTTTTTCAATTTTTTAATACCCATTGGGAGGAACCCTTGTCTTTTTTTACTAATTTTAATTTCAGCAGGTTAGTGACTGTTTTCACTGTAGGATTTTTTTTTTTCAATTTTCACAATTTTGCCCTCCATTTTATGGTTTTTTTTTCCTTCCTCTTTTGTTGTTTTTTTCTCCTCTGCAAATGAAATAAAATTTGCTTACTATAATATATACTGTCTCATTTTTTTTTTTTTAGTTAATATTGCTACGGCTGAAATAAGTTTACACAAAAGTGACTGTGCTGAATTAAAGCTTATATTAAACTTATGACACTTGATTGACCCTTTAATCGTACCGTTAAGTCTTGTAGAGACTAGGTCGTGTCATTTCAGAGCAACATTTTTTTTAAGTGCATGGGAAAAAAAATCATAGTGCAACACAAAAAAAAAACTTCGCGCAAGAAAAAAATTCTATGTCGATTACAGACCTAGCTCATTGAAAAAATCGATTTCCCGTTTAAATAACACGGGAAAATTTTATTTTCAACTTTGAGTATTTTTAACTCGTTAACTAATCAATAGATCGAAAAGACTAACACAGTTTGTGCAGGAAATTGTACGCGCTACAAAAAAGGTCTCTTATCATTTTTTGATAAATCTATCTGTTCAAAAGTTATTGGAGTTCGAAGTTAAGTTCTAGTAAATTTCGAGATCTTTTTACTTTTCCGGTGAAACTATCAGACTTATCACAAAATTTCATAGGATCATTTTTATTGAAAATTTGATTGCCTACAAATTATTATTCATAATGTTTTTTCAAATACCGCATTGTTTTGTAGTTATTTTTATTTTAATTTCAAGCTCTTAAAAAAGTAGTGGTGTGATCGATTTAAAGAGCTCAACATTGAAATCAAAATAACTACAAAACAATGCGTTATTTGAAAAAATATTATGAATAATAATTTGGAGGCAATTAAATTTCCAATAAAAAAGATTCTATGACATTTTGTGATAAGTCTGATAGTTTTATCGGAAAAGTAAAAAGATCTCGAAATTTACTAGAACTTAACTTCGAACTCCAATAACTTTTGAACAGATAGATTTATCAAAAAATGATAAGAAACCTTTTTTGTAGCGCGTACAATTTCCTACAAAAATATGTATAAGTCTATTTAATCTATTGATTAGTTAAAGAGTTAAAAATACTTAAAGTTAAAAATAAAATTTAAACGGGAAATCGATTTTTTCAATGAGCTAGGTCTGTGATCGACATAGAATTTTTTTTCTTGCGCAAAAATTTTTTTTTGTGTTGAACTATGATTTTTTTCCCATGCATTTAAAAAAAAATGTTGCTCTGAAATGACACATCCTAGTAGAGACATAAGAACTAATTAAATTGAAACTAGCTACAATTTTAAAACTACTCTCCAATAATATATATATAATATATAAATATATATATATATATATATATATATATATATATATATATATATATATATATATATATATATATATATATATATATATATATTAGGGTGGCCCAAAAAAACGGACTATTTTTTTTTCGATCTCGCGTGAAAATTTGTTGGTTTACGATGTTTTAAGAAGCCTCTCCAAAAATCAGCTCGATAAAAAATTTTTAAAAGGTCGCTCACGAATTTTGAAAATATAAAAAATGATTGAAATTCGGATTTTTTACTTCTAAATTTTTCCTTTCTCGTGGCAGCATTAGTTTATATTTGTAAAATCATGACAATTCTGAAAATTTCAGCCCAAAATTTAAATATTTAAGCGGCGCTCAAGAATTTTGATTATTAACTGATAATATGTGATTAATACTTTGAATTAGTTTTTGTATTTTTTTATAACTCAATTATTGTCATTCCACTAAAATATAACTTTTGCATAACCAAAAATATACAGGACAGTCTTAAACAATAAAATTTGCTAAGTTTTGAATAAGCGAAAAAACTTAAAAATTGAATTAAAAAATAGAAAAGTATGTAAATAACTTATTATTTTTATTTCTCGGGTTATATTTTCATTTATTGTGATGCAAATTGATGATGAAAAAATCGAGAAGCTTTATTATCAATATTCAAGGGTCGCTCGAAAACATCCAAAAGACAGCACTCGGAAACATTCAAAATTCTTGAGCGAGGTTTAAATATTTAAATTTTTGGCTAAAATTTTCAGCGTAGTCATGATTTTACGAATATAAACTAATGCTGCCACGAGAAAAAAAAAATTTTGAAAAAAAAAATCCGAATTTCAATCATTTTTGAAATTTTCAAAATTCGTGAGTGACCTCTTGAAAATTTTTTATCGAGCTGATTTTTGGAGAGGCTTTTTAAAACATCGTAAACCAACAAATTTTCATGCGAGATCGAAAAAAAAAAAATAGTCCGTTTTTTTGGGCCACCCTAATATATATATTTGGGTGCTTCGTTTCCGGCGAAAGTATTTTTTTTGTTGCTCATCAAGCAAAATATTGTTTTTTATGCTAAAACAAAAATTCCTGCCAAGTTTGAGCTCTTAATTCCAATCCTAAGTACTTTCCATTTGATTTCCAAGATTTCCCATTTAAAATACACGTAAATTAAATTACTTTCTTTTTAACTTTCTAATACTCAGCTGCGTTTTATGATATCAACGCGGTTTTGGTCGCAAATTGAAGGACATTTGGTTTTCTTCAAAAGTGCTCATAGTAACTTAGTTGTAATTCCAGCTGTTTCACTGATGTCCACTGAGGATGTCATTTTTCGTATTAAATTGATCTTTATTGGCTCGCAGAACGTAATCCAATGAATGCACACCGAAAATGTAAATGGGAATTTTATAGGAAATTTTATTCCCTTTAAAAAAAGCCGAGTATTAGAAAGTTAAAAAAAAGTAATTTAATTTACGTGTATTTTAAATGGGAAATTTTGTAAATCAAATGGAAAGTACTTAGGATTGGAATTAAGAGCTCAAACTTGGCAGGAATTTTTGTTTTAGCATAAAAAACAACATTTTGCTTGATGAGCAACAAAAAAAATACTTTCGCCGGAAACGAAGCACCCTAATATATATATATATATATATATATATCAAATTGATTCAAGAAAATCAACTCTTTTTTTTTAATCCCGCATTGAAATATCTTCAACCAAAAAAGGCGTCTATGAAAACCAGAGCTCAATTTTAATATTGAGAGGTCGCGCATCGCAGTATTTTATTTTCCATTTCAATAAAACGGGAAAAACAATTTGATTTTTTTTTTAGGATTTTCTAGCTCACAAACCAATCAACGGATTGTTATGTACGATAAATATTTTTGTAGGAAATCGAACGCTCTGCGAAAAATGTTTTTTATCATTTTTTGATAAATCCATTTTTTCAAAAAATACTTGAGCTTCAAGTTAAAATTATAGCAAATTTTGAGATCTTTTTACTGTTCCGGCGAAACTGTCAGACTTATTACAAAATATCATAGGAACTTTTTTGTAGGTAATTTTATTCCTGACAAATTATTACGAATAAAGTTTTTCGAAATTCTACATAACTTTCTAGTTATTTTCATTCTAATGTTAAGCTCTTAAATAAATAATTTTCTGATTGATTTTAAAAGCTTGACATTAAAATGAAAATAACTAGAAAACATCATTTATTGTCAATTTTGAGCTAAACTATCAGATTTATCCACAAATCGTTATAAGCTCTTTTTTGTAAACAATTTAATTCATTGCACATGATTTCTGATAAAGTATTTTCGAATTCTACATAACTTTGTAGTTATTTACATTTCAATGTCAAGCTCTTAAAAACAATAATCTGATCGATTTCATGGGCTTGACATTAAATTGAAAACAACTAGATAACAATGCGGACTTGAAAAAAATTTGATTGGGAATAATTTGTAAGGAATAAAAGTGTCTACAAAAAAGATCTTACGACATTTTGTGATGTCTGATAATTTCCCTGTAAAAGTAAGAAGATCTCGAAATTTACTACAAATTTGACTTCAAGCTCCAATAACTTTTAAACAGATGGATTTTTCAAAAACTGATAAGACTTTTTTTTTTGTAGAGCGTTAGATTCCTTACGAAATTATATCAAACTTAGAGACTACGATATTTTTCAGATTGAAAAGCTCATGACGTTTAAGATGTCTTATATTTTTTGCGTGGATAGCTAAATAACGAACAGATAATTAAATTTTTGAGTGTTGAGTTCAAAAATATTTCTCTGTATCAGTACTCAAACCAAAATCTTATCCATTTCAAGTTCATGATATGAGTTACAGTTCAGCGCAGTCCCTTTATTGTATAGCTCACTTCATTTCTAACAGTTTCAGCTATACAGTTGAAAAATTCGTGTTAAATTTAACACAAATCACATGTCCCAAAGGGTCCACTAAATTTTTAGGTTAATTTAACAAATTGTACTTGTGTCAAACAATAATATAAGTTTAAAACTTGTTGAGATCAGATCACACATTCGACTTTAGTCATATTTACACTTGATTGTGTGAAGTAAGTGACACACAATATGTAACCATCGAATTTTTATACATAAGCACACAAAATTTTCGACTGCCGGGAAAAAATGATCAGACCTGATCAGATATGAACAGGCATGAGTCTTCAGGTCCGATCAGATATGAAAAATGACCGGGTCTGACCAGACCTGGCCAGGCATGTTCAGGTCTGATCAGGTATGTTCATGTCTGTTCATGCTCATCCAGGTAAAAAAATTATAGAAAAAAAATGGCCCTATATAATTATAAATAATTATGTATAGCTACATACAATTATATATAATTATTTCTATAAAAATGAAAAAAAAAAAAAAATCGAACTTGCACAGGATTTGAACCGTGGACCTTGCGCGCGACAGTTTAACCCGCTACCTGTTGACCTATGAGATTGACTTAAAAGGTAAATTTCGTATGAACTTCAAGTAATAAAAATCTTACACGTGATAGATTCTTGGTCAACAAAATTTTATATCTTATACATGATAGATTTTTAGTCGACAAAATTGTATATCTAATTTATTAATTTTTGATTTATAGTTATATGAAATTATTTATAATTATAACTACGTTAGCTATATATAATTATAACTAAGTTAGTTATGTTGAATTATAACTAAGATTTTAAATTTAATCCCATATATCAGGCTGGATCAGACATGAACAGGCATGAACAGATATGATCAGACATGGACAGGTATGATCAGGCCTGAGCGTATTTAACGCTTCAGACATGAACAGATATGAACAGACATGGACAGGTATGATCAGGCCTAAGCGTATTTAACGCTTCAGACATGAACAGATATGAACAGGCACGGGCAGGTATGATCAGGCCTGATCATGTCTAATTTCAGGCCTGGTCATACATGAATAGGCATGATCAGGTGGCATGATCAGGTCTGATCATTTTTTCCCGGGTGTGTAAACTTAAAACTGTACGATTCAGGAAGACAAGTAGTTGAAGATAATTCAAAAATTTTTTAACTAATGAATTACTTCTCTTACCATTACCTTCTTCGGTTGCACCATCATCGATTCTTACGTCGTTGTTCGGTAGTGTAATCATTCCTTCATCCATAGATTTATACGATGAATTATATTCATCAGTAGTAGCAACGCTAGCAACAGTAGCAGTTGTAGCAGCAAACGCATCAGTAACTTCATTCAATTTTTTTGAATAAGCTAGTTATTCAAATAATAATTAATATCATTCATATTATTATCATACTTATTTAATTAATTTTTTTAATGACTTATGCGGTTTTAAAACACATGTAATTGAGAGTGAAATTATTATATAGTTCCGACACGACATACAGCGCTCGAAAATTTAACCTCCAGAGCACACAGTTGAAAAATTTGTGTTAAATTTAACACAAATCACATGTCCCAAACGGTTCACTTAGTTTTTTGTGTTAATTTAACATATTATACTTGTGTCAAACAATAATATACAGGTTTAAAACTTGTTGAGTTCAGATCACACCTTCAACTTTAGTTAAATTTACACTTGATGGTGTCGAATACTTGACACAAAATATTTAACCATTAAACTTTTATACACAAGAACACAAAATTTTCAACTGTGTAGGGGTTATAAAAAAGTATTATTCTTACCGTTTCTAATTTTTGCAATGATGTTTTCTTTAACCGTCAAATCTTCTTCATTCATCACTCATAACGATTTCTTCATCATCTATGTCTTCACCTTCAATTCTCATTTGTTCCTCTATCTCATTCAATTTTTTTTCATTGCTTTCTTCTTCATCTTCATTTATAGTTTCTTCCTCACCACAAATCACTTCGTCATTGCACATTGCTTCTCCATAATTTTTAATTTCTTCTCTTTCATTGTTTGTAGTTGTACTCGAGTCTAAAAGTTTCAGCATTGCAGTAGTCATTTAAATATAAGGTTCAGTTCGAAGTAGTTAATTTATTCTAAAGCTAAGTTCAGGTTTAATAATTTCAGCTAAATTATACATTGATAGAATTAGGTTTACCTTCAATTATTTCCTCAGTTTCCTCGATGTCATCAGCATCTTTTTCAATACCTGTTTCAATCATATCATCTGCCTTTGCACTTTTTATAGTTTGTTCATAGCTTATCTCAAAACTTAAATCACCATTGTCGCCTAAGAATTATTATTTATATTATTGTTATAGTTATTTTCATTATTATAATATATCGTTACAATTTTATCGTTATCAGCTTACTTCGACGAAATTTTATTAGTTTAGTCGCCAATTCTAAAAATTCCATTGGAGTCATTTGTTTCAACTCTAGCTGAGCATTTAAATTTTGTATTATCGATTCTTTATTTCTATTTTTTATTTGACCTCTTTGACGTTTTTTTAAATCCATTACTGCTAAATAATCTCGGTATGCTTGGTTTTGTTCATCAACTAGTTTTCCTATTTTAAAATAATAATAGTTGTTTACGCATATACATTACTTTTCGCATAAAATTTAGGAACCTTTTTTTTTACAATAAGGATTTCTAAAATAAAAATTCTATGAATTCATTAATGAACTGATCTGAATAACGCTTGCTTCAATAGATGCTGCTTTTAAACATAGTGATAAAAATGAAGAAATTCGATTGATTAAGAGTTAGGAAAATGATTATAAAATTTTTTTTTTAATTTTCTTTTACGATAAGTCTCAAACAAACAAACCGATTTCTATGTTTCGAACAAAAATTCATAAAGCTTTAAGCCCTTGAAATCGAATGAAATTTCCAAATCGATTCGTTTAGCCTTCTGAAACTATTGAAGAAAAAAAATTCTTTAAAAAATTTAACTAAAACCTCTAAAAATGAATTTGGTTATCGAACTATGACTCTCATGACATTTTTCGTAGCAAATTTAAGGCCTGACAACAGTTTTATACTTATTTTTAAAAAAGCAGTAATAATTTTAGGGTTATTTTATAGAGAAATCACTTAACAATAGGGTATCATTAAAATTTTACTAATTTAATTAATTATGCCAATATTGATCAAATGTGCGTATAAAAGAAATGAAAAAACGTATCTTTTTTACTGTTTCGTCACGTTAAAATTTAATTCTTCGAGTTACAGCGTTATGTCATAACAATTCCATCTATTTATCAAAATAAGCATTAGTTTCTTACGACCCATACGGAAAAAATATATATCCGGATATATATTTTTTTCGTATGGAGATCCAAAAAACGTATCTCGAGTTACAACGTTTTGTCATAACAGAAATTAATTTTTCTGTTAAATTGTACTCAAATTCTGTTAAAACTTTAAACGCTATTGTCTCGAAACTATAATTTTTGAGATACGTCGTTTTGTCATCACAGGGCAATTTATTTTCATTATTTTAATAATGAACAGATAGGTGGTTCGAGCTCAAAAATAGCGAGAAACTTTAGGGATAGCTTGCAGAGTCAACCGCTTTTCAAAATTTTTTTTTACGCTATTATAGTTTTTGATTAAAAAAAAAAAAATACACATTACTTGTAAATTTCCAAATAGACGGACTTGCTCCAAATCTATTGTTCAAACCACGATTCCATGTTTCATTAGAGTTGTTTGTCTTTCTAACATTTTTAAATTGCGACCACTCTTCTGGCTCTCTGGCTTTAATCCATTGACGTATATAATAATTAAAGAATTTTTTCATTCTATCAAAGATGTTCGGATTATCTATACGAGTAATAATCTTAATTAAGGCATTCGGGATTTCTGTGGCAGGTAAATACGCTAAAGCCATAATTTGCCTCAAAATATCATCAACAATTAAGTCTTCTTCTGACTGTTCATTTGGCTGATTTTTACAAAGACGCTTTATTGCTCCGGTTTTCACAGCGTTTTTGGTAATAGCCTAAAAAATTTGTATTACATAACTAAGAAAAATTCAAATTTATAATACTCTGCTATTAAGCGGTCATTTACTTAAAATCGCGATAGTGTAACACGAGATTAAGGTTTGTGGTGCGAATTTATAGGGATCTTATGCAAGTGTCCAAAAATCAAAATTTTATGAACCACTGTTTTACCCCTGACAGATCCGATTCATTGTGATTTACCGTAATTCACAGTAAATCACGATTAAGTCACAGTAAACCACGGTGGAATCACTGTGAAATAACCGTTACTATTTAAGGAAATTCAGTACGGCAAATAACCCTAAAATCACTGTAATATACCGTAGTTTTAATCAGATTCACAGTGATCCGTTCGAGATTTACGGTGATTTCACCATTAACTTTGGTAAATTACCTAGAATCAACATGATTAAGATAATTCACTGTGATACGGTTATTTAGCGTGAATCACAATAAATTGGATCTGTCAGGAGTACAGCCAAGTAGCATAAAATATAATTTATCATCATTACTCACAAAGTTCGATTTGAGAAAAATTGAAACTACATAATTTTTTATTTTCACGAAAATCCAATTTTAGTTACTTATTATTTAAGGAGGTTCGAGACCGATTATCTTTCTAGGGGATCTCGTAGATTTTCTATTGTATTTTTGCAAGATTACAACTCCTACACACCAAAATTTCATTGATAGAACATATTATAAATTGACTTAGTTTTAAGAATTAACACAATATATTTTTATTATTATTGCACTAAATCATAGAAAAATTTTTTTTAAATCAAATAATTTTTTTTAATAAAATAAGTGATTAAAAAATAAATGCGGAAGTACGGCAACATCGCGCTAGTTTGTAGTAATTTTTTTGTGTACTGTTGTTGGTCACAAGGTTTATTACTAACTGGAGCTCAGGTCCGACACCAATGATTATTAGTCATTCAAATTTCCCGCGGTTATCATTTTACGCTGTTGCCGTCGTTTCTTAGCTTCACGACACATGTGACGTCATTAACTAAAATTCGCCTCTTATTTTATTAATAATTTAATAACAAACCCATGATTAAACTTAAAAAAAATATTAATGTGTTCAGAAATGTTTAATTATTTGATACTAAATAATATGTAGCGATGGTATTATTGTAGCAAAAGCTATAGCTATTTGAAAAATTATTCCCATTTACGCCCGTGTATACGGACGAATTTTGAAAATTTATTTCTCGAAAACGGTGTAGTGAATCGATTTGAAATTTTAACAGTGATCTTTTTTTTTATAACTCTTTCGGTGAAAAAAATTTCAGAATTTGGGTATTATTTTGAAAATCAGTCTCGAACCTCCTTAAGCATTAATCTAAATATGAGCAGAAAAATATACGATTTGAAGATAAATATAATCACAATATATATTAGGGTGTGTCAAAAAAAAATGATTTTTTTTTTTTTGGGTCTCATAGTCTCAAAAGTTTCCTTCGGACCTAAAAAAAATCCTCCTAAAAAATCAGTTCAATATCTCGAAAATTGAGCTGGCGGTTTACAAGTTCATTTTCTCATTTAAAATACATGTAAAAAATTTTTTTTTAGTTTTTCGAGGAAAAATCAAAGAAAAATTTTTTTTTCCAATTTTGAATTTCACATCCTTATAGGAAATTAAATTCCCTACAAAAATGTTTTGAATAGTCATGCTCGTAACTACAATATAAAAAAAGTTACAAGCCCCCTAAGTTCGAAAAAATATTTTTTTTTTTTATGTATAATTATTGTTTCTACTTTTTTGTTATTAATTGGTGGTATTTTCATCTTTTAATTTTAATTTGCAATCTTTTATATAATATCTATTGCAAGAGAAGATCTCAAAATTTAATATAAATTCGAATTAACCTCAAATAACTTTTGAGCAAATATAGATTTACCAAAAAAAGATAAGAAACTTTTTTTGTAGAGCATTCAATTACTTATAAATATATCTCTGCCAATTATTCCTATGATGCATCGTTAGCTACTTATAAAAATCAGAAGACGCGAAAAAAATTGTTTCCATGTTATTCTTATGGAAAATAGAAAAGTGCAATGCGGAACCTCTTAATGTTAATATTAAGAGCTCTAATTTCGACAGGCGTCTTTTTTTAGCTAAATGAAACTTTTGAACATGTTTGCGAGAAAAAAAAAATTTTGTTATTTTTTGAATCACCCTAATATATATATTATAAATTTATCAAAAAAGTATTCATGTTTAAATATTTATAATTTAATGACAATGTTATTTCCATTATTTTATACTTTGGAAAGAACCAATAATTATTATTTTTTATTCACGAATTACTCATTATAACCACTTCTTAATCAGTATTAGATAACAGTATAATTTTTAATAATTATTATATTATTAACACGACTTTCGTTGTTATTACACTTTAAAAAATCACTGAAACGAAGAAAAACGTTATCGTCACTTGGTTATAAAATTTCAACTTTTGACCTATTACGTTTAAGATCCGTTAAGCGATAATCCCGTCATCAAATCCTTATTAAGCAAATGAAAATCTTTAAAAAAAAAAAACGTTCCGAGAGGGGTTAAATAGTTAAAAAATGTAATGCCTCTCAGAGTGTTTTGTTGAAAATTTTCATTTGTTAACGAAGCATTTTGTGTTTTACGTTTTCATTTAATGCACAAGTGATGCAAGGATACAATTGTTTAACTCAATGAATGTGAGCGAGAAAAAACTTAACACATGACAGACATAACAGAGAGAAAGATAAAATTGATATAGTATTATAAAGCACCAATGGCAATCCAATTAAAAATCAAATTGAATTTTATTTAAATTAAATTATTAAAAACATCTTAAGCACTACTTAAGAAGAGAATGTTATGAAAAAAAAAATCACGAAAAAATAACGATATGAATTTTGTATCAATTTGTGGTACCATATTCAATTCAGTGATAAGGAAAGTTCTATGCCGCAGTATATTGACTGTATAGGATAAAATGCATTGGATACAAAAATCATATTACTATTTTTTCCGTGGGGTAATAGTCTATTGTACAACAAGTGCGGTAAGTTGTCGATTGCCTATAAAAGTGAAGATGAGCGCATGATCGAAGTGAGTGTACTCATTCTATCGTATGGGAAATCGACAACAACGCAGGAATTGAAGATACTTATTTTTATTATTAATGCGATATGAGTAGTATTTTAGCACTCGCTGTTTTGTCCTCCAAGGAACATTCTTCCGATTCAACTGTTGCCGCGACATTTGTATGGACTAAACGATAATCTGAATGCCACTAGAATTAAACTTGCGTGCGACAAGTTTACTTGTCGCACTCAAATTTTTTTCTCGCACGCAGATAATCGTATAACACGCACAAATGTCGTGAAAACAGTTGAATGAGCAAATAAGCTATTTGGCGAACAAAAGAGTGTGCAAGATAACACGTATATTGCATTGATGATAAAAAGAATACTATATTACATAGCTAGGCCAGTAAAATTAGGAAAGTCTCAGATCACATGCAATTGTTGGTCGAGGCGAAGCCGAGGCTGACAAACATGTGGTCTGAGGCTTTCTTTTTACTGACCAAGGTGCGTATACTGTTTTTCTGCTTGACGGACCCAGAAAGTCGTAACTTCGTTCAGGGCAGCGGCCCAAAAGTTGCCACTTTCCGGCCGGAGGACAGAAAAATTATAATTAAAAAGTTCATAATACTTGACAGTAGTGAAACAGGCATAATTGGATTTGAACCCCAGGTATAACGTTTCTTAAAGCATTTCTACTAGCTAATTCAAAATCCAAGTGAATTATCGGTTCAAGTTCTTTAATTTGTGGGCATAAAGTATTGCAGAGAAATTTGAAGACTTCTTCATACGCGGTGGTTGATTTAGACTCCATCAATGCGTACATAAAAGGTCGGGCCTGTGATTAAAATTATATGTCATGATTTTTAACATAAAATACAAATTTTGTAGGATTTTTTCTAGTAAATGTTTCTGGTAAAATTATATGTTGTGCACGGAGAAAAAAATACCATTATAATTACAACAAAAATTTTAAATGAAAAATTACAATGTGTAAGGAAAATTACTCTGATTGGTATAAAATCACTTTTTTTTCAAATTTTTACTTTCTGGATTATAATTTTTACCTGTTGAAAAAATTGTAATTTAAAAAGGAATATTAACGGAAATAATTAAAAAGAAACTCACAACTTTAATAATTGTTCCTATGGAATCGTCATTTTTGATTTATTAAAAGGTAAAAAGGCGTTTATCATTTTAAGTAATAAAAAGTAAATTTAAAAACTAAAACCTGACTACTAAAAAATCAAGCTCTAAAAAGTATTAACAAAGAAAATATTTTTATCTGAAATTGTTATCTACAAACTATTCAAGGATCATGATCAACACGACTGGCCCGTGAACTAAAAAAAAGAGTACTACTAGAAGTAGTGCATTCAATATTACTCTATGGAGCTGAAATTTGATCTGATTTCGGTAATAGATCAGGAGTCGCGCAATGTTCTACGATTACCAGGTGGTTTTAAAGGTAACCAGGGCAGCTATTATATGACGGTAGGTTTACGGTAGTCTTACCGTGCGGTAACTTACCGTAGTTGTACCGTAACCTACGGCAGTGTAACGGCATCTATACCGTAAAATTACGGTAGAACGAGGGCAAATTGTGGTAGAACTGCGACAAATTATGGTACACAGAAAAAAAAAATTCTCGACTGAAGGTAAATATTCTTGATTCAAGAAAGTTTTTTTGGAGACCTAAACTTTCTCAGATAAAATAGAAATCTTCTCCGATCAAGACAAATTCTCTTGGCTCAAGAAAATCTTGACTTGGTTCCCGAAAACGTTTGTCTTCAAAAATATTTTCTTGACTCAAGATAACTTTTTTTTCTGTGTAGTACTACGGTAGGATTACGGTGATAATACGGGTTACGATAGAGCTACGATAAATCACAGTATGTTATGGTATTACGGTAATATACCGTAACCTACTGTAACGTACCGTAATTTACCGTAATATTGGGTCCGCCATAGAATTTTCAAAGAAAATTTCTTTCTATGTAATCTGTAACAGTTATTTATAAACTTACTTGATTTCCCTTATAAATTTGGATAGTTAAAAATTGACGAGATTTTATTTTTTGTGGCCTTACGTTAAATGTTCCATCAATGGAAAATTCCAATGACCCTTTTTCTGAATTGTTCAGTAATTTTTTCATATAGTCTAAATCATAAAAAACTGCCGAAACGTAATTTTCATCGCCAACTTTTTTAACTTCTAATTTTCCGTGATTATATTTTAATAAATTTTTCCACTGATCACTTTCCAAATATTCTGCATAATCTTCAAGGGTTTTTGGGTGAGGAGGAACAACTTTTCTTTTGTCACGGTGCATTGTAGGTTTTTTACTTTCGTAATCAACTGGTGAAGCATTTGGATGTCTATTAAATGAATAATTAAAAAATTTTTATGACAAAATAGACAATTAAACTTTTTTAAACAGGCTTGATGTAAACTTCTGTACTTTTTAATAGCTCTTAAAATAATATGTTGTACAACGAGTGAGGTAAGTTGTAAAAATTATCGAAATAAAAAAATTTTAATGTACTACATTTTTAAAACGGACTAAAAAGTAAAAAATAATTTCTCTGAGCCTCATGAAGATTTAAAACCTCATACACTGTGAAAAAATCCCATTAAATTTTACTATAGGTGTATTGTAACCACGGACTATAAGAAAACTGGTACAAAATTTACAAGTGTCCCATAGTAAACGTATGCGCATAGGTCCCAATCGTGCCATCTGCGCATACCGTTTACTATGGGATACTTGTAAATTTTGTACCAATTTTCTTATGGTCAGGTGTAACAATGTACCCATAGTAAAATTTGTAGAAAATTTTTCACAGTGTACAGATTCCGAACTTCCTATAGACAGTTCAGAAAATTTATGATTGTGAATTCTTAATAGCTATGAAAATATTTGTAAGATTTCGAACGAAAAACGTACGGCGCCTGTAACAGATAATTAATGTATTAACAGTTTAATTATGAGAGAAAAAACTGGTTTTCTAAACAATGAAAAACATAGTTCAATGAAGCCTCCACTATTACCCTCAGTTTAGATAACTAATATATAGTTGTAAAATGTACGATGATATCATAGTTGTTTTAACTGTTTTATAGTTCAATGAACGATGACAATAACAAACGTGACTAAGGAAAAAATGGTATTCTTATTACAAGAAAATAATGAAGAAAAATCCTCAATTACATTCGTCGACGACTTAAATCATGCTAAATTCATGAAATTATAGTCGTACAATTGCTGAAAAATTTGTGTTTCTACTGAAGTATGTTCTGAGAAATAATATCGAATAGTTACCACAACAAAACAAATGCTTCATTAAAACTACTACTGTCAAATAGTTTCGGACACTATGATATACTTCAAGAAACTAAAAATATTAGTTAAGGTGACTATTTTTCCATTCCCACCCCTTTCTAGTTACCACAACAATGCACTTTTCTCTCAGTGTAACAATTTCACTGCACTGCAAATGATATGAACCGATCCGTAAGTTTTCTCATTGATAGCTCCTCTCTTTATTTCTTACAGTTATGTATTGCATATGCCCCACGTTTTTCGTTTAAAATCTTACAAGTATTTTCATAGCTTTTGAAAATTTACAATCATAAATTTTTAGGACTATCTGTAAAAAGTTCGGAATCTGTATGGAGTTATTTAAATAGGAAATGTTAATTGAATGGGAAATCGATAATTGCGATGTGGTAGTTGTTAGAATTAATATTAAGAGTTTAAACTTTAACAGTATTTTCTTTTCGTCATCTCGAACAATTTATTCCATATAATTTTTGAAAAAAAAAAAAAAAAAAAATATTCGATTTTTTTGAATCTGCGTCTAAAGTGTATATGAAGGTGATTCGAAAAAAAAAAAATTTTTTCGCTCTTATCCCCTGAAACGTTAATGGTTGCCGAGAAAAAATTTTTTACAAAAGATGGGCTCTCCAGCTCAACTCTAAGAGGACACTATTTGAATTTTAATTTCCCATCTAATTAACATTAAAAATTTTTTTTTTTTTTTCATTAAAAGCTTAATAAAACTGTAAAAAATTTACAGTGTGAACGCAAAGTGAATGAAAAATGGATGATTTTTTATTTATCAACTCCCCCTTCAGAGTGAAATTTACTCTGAAGTGGAGTTTCGGAAAACATTAATTATATAAAAAAATACTAAAATACTAATATATACTAATAAATACTAATATTTACTCATGAGTTTCTAAAAAATTTCATAATCTAAAAAACATAGCATCTTAAGTTTAATTATTAACATCAAAATCAATTATTAATTTAAATAATTATGTTTCAATAATTAACAGTTGTTTCTATTAAAATAAAATACGCGTCATTCCGATATCACTTCGCCAAGAAAAAAATCTCTATTCACTCTGCATGTGAAGTGATTTTTTTTTTTAAATTCCGAAATTTCGAGTGACGGAGTGAATTTAGATAGAAATTAAATCCGCATTCACTCCGGATTCACTTCCGATTTTTTACAGTGTACTCGTAAGCTACGGAATATTTCTGACATTAATGCATATGTCTTGAAAGCTGATTCCTCAAGCTTTCCAAAACCCTATGATGAGTTAAAAGAATTAGAATAACAATACCACACTGAAAAAGACCACCGGGGTAAGTCCAAGCGGTGTAGGCGTTAAAATCGGCGGTGTTAAATTTTAACACCGAAAGCAGTGTGAAAATAACATCGCCGCCGGTGTAAATATACTAGACCGGTGTTAAAATAACGTCACCGCCGGTGTAGATTAGGGTGTTTCATTTAAAACGAACTTTTTTTTTTTTTAGCGGACACAAGAAAATTTTGTTATTTATGTTAAAAGAAAAATTCCCTAAAAATTTCAGCTCTTAATTTTAATTTTAAGTACTTCCTATCGAGCATCAAAGTTTTCCCATTTAAAAAGCATGTAAATCGAATAACTTTTCTTTAAAATTACTATAACTTAGCCCGATTTTGAGCTATCGTTTTGAAACCAGTTTTTATTTGTAGAGTATTTGTTGCTTTTCAAAAGTGTATACGATGATTTTGGTCTAACTCGATCCACGTCGATTTTATCAGCTCCGAAAGACAAATTTTCACTTTTTTCATTTATTTTTGTTAATAGTGAAGAAATGGTTCATCTCACAACAAATATGCATAGGACCAATCTTTTAGGAAATTTTACGCTCTACAAAATTGCTCATGACACTCATATTGCTCAAGTCCACTGTTCATGAGATACATGCATTTTAACATTTTACAATAAAAAGATTAATACCATAGTAAGCTCACAATTTTTTTTATTGTAAAATGTTAAAATGCATGTATCTCATGAACAGTGGACTTGAGCAATATGAGTGTCATGAGCAATTTTGTAGAGCGTAAAATTTCCCAAAAGATCGGTCCTATGCATATTTGTTGTGAGATGAACCATTTCTTCACTATTAACAAAAATAAAGAAAAAAAGTTTGGAAAATCCAAAAGTGCACGCCTCATAACGCTTTTTAATTTTTAAGTCAAAATAACTTGTATTTCTAAATTAAAGATTAAAACAAAAAAACATTTTCGCTACGATTACGCCACTGTTTATGTCAACATTTGACGTCGAAAAAATAGAAGGAAAATTAAAAAAGAGTTGTGCAAAAATTAGCCGCTTGGATGCAGCACCGGTAAAAAGCCCACCGCAAAATATATCTATATATATGTTTGCAAATATATCCGTCAGAGGTTAGCACCAGCGGAAAAAATATATACGGGATTTTGTATACAAAAACACTATCAGTCATCACTTTTAATTAAATATAAAAAAAACTATAGAAACTACAATAGTGAATATCGAAAGGGTTCATCTTGAGAAAATTCTGAACAAAATAAAAAAAAACCGCTTTCGATACGATAATTTTTTCGGCAGTTATCATGACTACATCCCAAAAAAGTGTATACATACAGACATCCGGACGTCCAAGTAAAATTTTTTTAAACTTTTTTTTTCTTTAAACTAACAAAACAAATGTTTTTGAAAAAACATTAAATAAGTTCTCTAAAGTCTATTCTTGATATACGTGTACTCATATTTATCCTATGAATGAAAGATGTACGTTAAGAGTCATTTTAAGACCAGAAAATTGCTTGGCCTTGATGTGTTGAGAGTAGAGCACAACCTCAAACGCTTCGCGTTATGAGGCGTGCAAAAGTGAAAATTTGTCTTTCGGAGCTGATAAAATCGACGTGGATCGAGTTAGACCAAAATCATCGTATACACTTTCGAAAAGCAACAGATACTCTACAAATAAAAACTGGTTTCAAAACGATAGCTCAAAATCGGGCTAAGTTATAGTAATTTTAAAGAAAAGTTATTCGATTTACATGCTTTTTAAATGGGAAAACTTTGATGCTCGATAGGAAGTACTTAAAATTAAAATTAAGAGCTGAAATTTTTAGGGAATTTTTCTTTCAACATAAATAACAAAATTTTCTTGTGTCCGCTAAAAAAAAAAAAATTTCGTTTTAAATGAAACACCCTAGTGTAGATATTCTTTACCGGTGTTAAAATATTTTACTTTGTGAATATTTTTACTTACTCGATCACTATACGTGTTAATAGATGATATTTTTTATTAATTTTCATATAGAACTGACAATTTTTGTGTTTTATAATCTCTAAACTTAATAGTCCAAGCGGACGCAGTTTACCCCACTTTTACACCGGTATTACTCCGCTTTTACACTGGTACCATTCAACACCACCGAATTACCCCTCCTACACCGGTATAATTTTATTTTAACACCGGGCGGAGTTAACATGAATCCATTTTTAACACCGCTCTTTTTACAGTGCAATAGAAGCTATCTGAAAATAAAATTTACATTTTTACCCTGCACTTTTTAAATTAAAAAAAATGTCGATTTCACATTTATAGATTTACATGGGTAAAAATGTAAATTTGATAGTTTTTCCTGTCATGTCTATAGTTTTTTTCCGTGTGTACTGATTTTTATCTAAGGATACAAAATCGCAAAGATTTTTATATTTAACTTTCATCAGCACTGCACTTACTATCCTAACGTTGTGTTATAATGTTAAGCTTAGAAATAGATTTAAAATCTGAAAAATTAACAAACTTTTGTAACGTTTCATTAAATATTATTTTCATATCCTGCCCAGAAATTTGAGATGAAATTTTTAAATCTTTATGAAAAGCTCTGTCTTCAGCTAGATTTGATTTTTTTCCATGATTATGTTCGACATTGATTGGTCCAAAATTTCCTTCTAAATCAATTGTTGATGTTGTTTGACAAGGAATATATGGTGGCTCGGATTGATAACGCCTTCTGTGTAAGCATTCTAAAATCCTAGTTAAAAAATTTTAATCGGTAATAAAATAACCTTGAATATATTGTAGAAAAAATAATTCGTATTTTATTGAAAACACATCAAAATTTTGATAGACCCCAAATTACGAATTTTAGCAAAAAAAGAACTCTCAATATTAATATTTAACACTAGCAATTGTATTTTTTTAAATTTAATTCGTGAAGTCATTGTTTTCAGTTTGATTTTCAAAAATCGATTTTTCATCAAACGCACCATTTTGTGGTCCTGAAAACCAATTCCTAATATTTTCAATTGTAATGCTCGGTCGGTATACAGATCCGAATTTATGAATAGTTGAAAAAAACCGGAAGGAGACTGTATGGCCTTGCATTATTAGATTTTTACATTATATAAGACATTATATTCTTAATGTAAATAAATAATGCCTCACGCAAAAATAAAAAAGTCTGACTGAAACCATTAAGTTACCGAAATTTTAAGAATTTGCAATTTTGATAGAGGAAAGTTCAAAATATTCTATGAATTTATGTAAACTCAGAACCGAAGACCTTAAAATGTAGAGATTATTATATTTTTAACCCAAATAATCAGGTGATTAATAAATACTCACGCTACGGGTTTTTTTTCACGGTATCCGTATTCTTTGATATTAAATGGGTATCCGTCGATAATCCTATTTAATTTAAATAACTCCTTTAACCGTGTTCTTTCATCATCGGATAGTTTTTGAGTTTTTCTTGCCTTCGGCATATTTTAATTATTAATATATATTAAAATTTTTTGTAATTTAAATTAGAGTTAGAATATATAATAAACAAATAGTAATGAAATTAATAGTAAACTAATTCAGAACTTTTATTTTAGAATTCAAAATACAAAAAATAACCAATGTTATTAATAAATCTTATGCAATGATTAATGTAACCTTATTAAATGATCACAAATTTTATCACTGTTTTGTTTTGTTTATGTTGCTAAGATTGAAACAAAATCGAAAGTATAATCGAATATTAAGAATGTTAATGTGCTAACGTCAAGTGAGCGCTATAGCTATAACTTTTAACGAAATAAGAAAAAAAATTGAATTTGTCGATGAACTTACAATGCTTTATTAATTTTTCCTATTTGTTCCAAATATTTTTTATATATTTATTGAAATATATAAGTAAATGTAAATTAATCAACACCATTAATTATTTAACAGATTTAACAATAATCTGTTATGTTTTAATCTCTTCAGTATGTGTATTAGGGTGTATCATTTTAGGGCAACTTTTTTTTTAACGCACTAACAGCTCCTAAACTTGCAGAAATGTAAAATAGTATGCCTGTTAAAATTAGTGCCCTCAATATTAATATTAACAGAGAACTCTTCACAATTTTATATTTCCCATTTAAATTTCGTGAGGACAAAAAAATTTTAAGTTTGGAATTGTATACCTTGGTAATGGCGTACTATATACAAATAAGTCCAGAATAAATTTTCGTAGAAAATTTAACGTTCTACAAAAAAAGTCTCTGATAATTTTTTTAAAAATCTATCTGTTTGAAAGTTATTGGAGCTTGAAGTCAAGGTTATAATTAATTTAGAGATTTTTTTACTTTTCCGGTGAAATTATCAGACAGCATCAAATATCATAGAATCATTTTTGTAGACAATTTTATTCCATAGAAATTATTTTTCATCAAGTTTTTTAAAATTCCACCGTGTTTCATAGTTATCTCCATTTTAATGTGAAGCTCTTGAAATTGATCAGCACACTAGTTTTTTTTTAGAAATTGACATTAAAATAAAAATTACTACGAAATTATGCGGAATCCGAAAAAACTTAATCAGAAATAATTTGTAGGATAAAAAATTGTCTACAAAAAAGAATCGATGAAATTTTATATGTTTAATGGTTTTACCGGAACAGTGATAAGATCTCGAAATTTACTATAAATTTGACTTCAAGCTCCAATAACTTTTGACCAAATGGATTTATCAAGAAATGATAATTGACTTCTTTTACAGAGCGTTGAATTCTCTACAAAACTGTACTTTGAGCTTATTTGTACAGTACGCTATTACCGAGGTATAAAATTCCAAACTTCGAATTTTTTTTTCCTATGTTATTTATATGGGGAAGAGAAAATCGCGATGAGCCATCTGTTGATATAAATATTAAGGGCTACAATTTTATCAGGAATCTTATTTTACCTTTCTGCAAGTATAGAAGCTGGTGGTGCGTTGAGAAAAAAAAGTTGCGCTAAAATGACAAACCCTTATGTGTTTTAGACTGATTCAAAAAAATCGACTATTTTTTTTTTCTTCATTATATCGAAAATATTGTTGGAAATGACGAAAAAAAAATACTGTGAAAGTTTGAGCTCTTAATATTAATATTAACAGCTGCCGCATCGCAATTTTCTATTTCCCGTTTAAATAACATGGGAAAATTTATTTTTTAAGCTTTGGAATTTTGTAGCTCACGGTGGGACCTAATACTTTTAAATGTTCAAGACATAATCTTATGGAAAATTTGACGCTCTATAAAAAAGGTCTCTTATAATTTTTGAATATTTTTATTTCTTCAAAAGTTATTCGAAGTGAAAGTTAGATTGACGATAAATTTTTATATTTTTTAAATTTTTTGACGCAACCATCAATTTTTTCGAAAAATTTTATAGGACATTTTTTATAGAGGATTTTATTTCCTATAACTTATCTTGAAGAAAATTTTCGATATTCCTCACAAGTCGTAAGTTATTTGCAATTAACTGGAAATCTTCTTAAAAAATCTAAATTTTGTTGCTTAAAATTAATTATATTAAATTTTCAGTTAATTGCAAATAACTTACGACTTGTGAGAAATATCGAAAATTTTCTTTGAGAAAAGTTATAGGAAATAAAATCCTCTATAAAAAATGTCCTATAAAATTTTTCGAAAAAATTGATGGTTGCGTCAAAAAATTTAAAAAATGTCAAAATTTATCGTCAATCTAACTTTAACTTCGAATAACTTTTGAAGAAATAAAAATATTCAAAAATTATAAGAGATCTTTTTTATAGAGCGTCAAATTTCCCATAAGATTATGTCTAGAACATTTGAAAGCATTGGTCCCACCGTGAGCTACAAAATTCCAAAGCTTAAAAAATAAATTTTCCCATGTTATTTAAACGAGAAATAGAAAATTGCAATGCGGCAGCTGTTAATATTAAGATTAAGAGCTCAAACCTTCACAGTTTTTTTTTCGTCATTTCCAACAATATTTTCGATATAATGAAGAAAAAAATAGTCGATTTTTTTGAATCAGTCTAATGTGTATATCATTTTTTTAGTGTGTGTTGTTATCACTTTTCGATATAAAGACAAATTAACCAAAATATTTCTAATTAAAACAATTGATAATTAATTATAATGTTCGATAACACTATTTTTTTCATTAAATTATATAAACTTTAAAATTCAATAAATATTTAAAATATTTTATATTATGGTGTCTGTTTCAAAAACATTGTAATTTCCACTATTGAAAAAGTCCATGTAGGATCGTATGGCAATCGGTAGTGATCCACATAAGAAAATATGGATTTAGAAAAGAATTCATAATAATTAATGCATGAATGTAAGGATTTATACAGAAGTCTATATAGGAAAGTGTAGGACTATGGTATCACGTATAAGAAATCTACATATAGCTACGTGGATTAATAATCTGGAATTTATTAAAACTAAATTGCTATATTATAAAAGAAAATAATAATTTACTTGAAAAAAAAATGTTACAAAAGTTTTCGTTGAAAACCTACGGACGAAAAAACCTGGACTGCAAGTACCAGGCTAATTCGCACACAGTTAATTATTTTGAGATAAGAAAAATCGATTACAAAAGTTTTGGTTGAAAACCTACGGACGAAATGACCTGGACTACAAGTACCGGGTTAATTCGCATACGGATAGTTATTTTGAGGTAAGAAAAATCCATTACAAAAGTTTTGGTTGGAATCCTACGGACGAAAACACCTGGACTGCAAGTACCGGGTTAATTCGCAGACGGTTAGTTATTTTCAGGTAAGAAAAATCCATTACAAAAGTTTTCGTTGAAAACCTACGGACGAAATGACCTGGACTACAAGTACCGGGTTAATTCGCATACGGATAGTTATTTTGAGGTAAGAAAAATCCATTACAAAAGTTTTGGTTGGAATCCTACGGACGAAAACACCTGGACTGCAAGTACCGGGTTAATTCGCAGACGGTTAGTTATTTTCAGGTAAGAAAAATCCATTACAAAAGTTTTCGTTGAAGACCTACGGACAGAAAGACCTGGACTGCTTGTCCAAGTTATCTCCGTGTGCCGTTTCAATTTGCTTGAATTTATATTTTTTTTTTCAATTCTAAACTATTTTAATTGTTATATGTATAAATGTAATTAAATAATAATTATTTTGAAAAATTTCAATATTTCCTTTTGTCTTCTTCCGCGCTATCTACTCAATTTTAGACTTATAATCCTTGCGGTAATGAAGATTTCAAACAGTTAAGAATTTTTCTGGCCGCCAGGTGGCTCTCATGCATCATTCTCAACCGCGGCCATTTTCAACGGGGACAATGCCACACAGGGACATTGTAACACGGGGGCAATGAAACACAGGGACATTGTAACACGGGGACATTGACATACACCCTATAAAAATATGTCTCCAAAGACGAATATATTTCGCAAGTAATACTAAGATACAAAGTCACCAAAGTCAAAGTATAATATGGAAATATGTCTCTGAAGTCGGATATATATCGCACATATACTCGAAGTCGATGTATTACACGTAGATTTTTTAAATGGTAAAACCTATTTATATCAGATGTCGTCGAAGTCAGCGTATGACATAAAAATATATCTCTAAAGTCAGATATATATCGCAAGTTATATTAAGATACAAAGTCACTGAAGTCAGAGTATAATATAAAAATATGTCTCCAAAAACAGATATATATCGTAAGTTATATTAAGATACAAAGTCGTCGAAGTCAGAGTATAATATAAAAAAATATGTCTCCAAAGTCAGATATGTATGGCAAGTTATATTAAGATACAAAGTCACCAAAGTCAAAGTATAATATGAAAATATGTCCCGGAAGTCAGATATATATCGCACATGTACTTGGAGTCGATGTATAACATGTAGATTCGTTAAATGGTAAAGTCTATATATATCAGATGTCGTCGAAGTCGAAGTATGATATATGTCTCCGAAGTCGAATATATATCACACACGTACTCTAAGTCGATGTATAACATGTAGATTTTTTAAATAGTAAAATCTATATCTATCAGATGTCGTTGAAGTCAGAGTATAATATGAAAAATATGTCTCCAAAGTCAGATATATATCGCACATGTCCCCACAGTCGATGTATAACATGTAGATTTTTGAGATGATAAAATCTATGAATATCAGATGTCGCCAAAGTCAGAGTATAATATGAAAATATGTCTCCAAAGTCAGATATATATCGCACATGTCCCCAAAGTCGATGTATAACATCTAAATTTTTGAGATGATAAAATCTATGTATATCAGATGACGCCAAAGTCAGAGTATAATATGTAAATATGTCTCTAAAGTCAGATATATCGCACATGTCCCCGAAGTCGATGTATAACATGTAGATTTTTGGGATGATAAAATCTATGTATATCAGATGTCCCCAAAGTCAGAGTATAATATGAAAATATGTCTCTGAAGTCGGATATATATCGCACATGTACTCGGAGTCGATGTATAACATGTGGATTTGTTAAATGGTAAAATCTATATATATCAGATGTCGCCGAAGTCAGAGTATGACATGAAAATATGTCTCCGAAGTCGGATATATATCGCACATGTACTTGGAGTCGATGTATAACATGTAGATTCGTTAAATGGTAAAGTCTATATATATCAGATGTCGTCGAAGTCGAAGTATGATATAAGTATATGTCTCCGAAGTCGAATATATATCACACACGTACTCTGAGTCGATGTATAACATGTAGATTTTTTAAATTGTAAAATCTATATCTATCAGATGTCCTTCAAGTCAGAGTATAATATGAAAAATATGTCTCCAAAGTCAGATATATATCGCACATGTCCCCACAGTCGATGTATAACATGTAGATTTTTGAGATGATAAAATCTATGAATATCAGATGTCGCCAAAGTCAGAGTATAATATGAAAATATGTCTCCAAAGTCAGATATATATCGCACATGTCCCCAAAGTCGATGTATAACATGTAGATTTTTGGGATAATAAAATCTATGTATATCAGGTGTCACCAAAGTCAGAGTATAATATAAAAATATGTCTTCAAAGTCAGATATATATCGCAAGTAATATTGAAATGTAAAGTCGCCACAGTCACAGGATAAAACTTAAAAATGCCAAAGATGAATATATTTTTGTAAATGTGTTTATCAATTTTCTGCATCTGGTATTAATTTGTGATCCAAAAAAATACAAAGGTTTCTTGGAATTACTATAAATCATTGAAGTTTTTAATAGAAAAGAAACTGCCACATCTATTTACAATGTAACGGTCCGGTGATTTTTTTCACACTTAATGCATAAGTTTGATACGAGTTACAGAAGCAATTGCCCACTACCAGTCTATTATAGTAGTTAGAAAATACGTTTTGATACCAACGCTCTCACACATCGTATCTCATATTTAAAAAATTTTTTATTTTACGATTAATTTAAGAGACCACGGAATGCAGCGAAGAAAACGTGTTTGAAATGATCGGGCGTTGGTCTCTTAAATTTCTTAAAGACGTTAAAAAAAAAAAATTTTCAAAAAAAATTTTTTTTTGAAAAAATTTTTGTTTTTTTTTAAATTTTTTTATTTTCAGGAAATTTAAACACTGTTTGGTATGAGAATGTGGAAGAAGCTCGGAGAAATTTGTTTTTTCATTTTGTTAAAGATTATGAGCTTTTCAGAGCAAAAAAAGTGATCCTTTAATTTTTTTTAAAATTTGATCGAATGAAACAAAAAAACCGCTGGTTGGATCAATCTGGCTCTTTGTGGTGTTTTTGTGGGCATATTGAACTGTAAAATGCACACTCAACATTATTGATTTCCACAATATTTTCGATCCAGCGCTTGATTTTCCAAAAAACCACCAAAAGCCTTTTTTTTGTTGCATTTTCAAATTAATGTGACGACAGGAAAAATTTTTTTTTCGAAAAAAAAATGACTAATCGTTCAAGGGAATTTATTTAAGTTTTTGAAACCCACCATTAACTTTCTGTGCGATCATTGGTTGCTGAGATACCGATAATCACAGACAAAAGGATCCTTTTTCATTTGAAGACCGATATCTCGGCGACAAATGGACGTATCAAGATCTATAAAAAAGGAAATTAAAGCTGAATAATGAAGGTATCCGATCCTTATAGTGGTTAAGCAAAAAAAAATTTTCCCACGCCCGTAGACCAAAAAAAAAAAGTAAAAAAAATTTGAAAATTTTTTTGTCGCTGGTTTTTCTAAGATTACTCAAAAACCGCTGACGCAAAAAAATTTTGAAGTTTTAATCCAAAAAGTAGACACTTGGAGCTACAATTTTCTTTTTTTTTTTTCCTTGTACGACCATTTCTCTCGAAGTTACGGCCTGTTGAAAATCACCCAAAAATTTAGAATTTTTTTTTGATCCTTTAATTTTTTCCATTAGTGTATATATATATATATATATATATATATATATATGTAGTGACTGAAATGTGGTTCTTGGAACGTAATCACTACGATAAATAAATTATCTGACTCCAATTTTAGTATTAACAAAATAATAAATAATGAGTTTTATTTAAGTTATAAAATACAAGATAATGCTAGTTGCATTAGAGGTGTGTTAGCTAGTCGCTGTGTATCTCTCTAATTATACGCGTGTACTGTACCGTGTACTTGTGTGAACTGTTGCTACCGAATATCGTATCCGCGTGGGGAAAAATATTCGGCGATCGATGACGATCGATGATTGACGGACTTATCCGAAATTATGAATATTAAATAATATAAGTAGTGACGTGGTCGCTACAGTACTTCCCCTCTTAAAAAAAAAAAAAAAAAAATGATAATTATTTACAAATGAAAAATAATAATAAGTATTTACAATGAAAAAGAAAATAATAACTTGAGCATGTTTGCTACGTTGTGAAGAAGGTGCTAACTAGAGAAAATACAATTAATAATAAACGAAAAAAAAATTGAATTTAAACGGGTTTAAATTTTAAAAAAAATTAATTTTGTGCGTCGTCGGCCACGAAATAGACGGGTTTCAGTCTGTCGATGGAAATCGCAGTATTTGTGCGTTTGTAGTTGACGATGAAATATTTATCTTGCCGCGCAACGACTTCGTACGGACCCTCATACGGAGCTGAGAATGATGGTCCAATCTGTCCAACTCGCACCAGTACGTGGGAACATGTGTTGAGGTCTCTGAAACAGAAAACAGAACGCTGTCCATGACGCGAGGTTTCGGCCGGTGCCAAGTTATTAAAATGTGCTTTTAAATCACGCAAAACGCTTTCAGCATTTGCGTGTTTATTTAACGGAACAAGCAGTTCACCTGGTATGCGAATCGGTTCACCGTATACAAGCTCAGCTGGGGTAGCTTGTATGTCCTCTTTCCAGGCTGCTCGTAGACCAAGTGAGACAACGGGTAGCGCGTCATACCAAGTGTCGTCATGACACAACAGTGGGGCCTTGAGTTGTCGGTGTAGGCGTTCTACCAGTCCATTAGATTGAGGATAATACGGCGTCGTTACCAGATGTGTTATGCTAAATAATTTACTCAGCGATTGAAACAACGATGATCTGAATTGTCCTCATTGGTCGGACGTTATTCTGGCTGGTACACCGTATTTTGAGATCCACTCTCTAAATAACGCGAGTGCGACAGTATCTGCGTCTCCATTTTTAAGTGCAATGGCTTCTGGAAACCGGGTAAATTTGTCGACGATCGTCAGGCACTTGTTGTAGCCGCGAGATACTGGTAGAGAGACCAGATCGATGTGGATATGCTCAAAACGTTGCGTCGGCAATTCAAAACGAGCAACAAGTGAAGATACATTACGATGGATCTTGTTGAGCTGGCAGTTTAAGCAAGCTTTGGCCCATTCTCGACAATCTTTCTGGATTGATGGCCAGATGTAGCGTTTGCTCACTAGTTTCTGAGATGCTCTGGTGCCAGGGTGTGTCAGAGAGTGCAGCGCATCGAAAACTTTCTTTCGAAGTTGACCAGGAGAGTATGGACGTGGTTTACCAGATGAAACATCACAATAAACTGCGGCCAGATGGTCGTTGAAGATGATTTGTTGCCACTGTAGTGACGTTGCAAGAAGATCTCGAAGTTCAGGATCGTTCTTCTGGGCGTTTACCAGCTCGTGGGTGGTAATCGGCGTCGAAATGGCTTCAACGCGCGACAGTGTGTCTGCAACGATGTTCTCGTGTCCAGAGATGTGTCTAAAATCACTCGTAATTGGCCAATAAAGTCTAGGCGACGAAATTGCCACGGTGATGATCGTTCAGTACGTTGCTGGAAAGCAAAGAGCAAAGGTTTATGATCAGTGTAAATTGCAACTTGTTTACCTTCAAAAATATGACGGAAGTGTCGGACAGCTTCGTAGATGGCGTGAAGTTCATGATCGTACGTCGATAATTTTTTAATAGATGGCTGTAGTTTCCTGCTGAAAAAAGCAAGTGTTTGCCATTCTCCGTCAACTAGTTGGTGCAGAACTGCACCAATGGCTGTATTTGATGCGTCTGAGAAAATAGCCCAAGTTGCGTCGTCGTTCGGATGCGCAAGCATTTCAGCGTTGGCTAACGCCTGCTTCGCATTGTCATAAGCCTGTCGAAGTTCTGGTGTCTCGACGATCAGCGTTGATCCTTTCACTTTGGGTCTCTTGAGCAGCTTATTCAGCGGTGCAAGGATTTCTGCAGTGTTTCTGATAAATTTCCTGTAGAAATTTATGGTACCTAGAAAACCACGTAATATAGAAATCGTACTAAGAAATTTTAGGTTAATAATTGCGTCCACCCTGTCGGGCAACGGCTTGATACCTTTGTCGCTGATGTGATGACCTAAAAATTTTACCTCATGCTGGCCCAACACCGATTTGGCTGTGTTGATGACAAGCCCGTAGTCTTGTAAGCGTTGAAATAAAATTTTTAAGTGCTTGAGGTGTTGCTCCTGGTTTTCTGAAGCTACTAGCACATCGTCGATATATGAGAAGACAAACGGTAGATCTCGTGTGGCCTCATCGATGAAACTTTGAAAAGTTTGTGCGGCATTTCGAAGTCTAAACGTCATGTATGGGAATTCGAACAAGCCAAAAGGAGTGATGATGGCTGTCTTTTCAATATCTTCTTCGGCGACGGGAATTTGGTTAAAGGCTCTAACCAAATCTAGCACTGAAAATATCTTTTTACCGTGCAGCGTTGCTGTAAAATCGTCGAGTCGTCGGACCGGGTAATTATTGTGTATCGTACGCGCATTGAGTGGTCGATAGACGCCACATGGTCGCCAATCTCCAGATTTCTTGGGTACAAGATGAAGTGGAGATGCCCAAGGACTGGTCGATGGACGTGCGATAGCCAGTTGAACCATCTTGCGAAATTCCTCTTGAGCAATTTTCAGTTTATTGGACGCAAGTCGTCGCGCTTTACACGATACTGGAGGTCCTGATGTCGTCTTAATATGGTGTACCGTGGAATGCTTCTTGGCTGAAGTTATTCCTTCAGGAATAGTTATAGCCGGGTAGTTTGATAACAGTTTGTGGTAAACTGTATCACCTTCGAATTATTTGATGCATTTTGCATCCGAGCGTATTGAATCTACGCGTGTTTGGAGACCAGTGGAGCCGTCACGTAATTGTTTATGTTTGAGGTCGATTAACAAGTTAAAATGACTTAGAAAATCGGCGCCAATTATTGGTTTCGTGACGTCAGCGATGATGAATCTCCACGTAAATTCTCGACGTAATCCGAGGTTTAGTGACAGAGTGATACAACCGTATGTTTCTATCAACGAGCCGTTTGCTGCGTGAAGTTGGTAACCTACTGGCGTAGGCTTGCATTTCATCCGCCCGTATGGATAAACAGAGAGATCTGAACCAGAATCCACGAGGTATTGAGTATTCGTGGTTAGATCGACGACGAAGAAGCGGTTTGAAGATGCTAGAGAGTCGCTTTCCGCCGCTAGTGACTTCCGTTTACGTTTCCCGAGAACTTCATCCTGGCGTACATTTGTACGAAGTTTTACCAAACTTGACATGGTAATAACAGATGCCTGTTTTATCAAGCTTGCGTGGCTTAGATTTACTTCGGGTGCGTTGGCTTGGCTTACGAGCTGGAGATCTGCCGCGGTTCTGGTTGACAGCTGATGTCAGTGCTGCTACCTGACGAGATAGTTCGCTGACTTGTCTTTGCAGCGCCATCGTCTCCTGCGAAGATGATGATGAAGCGACAGCAGCGGTGTGAGTCACCGGAAACATCTCATGTAGCTTGACGGCTGTCTTGGCTACCTCATCGATGGTAGCCGTGGTCGGAGAGATAGCTAGAAGCTCTTGTGTCTTCTTGGGCAAGTTTGCCAGCAATCTTGCCTTCAGGACTGCGTCATCAATGGTCGGCGCGAGCGATTTAAGATGGCGGAGGAACTGTGAAGGTGATCGGTCGCCGATCGCTTCGCCATCTAGAAGCTGACGTAGCTTGGCTTTTTCTGACTTCGAATAACACGCAATGAGCGTGGCTTTCAATTGGGAGTATGGCGTCGTCGTCGGTGGATTGATAATGAGGGTCTCAACCTCACATGCATACTCTGTGTCGATGAGAGAAACCGCTCGGTTGAATTTCTCTCTCTCAGTTGCTACGCCGTGAATCGCAAACTGAGCTTCGAGCTGCGCTAAACATAAACTCACTCGCTTCGGGTTGAAGTGAGGTGCCTTGAGCGAGTTGATAATCACTGGCTTGGCGTCCAAAAAGACATCGTCTTTCTTGTCGTCTGAATTCTTTGGATCAGACATAGCTAATATATGAGAAACACTAACACGATAAAACTAACACAAAATTATAATACCACTGTAAGCGGATTAGTGTCCGTCGAAGCTGTGTCACCGTTTAGGAATGTTCGAGACGCTTCGAGTCGCACGAAAATTATCACTGGGCGAAAATTTAACGCAAACGATAACTTTATTCACTTTATTTGCACAGGAATTCGCTAATCACTTTTATCACAATTTAAATTGCACCCCGATGGTGTCCCTTAAATTATAAACCCGTGCGGCATATGTCCAAAATGCCCCGCAATGCACCAGCCGTGATAAAAGGCTTATACAACACTTAATTCACGCACTTCACTGTTGTAACGAACTCGCGGAATTAATATGTCGCGATTAGCTATCAGCGTAGACGCGGTATTTTACACTCAACGTGTTATTTGCCACGTGGAATGTGTGCACGAAATGGCGTCCTCTTGGAGATCACGTTGGGCAGTCACCAATGTTGTGACTGGGATGTGGTTCTTGGAACCTAATCACTACGATAAATAAATTATCTGACTCCAATTTTAGTATTAACAAAATAATAAATAATGAGTTTTATTTACGTTATAAAATACAAGATAATGCTAGTTGCATTAGAGGTGTGTTAGCTAGTCGCTGTGTATCTCTCTAATTATACGCGTGTACTGTACCGTGTACTTGTGTAAACTGTTGCTACCGAATATCGTATCCACGTGGGGGAAAATATTCGGCGATCGATGACGATCGATGATTGACGGACTTATCCGAAATTATGAATATCAAATAATATAAGTAGTGACGTGGTCGCTACATATATATATATATATATATATATATATATATATATATATATATATATATATATATATATATATATTCATATATATATTAGACTGGGCCAGAAAAATCGGTTATTTTTTTTTTCTTTCGATACTATAAAAATATTATTCCTAATGACCAAAAAAAATTATTGTGCAAGATTGAGCCCTAAATATTGACATTAACAGGTGTATTGTGACGAATTTTCGTTTTTTGAAAGAAATTTTATATTGTACCCAAAACTCGTAAATCATCTATCTAAAAAATTTGAGCAATAGTTAGTCTTAAAGGAAATTAAGATCCCTACAAAAAATCTCTCTTAGTGAATTGACGTTAAACGAACCGTTTTCTTAGAACCGTGCCTTCAACATTGGTTTTTTTTTAAATTCTTTGTTTCTATTTTGGATTTTTGTAACTACTAGAAATATTGAAATTCATCGAAGTCACGATACATATTTGCAAAGGAAATTCAATACTCTACATAAAAGGTCTCTTAACATTTTTTGCTAAATTCACTCCTCCAAAAGTTATTTAGGTCATTTAAATCGTTTTGACGCAACTTTTACTTTGAATAACTTTCGAAGGAGTGAATTTAGCAAAAAATGTTAGGTAACCTTTTTTGTAGAGCATTAAATTTTCTTCAAAAATATATATCTTGACAAAAAAAAATTTTTTTAATTTCTAGTAGTTACAAAAATCTAAAATAAAAACAAAGAATTCAAAAAACAATTCAATATTTAAGGCAGGGTTACAAGAAATCGGCTCGTTTTTCGTCAATTCACTAAGAAAGATTTTTTGTAGGGAATTGAATTTCCTTGAAGAATATGCATCGCTCAAATTTTTCAGATAGATAATTTACGAGTCTTGGTTAAAAAATGAAATTTCTGTCAAGAAACGAATATTTGTAACGATACACCTCTTAATATCAATATTAAGGGTTCAAACTTGCACAATAATTTTTTTTTGTCGTCAGGAATAATATTTTCACAGTATCAAAAGAAAAAAAAATAGTCGATTTTTTTGGCCCAGTCTAATCTATATATTGAGTGGTTAAGGGTAAAATTTAACTGTATTAAAATAAATTACGTAAAGCAACTAATAATGATAAATAAATGTATTATTTATCCAACGTAACTAACACAGTAAAAGAAAGTATACAAAATGAAAATGCTCGAACGCGTGTTCACAGCTCAGCGGTGTATCTTGTAATTCACTAGTGTCTCTACGAATGAGGTAGAGACGTAATATAGAAAAATCGATCTTCAGCGTAGATTGCCGAAAGTGATCGATCGTAATTATTGTAGCAACGCTACAGAACTCCCTTTTTTTTTTTTTTTTTCTTTTTCTGTTTTAAATTTAATACACGATAATTAAATTAATGGAATATTCACAAATGATATGAATAAATAAATAAGTAAATTAATGAGTACAATACAGTGATGAATTGTTACTTTGGAAAAAAAAACTTTTATGCAAAACAAATTTTTAAATCGTGTGAATTTTTAAATATTCAACCGGACTCGGTGTTTTTGGGTCTCGGTTGCTGTGTCATTTTGCGGTGAGGTTGGTATCATCGTCGCTGTGTCGACTGAATTTGCCTCGTAGACTGGCTTTAATCTGTCCACAGAAATGGCGATATGTCGTCCTCGAAAATCGACGATGAAGTATTTATCGTGTCGAGTTATTGCACGATATGGACCTTTGTATGGCGCTGTAAAAGATGGTTCAATCTGGTCATTCCGTACCAGTATATGACTGCGAGTACTAAGGTTCCTGAATCAGAAAACAGAATGCTTGCCGCGAGAGGCTTTTCGAAACACTGTAAACCAACAAATTTTCATGCGAGATAGAAAAAAAGATATAGTCCGTTTTTTTTTTGAGCCACTTTAATATATATAGATGTATAGATCCAAATATATACTTTTTCTAATGGGTGTTATTTTTGAACCCTACTCAACCACTTATGATAGGTTAGGACAAAATTCCTTGAAAAATCGACTTTAAGGACAAATACGATAGTTAGATTTTAGGAAAACTACCTAAAAATTGGAAAATTTTTATTCAAATATAATAAAAGCCAGAACGTAACACCCAAAATTTCCCTGCTGGTAAATACAAGGTACTCTTGTTTTTTTTTCCTTCATAAATTAGGTCTTCTTCTTTTCCTAAAATTTCTGCAGCCATGTCAATAATTGTTTTTTTTTCTGTCTCATCTAAACAGCCTACATCACAAAATGAACCGCTTTAAATTTTTGAAACGTCGGACGCTTTGTAGAAAATAATTGTTTTTTCTTTACCTCGGTATCGAGATATGTATATTCGATTCCCATATTTTTCTTTCAGTTTTCAGTACAAAATTTTATTTGACAGACAATCTGTACTCATTGCTGATTGTAGTTCATTCAATCGAAACTGATAGCTATTTCGAATATACTTACAACCATCATGAAATAAGTAATCAACTCGAGAACTTGTTTGTTGATCAGTAAGATCAGTCGATGAAACTGATAAATCTACTGAAGTTGATATTGAAGGTTGTGCCAATATTCCGTTAGATTTCATAGATTTCACCTTAGTGTATTTTTTTCTACATTTATCATGGACACTTAGTCGACTAGTGTTCATTAACTTAACCAGTCCATGTTGTCCATTGAGTGTCATTTCTTTCTTTACTTTTCGTAATTAAAGTCAGCAATCCTTCTTCTCGGACCTTAGTAATAACATCACGATCACTGCACAGAGCTTCTTCGCGAATGGTACACAACTCTATTGATTGATCCATTGCACATTAACACACCAAATAGTTTTAATATTTTGGAGAATAGCCAATCAACAGAAATATTATAAAATTTAAATAATCGACATAGAAAATTCAATATGACTATCGATGACTTAAGTTCGATATCCAAACTTGCTAGTGGTGTGTATGAAATCTACGGACGAGAAAGGAAAATTATTTCGCAGGCAGGAAATATTTGTCTTTCTTTAAATATTTTTTATGATTTATGATTTCATAATATAATAATAATTTTTTAACTTTCCGCTAAGAAAATCGACGATTTTCAAAAATCGGGTTTTCATCATATGTTGACGTTTGAAGGTGCGAGGATGCTACTCAGACATTTTCAGAGCGATGTCTGTATGGGTGTATATATGTGTGTGTGTGTGTGTGTGTGTGTGTGATGTGAACCTCTCAAATCTTTTTAATGCATGAACGGATTTACATTTTTTTTACGGCATTCGAAAGGTTTCTGCTCAACTTAGATTTTCAGAGAATCTTAGATTATTTAGTCAAATAGTTTCTGAGATATTTGAAAAATACGAAAAAAAAAAAAAAAATTTTTTTTTGTTTTTCGTGAATATTTCGGAAACTATTGAGTCGATCAATTCCAAAATCTAATTAGCTCTAGAAATCGATAAAAGCATTCGATTGCTGCCAAGAACGTCCCAATCAGATAATTCGGTCGAGAGATATCGTTGACGGAATAATCAATGTAAAATCTGTACCAGCTTTTTTCATTGAATAAGATCATAATTACTGAACAACATAACTCAAAACTAATATGTTCTTGTTTATCTAAGTCATTGGAAGTGACTTCTTAAAAATCATCATGTTCGCTCGTTTCACGATATACTTACACCATACAGATACAACGTATCACGTAAACTTATTTTTGAGCGAACTATTGAACATAATTGTAAATAAATATGTAAAAAAGCTTATTTATTAATTATTTTGGACTCTAAATTTTTCAATCTTAATCCAATGCGTAGTTCTTTTGAGCTTGGAAAGCTCATAAAAAAGTGAAACGAAGGTATTTTCGAACTCGAATACGTATTTATTCTAATGTTTTCGAGATCTTAGAGCTCAAAAACAGCGGGAAGTTACGGGGCTGGTCCACAGGACCAACCGATGCTCAGATTTTTTATGAGATGTAGAGTATGAAGTAATAATTCAAAAATTATTAACAGGGTATAAAGGCTACTAGAGATTTAATTTCATTAGCTTCTACTGTATTTGCTTCGACCATGTAGGTCCACTGTGTATGCACAGTAGTAAAATGGCAGAAAGGTACCGCGAAACCACCATGGATTCACCGAGATCCCACCTTGTTTCCACCGTAATTCAAAACCGCTAGGAAAAGCTGTTAACCTCTTACCTCACTGATCCAAAGAATATTGTACTTTTCATTGGCTACCACTCAACAGATTATATTTCTACATCGAGAATTCCTAAAAGATCTAATCTGGTTCTACTGTTATTCATTACATTCATTAATCCAATGACTGTTTTCATATTCTGTTTCTGTAAACAATTTGCTGAGGACGGAAAATGTTAACTGCAAATCAAAGTTATCGAGGGCTTCAACTTTCTGCAGAGAATTTTTGATGCGTCGGCTTTTTGGGGTAAGGATAACAAACTTCTATTAAATGAACCAAAATGGGAGGCATTGACATTTTGCAAAACACGTTCAGCTATCACACACGGTTATAACAAAAACGGTGTTATCTCAAGTGAGTCACTGTGTGTAGGGACCTTAGGGTGATTGGGGACTCTCATATTACTTTCACAGAACATTATCGGAGTATCATAAACAATACCCTTAGAACACTTGGTTTCATCATTAGAATAACGAAAAATTTTACTATTGTAAATGCGATCAAAATATTTTATGTATCGGTAGAGCGTCTCAAATTAGGATATGCTTCGATTATTTGGTCACCAGTCTGTAAAAATCGTATTCTCGAGATTGAGAAGGTCCATCGAAAACTTCGAGAATATTTATCATATAAAAAAGGCAAATACCCTATACTCAATACTAATTACTATGAGCTGTGTAGAGATGCTGGTATGTTGACTAGAAAAAAAAAAAAAACATTTTTTTAAAAATTTTTTTCTAATGTATAACCGCAATCACGGCCTTTTACACTTTTTGCCTTTATATCGCAAACTACTTTACTTCTCCTTCTGCTTTCCATTGTGCGGCCGTGGCCAGACTTGTACTTATACTGTACTGCATCATTACCGTGATGCCCTACTACCCCCCTTGTGCAATGGAGGTGCAGTGGCTAGGAAAACCACAGAGAAAACCTAACCAGTACAGTTTTGGTTTGGGTAAAGCTCCAGTGATCAATAAAATTCTCATTTTACCGAACACTGGATCTTCATCCCGCGCCTAGTGATCAGAGACCTTTGTTCGAGCCCGACATGTGGCTAAACGATCACCCAGTCAAGTAGTGATCATGCTCGATGCTACTTAACTGCGGTTATCGCTGAAGCCACGTGCGTGCTGAACAGCTGCCTCAGCCGCCTAAGCAAAAAGAAAATGTGCAGCCCTTTCATTTGTTAAAAATCTCCTGAAAGGCTCCATTGATTGTCCTAGATATCTTAGATTCTTACAAATCTATGTACCTCCCAGAAATTCTAGGACACACCAAAGTTTATATACACCTGTTATATGTACAAGACTGGGCCACTCTTCCCCACTAAACAGGTTAACTCTGGTATGTAATAACTTGGTCAATAGCAGGGAAAGAGCCTTAGATTTATTTGGATTTCATCAGCCCTTACCGACCAATTACTCAGCATCTGTTGTAACATTACTTAGAGAACAATAAACCTTAGTTGAAGCACTGTACTAACTTGAGATTCTAGTTTCTGTTTTACGATAATTTTTGACATTGAATCAAGGTTTAAATTTACATGATTGGTTTTTGTGTTACGATTAAAAATTCATTATTCAAACTTTGGCGTTTTTTTGATCTCCAAATTCATTAAAAGTGTCAAAAAAGTTTATTTCTAATTTTATATTATTTCTTCAAACTTCGAAAAAAATAAATCTACTTCTATTTCAGATAACGGAAAGCCTTTTTATATTTTTAGTACGTTGATACACAATTTGACCCATTTCAAATTGGTGAAAAAATTGCAGATATAATTTCGAGTGAATGGAGTAGTCGAGAGAAATACAGTGTTCGAGAAGCTTCTTTATTGCCTTCGTGCTCAAAGTATACGATTTATTATAATTCATCAATTCGATAAATAAGAAATAAAATAAATCCTTACAAAGTTTAAATTTTCCATATTTTATAATTGTGTGTCTGATTGCATCTATTGAAAAACCCAGTCATTTTTTTGCTTTGATTCGGCGTAAAGTGCTTTATACATGATGTTGAGAAATCTTCAATTCGTTTTTATCCAATATTTTTTTTAAGGCTATGTAAAATTAAAAAAGGTTTATCTTTTACAGGAGGTTTGTTATAATGATACAGATAATGGCCCAAAATACACGAACGACAATCTTCTTGATTTTATCAATCTGTACTGTAACGAAAATTTTACGCCATTATTTTTCTCTATCAGAAATATGAGCAATACGGAAAATAGAAACCATAATTATACAGCACAATCTAAATTTAGTGATAATCCACAAGTTATGAATGTAAGCAATGAACATCAATGCATTTTTATTCTTAATCAGTCTGAAGAAAAAACTGTTGCAAATAAGAAGCTAGAAACACAAATATTGAACAAGCATTCGAATTTCAATGAAGAAGAAGTTGCTATAACCATGAAACATAGTGATTCTTCACTCAATGAACAAACGACTATTCTTGCTCAACTAAGTCCAAAGAATAATGAACGTCAACATTATGAGCTCGATGAAAAAAGAGGCATTAACTACAGAAATTTTTCAATAATTAGATCAGTAAACAGTCAAAAAGATCACGCAATAAAAAAAGACGAAAACTTTCACAAAAAGTTAATGTCACTAATAAATCATCATGAAGTCAATAAGCTAAGTGGTGAAATTTATAGTTTAGAATACTACAGATCCTGCAATAAGTTATTGGCTAAAAAATCAAGGCCGTTAGCCAACCTACGACAAACGAATCATGATGCTGAGAAAAAACATAAGGCATTGGTTGACTTGAACAAAAAATGTCGAAGTATAATTCGAAAATTCAAAAATGGTTTATTTACAATTGATACTATATTTAAATGGAATGAATCTCATTCAAAAGATGGACCAATGAGTTGTTCCATTTGTCGTTGCAACAAGTTTTTCAAGAGACCCGGTTCAATTGCTAACCACATATATAGAGTGCATGAAAGAATACTTCAAGAAGCTTTAGAACGTGGTGAACTTCATGAAATCTTGAAAAACAGTAGAGAATCGAAAAAAAATTGGTCTACAAAAAATGATCAAAATATATCTTACAATTTACAAGTAGACCAAAGCTGCTACGAATTACAAAATACATTAATCCATGAAACACTGCATGAAAACTCTCAATTATTCAGTGATCAAGATTTATCAATTAATAACTGGGGCTTGCCATTGAAATTAGATATTCATAATCAATATTTAACGTCAAATGCAGACCGTTTTGAATTGGAGCATGCGTTGAAAATTATCGAATAAGACACGAATAAGTTTTGATTATCATTTGCAAGAACAGGTTGATTTATATAACAATCTCAATGATTTTAGAACAGAATGAAATATTAATGCTAAAGCAATTTTTATAGTTACCATTATGAAAGCTATAATCCTGCTTCAGTAAATAATATTTATAAAACTTATTTTTTGTTCCAGCTAAATTTGAATTGCACTAATTCCAATACTTTCAATTTTATTATATTTTCAAGCAATTTTAAAAATCACTTTAGCATAAGAAATCATTGAATAAAAGTGAATATCTTCTTATTTTTTACTGAGTCGTAAACTCTAGAATAAATTATTGATTCTGAGATATGAATATTAAATTGTTATTTTATCACGGATTAACAGAAAGATTCCGATGAGCTTAGAACTTTGAAATGTCAGTTCTATAATGAACTGATTGTTTAAATTATCTACAGTCATGCCATAAATTAAAGAAACAGAAAAAGATTATAAATTTTTTAGTGATTTTCGCAAGACTAACTTCGTAAAATATAATCGTATTGGAATTTAAAAAAAAATGTTTTATAGCTTGAAATCTCTTGTTTCGGTGTATTTTTATCGGAATTTCTTTAGAGCATCAGCTCTGGTACAAACATAAGAAATACCGTAAAACAAAAATTTTCTAAATTTTTTCTTTTCTTTGAGAGAGTCCACGGGCTGCCAACAAAATCATTTTTTCTTTGAAAGCCGATATCTCTGCGAAAAATCGTCACACTAGGTTAAAAAAGCCAAATTGGAGCTGAATAAATTTGCTGAACGACCTATGCATGCGTTTAATTGAAAAAATTTTTCCGCAGCCCGAGGACTCTCTCAAAAACAAAGAAAGTGATTTCAAGCTATAAAATGCTTTTTCTTAAATCCTGATACGATTATTTTTTACAAAATTACAGTCTTGCCAAAATCACTAAAAAATTTCTAAAATTTTTCTGTTTCATTAATTTATGGCATGAGTGTATCCATGATTAGTAGTGTGCGTTATTTAACTTCTTGACAGTTATGAAGAACTAACTAACAGTGATTGAAATCAATCGATTAAAAAAAGGAAGCTGTTCTCCTACTTAGGTAACCTCATCGAACATTCTCTGTCGCATTATCGCAACGAGAAATATTTCGAAACGTGATGCCTACGATTTAAAATTATGACAATTGTGAATTTGGATTTGAGTTTAATGCAACCAGACATAAATAGGATTGCTTAAGTGATTAAGCTTACTATAATTTATGGTGGTAATATCGAATTTGTAATTTTGCTTATTGCAAACCTCAAATGCGAAAGTGCTGAGGATGCTCTATTGTTGCTGAAGTTTTTTTGGGTACCTCACTCACTTTTATTCACGTGTACACTTTTTTAAATATATTAATATAGGATAAAACTTATATCATGGAACGAATTTATCAATAAATACTTATTATACAATATTAAGTTTATTGCTCAATATATTTTTTTTTAAATAAATAATTTAGTTAAGGCGAGCCCTGATGTCAATTAACTTTGCAATCACGACATCTCCCGAATGAAACGGCTGACGGGACTTAATATTCATTTTTTATTAGCATTAGTTTGGTAACTACCGAAACGCTCTTGTTAATCATTATCTAACTCTTTTAGATTGAATTGTAATTAAGTAGAACTTAAAAACTTGTCATTCACAAAAACTTTAGCTGCCATTGTTCTCAATGATGTTATTAGTTATGTAATTATTTTCTTTTTTTTCCACTAACTACGAGTAGCGGCATATTATAACAAAAAAGTGATAAATTCAACTCATTAAGGGGACCCCGTGGCCTAGACACTGAAAATTTCATGATTTAAAAAAAATTTTTTTTATATGTTAACAAATATCAAACCTTTTAAAATTTCGAGGGATAATTTTATTGTTATTAATGTATACAAAAATGCTTATAACTAAGAAAAAAAAATATTTTGAGTATTTAAATGTAACGGTTGTTACATATGGATCACGATTTAACCATACTTTGATTTAACATTTTTTTTTTTATTTATTTATATTTTTATACTTCGGAACACATCCAATAATTCTTGAAAAGTGTTGGACTTGCTCTGAATCAATTTAAAGTATCCTGAAATGAACAATAATTATAATATCAAAATATAATAGTATAACGCATGGAGAAGGAGAGAGTGGAATAGAAGTAAAACGAATGGATAAGATAAATATCTGTCTTTTTCTCTCTATGCATAGCTGAACCACCACGGCCAGTCCCTTACGAAGATACACCGACTCAATGTCTTCCAGATGTCCCACGAAAAGATTTCTCTGAGTCTTCCGCGGCCGCGAGTCCCTTGTCATAATAAAAGTCATCTTCAAAGCCTTAATAAATATGTCCAAACATTTTCTTATTCTAGTTCGACTCAAATTTTTACGACCTTTCTATTTTAACCATCTGTTACTTATAGGCCCCACGTCTCTCGCGGATCCTTACTATTTCTTTTCCAATGTAGAAATCTATCTCTAATTCTAGTGTATTTTTAATTTTTAATTGCATTTCTCAGAAGTGTCTAAAATATCGATAGTAAATGTCACCATATTATATTTTGAAAAAACATTGTTTTACAGAATCTCACGATCTCCCGCGGATTCTTAATTTTCTCTTTTCCACCATAGGAATCTCTTCTATTTTAAAAATTTTAATTTCATTTCTCGAAATTACCTAAAATATTGGTAATAAATGTCATCATAGAAACGCGGTCTCTAAAATTTTACATGGCTCCCCGCAGAACCTCTCCGTCCTTTTTTCTATCCTCGAAGATTTCTCATCTCAATTTTGTATTATTTTAAAAATTATATATTTTTTTTTAGAGTATGTAATATATTGACCGTAAATGCCATCATATATTTATTACTTTATTTTTAAGCGGTCCACCGCGGACTTATTTTTCTATTTACATCCTGTTTGCTATAAAATCCCAAGAACTCCCGTAATAAAAATGTTATTTTCAGCTGTCCAAAGAAATCAAAGCCTTCCATATTATTTTTTCTCTTTGTCTTTAACCCATTCTTTGAATCCTCTTTGGCCCCACTTTTCTTTCAAACCTGTTCATATATAAACCCCGGAAAAATAATCAAAATCAGTCATTACCGTCGTAACGAAAACCCTTGTCGGATCTATCTAAATCCGCGAGTAAAGACTCACTGAGTCGATTTCAAAGTTCGTTCTCGTGACGCTCCACGCCTAGGCAATCGGGGGTCCTAGATCGATAATCGTAAGTCGATTCTTTTATTTAAAATATAAATTACGCAACTTAAATTTTATTCTTAAAAACTTTCCTCGTGAGGTCCTACGGCTAGGCACCTGGACTCCTAGGTTGGATACTTAGAGTAAAATCATTTGAGTTTGCATTAGAATTAACCAAACGCCTTTCACGTGACGGCCACGGCCTAGGCAATCGGAGTGCTTGTTCGGGAATAATTAATTCTATCAATAAAACCCTAAAAATCATTATAAATTCACTCGAAGGCTAAGCCGGCCGTTCGGTTCATCGTGCATAGCATTTCCTGAGAAAAGATCCAACCTGTGAATCTCAACTAATTATTATCATAAAACATTATAAAATCTGCGGACACAGATTCAAATTGGTGAATCTGAAGTGAGTGTGTGTGCAGGTATATCAACCCATTGGGGTAAGTTCATTATTATAATATTCTGTAAAATTTAATCTGTCAATATACTACACATGTTTTTGTATTCATTTGTCTCTTCATTTACTGTCCTTTTCTCTGGCATTCGAGTGCTGGTAGTTTAAGTCATAGTAACTTTAAAGTGAGACAAAGAAGGAACACGGTCTTCTCGAGGGCCCATATTCATCGACCCAATATCCCTCTCGCTCAGAAATCCCGGACCTACCCTAGCGCCACGCAGGTCATTGAACGGGATAGTCTATAGTACATCCGCTCGGTACAAATAGACAAATAAGTTACAAACGACAAGAAATTATGACATTCTTATATCAGCCACGTGACCCAAATTCCTTGGTTGGATGACAGAATAAATATAATGTCATATTGTAACTTATGATTAATTATAAATCAATAATCGGTGCCCAATCACGCATATGTTCTCACACTAACCACGTGACGGTTCAATCGAACTCCTTGGCTGAGTTATAGAACGGGGTAATTCGGCATAACGATATTAAATAATAATTTAAAATAACCCTTTCGCCCGTCGCCTTCACACACTTCGTTCGTGACAGTCGAAAAATTTGGTGACAGCGGTGGGATATGCTGGTGAATCGTTCTTTTATCAGAAACTTACAATTCTATTCGATTCTTATAATTTTAATAAAACTAAAAATTCAACGTTTTGCCTTGTTGAAATTTTAGAGTTAAATTTCAACTTGTAATTTTAAGTATTCAATTCTCAAACTTTTAATTCTCAAAATTTTAATTTAAAATTCCTAAATTCAAAAAAAAAACCTTTCAAAATTAAACATTAAAATATTTACTATTTGTTTCAAAAGAAATTCCTTTTACGAATTTTCTTCGCAAATTAAAACATTCGTATTGAATTTGAAAGCGAAATCTTTTTCAAAAAAAAAAAAAAAAAAAAAATTAATAATAAAAATAACTCTGATTCAATTTTCTCAACTCGATCATTGAAATTATATACCGAAACAATTATCTCAATTTCAAATAATTTCGCTAAAACTCGAAAGGCGCTCAAAATCAATTCCTTTACCTTTTACCTGAGATCCTCTCCTATACCAATTTCTTTGTGAAATTAAATCCCGAAGTAAAAATATTAAATTACTCCCAAAAATCTTTTTATAAATCTTGTGCAATTAAGAATTTAAATTATTCTATTCCTAAAAACTTATTTGCATTTTCATTTTCGAAAATCTTTAACCTTTTATTATATTTTCAAAAATATAAAAGCTTTAATTGAAAGTACCGTACTTCCAGTTAATAATTCAAATCTATTGTTTTCTATAATTTTATTAGCTACACAAATTATCACTACTACACGTTTATGCCTAGCTCATCTACACTAAAACGCACTAAACGAACGAAAATCAAATTCCACATATAAAGATTAATTGCGATCGTAGAAGACGCACCATCGTGCCCTTTTATAGAGAAATATTTACACGATAATAGATCACAAAGTTTTATTAATTTCAAACTTATACCAGTCGATATATCTAAAAGATTTTTGAAATTTAATTATAGATTATCACCTCTTGATCCGCGTATGCAAGTATTAGATGAAAGCTCAATTTATTACAGGTAAATTCAATTATTAAACCTCAAGTAAATTTCAGTGAAAATAAATTTGTGGTTTTCTAAGGATAAGGCGATCCATAAATAGATAAATAAATAAATAAATTCTTCCTTATAATACAACTGACCTTTGCGTACAAACGACTCGCTACTTTTGCACCCGAAAATTGCAGGTTCTTGGTAAACCTTGGATCAATTATTACTCACTCATTACTCATCTCATTTATTACGGTTGCTTAGAAAACCGCAGACTTTTTGTCGGATTCTATTTAACCTTTCACCGAATCAATTGGGAGACCGCAGACTTTTTGACGGATCCTAAGTAATTCATTCATTATTCACTCATCTACTCATTTCCAAGAAGCCATAGAAACTTGTACTATTTCGGCAAATAAGTTATTGTAGTATTTTTACTCTTTAATTGATCATTGGAGCAATTGTGAGGGGTGGTTTGTGCATACAGCTTAAAGACATTCAATGAGAACCAGATAACGCGGCGGAAGGAAGTATCAGTTACGAAAATTAGTTGCAATATACCATAGGGGAGAGTTATCATACACTCCTGTAACAATACCACTATCCTTACAAAATCCAGCAAATAATTCACAAACACAGGAAGTAATTCACTTACAGTCAGAGGAGATAAATAATTGTAAATCCATAAAATAAACTTATTTTACTTTTATTTTTATACGCAATTTAAACATTATCTAATGGAACGCGGCAAACGTTTCCAAAAAAATATCAAATACGAAAATTAATAGCGATACTAGAAAAAGAGATAGTGAATCCACATCCTGTAAGAAGAGAAAAATTAACAAACACCTCACAACTTCAGAAAATAGATAATTTACCTGACAACACTGTCAATAACAATCTTAGAACTCAAGATAAACAAACACAGACAGACACAACATCTCATTCAAGTGATTAATGATTCTTTGTTTTCACGCTACACATCCTATAATAAACAAGTACAAACTCAATTCAAGCTATTTGAATTTGGTAACAATTAATTAGTAAATAAATTTTTGTTTTGATTAACGCAACCTTATTTGCGTCGGACTATTGCAGATAGAGTTTTCTTGCTAACTTCGTACTATTTACAAAAATTCTCATTCTTACTATCCCTATATTACTCCAATAATCTTTTCCCAAACAATTAATCAAAATGGAAGGTAATGGCGGATTAAATCCGCAGGGCAACCACAATAATGGGTTGAACCCGCCGGTTAACAACAATGACTTGGACCAACAAGTCAATAATATCACCCAACACGCGAACATTACGGATCAAATGATTACCTCCCTCGGGGAAAGTATGACATTGCATCAAGCGTTAGTGCAAGTCCCGAGTTTTGACGGTAAAAATACGCCTTCACAAGCGTTTCTACAGGACGTAAAAAACGGCCTTACAATCGTACCAGATAATCTCGTAAATACTTATTTCAACGGAGTAAAATCTAAACTCAAGGATACGGCTAGAGATGCAATCGCAGATAAGACAATCGATACAATGAATACTCTTAGAGACGCGCTTAAGGAATATTTCGCCACTAAGAAAACATATCCACAATATTGCGCGAATATTCAAGCCATTCGTCTTAAGCAAAACGAATCAATTTTGAGTTACTATACCCGAATAAAGAAAATTCGCGCTAATGCAGTAACTGCACTAAACGAAAGCTTTAACAATGACGCTGAGGTAGCTGCGATGAAGAAAATGTAAGACGGATTAGCACTCGAGTCATTTAAACGCAGACTACCGGACGATTTAATGTACGAAGTAAGTGTCCAAAATCCTGGTACTCTCGACGATGCATATAAAATTGCATTACGGCTCGAGGAAGACCTGAGAGGTAGCTCTCATCGTAATTCTAATTATTTAGCTTACGCGCAATCTGAATCCGCGAATCTTGATCTACCGCGTAGAACTCGAATGGTGGGTTTCCAAGACGAAGAACGTCGAAACACAATACCGTTCAGATTTGTTCGCGAAGACAATACTAGATCTTCTAATTCGTATAGTAGATCTCCGGTGCGAGATACGACTCCACCACGTGATAATCGTAATTATCCTGAGCGTAGTAGTTCACCTTATCGTTCACGAAGTCGATCACCCGAAAGTTACTACCCTTATTATCCTCCACCAGGCTATTTCCCTCCAAAGCCATACATACCTCCTATGCCATACCAGTACCCACCTCCTGAAACATATCCACCTCCAGTTTCTTATAACCCACCATACTACCCGAATTATCCTCCTCAGGATAATAATCAAAGTAATCCCAATAATAATTATAACAATAATAATCCCCAACTATTACAATAATCGAAATAATTACGATAATAATAATAATAATAATAATAATAATAATAATAATAATAATAATAATAATAATGATAATAATAATAATAATAATAATAATAATAATAATAATAATAATAATAATAATAATAATAATAATAATAATAATAATAATAATAATAATAATAATAATAATAATAATAATAATAATAATAATAATAATAATAATAATAATAATAATAATAATAATAATAATAATAATAATAATAATAATAATAATAATAATAATAATAATAATAATAATAATAATAATAATAATAATAATAATAATAATAATAATAATAATAATAATAATAATAATAATAATAATAATAATAATAATAATAATAATAATAATAATAATAATAATAATAATAATAATAATAATAATAATAATAATAATAATAATAATAATAATAATAATAATAATAATAATAATAATAATAATAATAATAATAATAATAATAATAATAATAATAATAATAATAATAATAATAATAATAATAATAATAATAATAATAATAATAATAATAATAATAATAATAATAATAATAATAATAATAATAATAATAATAATAATAATAATAATAATAATAATAATAATAATAATAATAATAATAATAATAATAATAATAATAATAATAATAATAATAATAATAATAATAATAATAATAATAATAATAATAATAATAATAATAATAATAATAATAATAATAATAATAATAATAATAATAATAATAATAATAATAATAATAATAATAATAATAATAATAATAATAATAATAATAATAATAATAATAATAATAATAATAATAATAATAATAATAATAATAATAATAATAATAATAATAATAATAATAATAATAATAATAATAATAATAATAATAATAATAATAATAATAATAATAATAATAATAATAATAATAATAATAATAATAATAATATAATAATAATAATAATAATAATAATAATAATAATAATAATAATAATAATAATAATAATATTAATAATAATAATAATAATAATAATAATAATAATAATAATAATAATAATAATAATAATAATAATAATAATAATAATAATATAATAATAATAATAATAATAATAATAATAATAATAATAATAATAATAATAATATTAATAATAATAATAATAATAATAATAATAATAATAATAATAATAATAATAATAATAATAATAATAATAATAATAATAATAATAATAATAATAATAATAATAATAATAATAATAATAATAATAATAATAATAATAATAATAATAATAATAATAATAATAATAATAATAATAATAATAATAATAATAATAATAATAATAATAATAATAATAATAATAATAATAATAATAATAATAATAATAATAATAATAATAATAATAATAATAATAATAATAATAATATGTCAATAATAATAATAATAATAACATGCCCACGGTGTACATGTTAAAGTGGCCAGCGTCAACAGGGATTTTGTTTACCCTGTATGGCGCATCGTGATTATGTAGGTCAGCCTACGATCTGCTGACCTACCAATCGCACAACAACCTTTGCATTAGGTTAACTCCCTAATGTAAAGTATACCTGAGTTCAAGACGATTCTGAACCCAGAAGTGCTCCCCACAACCTGCCCTTCTCGGATGAGGGCAACCCACTAGCTGGGCGGAGCACCGAGATTCCGAACGATGACGACCTTGGCGACCAACGGACTGCATTTAGGTGGACGGAGGAATTACGAGCCGATCTCCTGATGTGCTATAATAACAGTGAACCGGAGAGGCTACATGGCTAGGATGCATGCACTTTGGTGCGATATGCACCCTAACCATAGCCAATTCTCACAACAACATCTCCGTGATTATGCCTCTCATCTCCGGCGTACACGAAGATCACTGTTGACAAACAGACGGGTATCTCACCGTCTGTCATTCCCAGCACAGCTACATCAGGAGAGACGCCGTTCTTCCGAAGACACCAACAATGAATTTGACACACGGCAAGTGTGTGTCTTTAGAAAGACACACTACCCAAAACATCTACTTGACACGGAAAACCACGAACTGTCTGCTCGGATTTGGGAAGACTCAACTTTGCTCATCATCAATCAAGCTGTCTATGATGCTGCTTCCTCACTCTTACCTCCAGCGAGGAGAAATGTTTCTTCTCCTGAGGCTAAGATGAGAGGGCGCATTGGACAGCTATCACTGAAGATTGATGATCTCCGGAAACATGTCTCCCGCATTCAGTGTGTGATTGACTTTGTAAATGCTCGTAAAGCATTTACACTAAAAGTCCGCTGTATTGCGGCTCAATTACGATATCAGCATCACACACTGAATAAGGCGAAGCTTCTTAACATCAAAGAAGGTTCCCTTAACAGGTTGCGGGCTCTAGTGACTGCTAAAAAGTCACTAGAGAAAAAGCTGAAGCGGCTTACCGATAACTCTTTGTTTCGGTTAAGTCCTTCACGCTTTCTGACACCTAAGACCTCTGTTTCTGGTGATCCCCCATCCATCGAGCGAGTAGAAGCTTTCTGGTCCGAGTTGTACGGTGATCAACCGAACGTGAATCGCGACACTCCAGCTCTCAACGACTTCGAGGCATTTTGTCGACAACATCGCAACGGCAATGCTGATGAAGAGAGCCCTGAAGTCAGCGTGGAAGAAGTTCGTTCAGCTCTGAATAATGGTAAGAACTGGGCTGCTCCGGGTCCAGATGGCATTAACTTGTTTTTGTGGAAGAAACTAACTTCTACCCATAGTCATTTGGCCCGGATTTTTACAGCGTTCATCAGAGGTAATGAACCAATTCCATGCTGGCTTGTAGAAGGGCGAACCGTGCTCATCCCGAAGAAAGGAGACTTGTCTGACCCGAAAAACTACAGGCCTATCACCTGTTTGAATGCGGTTTATAAGATTTTCACCAAAATCTTGAATAATCGCATTCTTCAGGAGATAGACCCTGTATGGCAGCAGATATACGAACAACGTGGCAGTAAAAGGGGCCTGTCAGGTTGCAAAGAGAATCTGTTAGTGGATCGATGCGTCATTCAAGACGCGATCTACTATCAGCGCAACCTGTCAATGGCCTGGATTGACTACCGCAAGGCATTCGACTCAACATCTCATGAGCTTATTCTCTTTTTGCTCAAATGCCTTGGGGTCAATCGCGATACAGTGGGATGCATTCAGCGTACGATGCAGCTTTGGCGAACACGGTTCCACATTTCATGTGGTAACGACAAACGTGTAACCGAAGTTGTACAGTACAAACGAGGAGTCTTTCAGGGAGATTCTCTGAGCCCTCTGCTGTTTTGCATCTCACTGCTGCCAATATCTGTTGCGCTACGCCGCACCCGTGGATACTCAGTGGGTCCACCAAATGATCGAAAATACTCGATCACCCACTTACTCTACATGGATGATCTGAAGGTGTATGCTCCTGATGAGGAACACCTTCAGACATCATTGAATATCGTAGGAGAGTATACACGGGATGTCGGCATGGCTTTCGGGTTGGACAAGTGCGCGGTCGTTAATCTGGTGAAGGGTAAGTGTTCCGATGTGCGTGAAGATATCGAGTTAGTAGATGGGAGCGTCATAGACCATCTTGACGCCGGAGAGTCGTACAAATATCTAGGGATTGACGGGAGTCCTATGCAGGACGTCTCGAAAATCAAAACTACTCTCTGCAGCGAGTATGTGCGGGGACTCCGGAAAATCTGGTCATCAGAACTTTCCGGGAAAAACAAAGTCTCTGCAACAAACATGCTTGCTGTCCCGGTACTCCTGTACTCTTTCGGTGTTCTCAAATGGGCCCGAAAAGAGCTCAGAGATCTCGATATCAAGACACGCAAAGTCATGAACATGCATCGGAGCATGCACCCTAAATCCTCAATCACCAGATTATACCTTTCCCGGCACATCGGAGGGAGAGGTCTACAGAGCTTGGAGTGTCTACATGATCGTTTGGTTTTGGGTATAACATACGAGGTTGTCAATTTCACAGCAGATGAAGACGACTTCCTTATGCAAATTGTTCATAGTCATGAGAATAGGCGTAAGGGAGCGTTTTTATATAAGGCAGCAATTTACGCGGCAAAATCCCTCGGTCTCGGAAGAGTAAACCCGCTTATTGGACTCCCTAAGGAGGAATTTAAGACGGTCGTCAGGAACGCTGAGCAACAAAAACTGCTCAGCACACATATGGACAAGTCGATGCACAGCGTGTTCTTTAAACACGTGCGTGATCATGGCTTGTCCACACAGTTGACGTTTTCCTTCCTGAAGTCAGCTGGCCTGATGTCCGAGACCGAAGGATACATTTTTTGCCTGCCAAGATGGTGTTATTAACACTCTCGAATGCCGTGCTAAAGTACTCCAGATGCAGCTACCCGACACATTGTGTAGGGTGTGTAAGCAACATCCTGAGACGCTTATGCATCTTTTGTCAGCATGTCCTGTGCTGGCAAGAAATGCATACGTACAGCGTCACAATGCTGCTCTGCGAGTACTTTATTACCATCTTCGACACACGCACGGTATCGATAAAACACCAGTGCTGCCTTACCTGCCAGGAGATATTCCGCAAGTTGTTGAGAATGACCGTTGCCGTATTTATTGGAACGTGCCATTCGCAACAACGCGGAAAATCGATCATAATAAACCTGATATTGTGCTCTTCGATAAAACCGCTCGTAACATTTATGTTATTGAGTTCTCAGCTCCGGCTGAGTATAACATCACGGTAAAGAGGAGCACAAACACGAGATATATCAGGATCTCCTGTTTGAAATTGGCAAACTTTACCCAGGCTACCGTGTCAAGCTTGTCGTACTCATTGTTGGCGTCCTAGGAGGGATGAAACAGTCTTTTGTGTCTGCATTGGCTAAAATCCCAACTTGTTTATCGCAAGTTGAGTTTTTGGCATCGCGGATGCAAAAGGCTGTGATACTCGGATCCCTCCGTCTCCTAAGGCAACGAAACTTGGCCTGCTGCGCATGCTGATCATCTTGTTGATGAAGCATCGCAGCAGTATCGATTTGGCGCTCAGGTGAGGCCCTCGGTAGAGTCGGACTACCGGGGATAACCCCCTGAGCATTAAACTAAAAAAAGAAATAATAATAATAATAATAATAATAATAATAATAATAATTTTTTTTTTTTTTTTCTTTTTTTTTTTAAAGAGAGAGGGGAAATGCATTTATGCACTAAGGGACCCGTTAAAACTGCTCCCCGTGTGTCGGGCTATCCCTTAGGGAGACAAGTTCTCCCCGGGGAACTACCGACTAAAACCCCTCTCTCATCCTCCTAGGAAGACAACCGGGAACTGCTCTTCGCATTACTTCCGGTTGACTCCTATTTTTTAACTTAGGGGCCTTCACGGCCCCACGGCGTCTATTGCCTCCTTTTTTCGGCGGAGAAGCATCTCTATGCTAGAGACGATCTCCACCCATGCTTCTCTGCTTGAAAGCATAACTCCTATTATTGTCTCCGGAGTTATGCTTCCAAGCCGGCTTTCAATAGGTGCCCTCCACCTCGACCAAACTTCGCATTCGAAGAAGGTGTGGAGGGCACTGTCGTTTTGTGACCCGCAGGATGGGCAGCACGGGTCTAAAGCTTTACCCATTTGATAAAGGTAAGCCCGGAAATACCCGTGCCCCGTCAGCAGTTGGGTGAGATAATAGTTTATCTCTCCATACTGACGGTTTACCCAGATGTCCAGCCGAGGTATTAACCTTGCTGTCCATCTTCCCCGCGGGTTCCTCGTCCAAGATTCTTGCCAGGCACTTAAGCTTTGAGTCCTGGCAAGCTCGCGGCGTTTCTCCCTATCCTCCTCCAGGCTTTGGTGGACGAACTTGCGCTCCTGGGCTAAGAGGTCGATTGGGATGACCCCGGCTACCACTAAAGCCGCTGGCTCCGAGACCGTGCGGTAGGAGCTGGCAATGCGAAGGGCCCCTCTTCGCTGCACTGCTGCTATACGTTTTCGGTACTTTTCGTACCGCAGCGCATCAGCCCAGACTTCGGCACCGTAGAGCATTATTGACTCGGCAGTGCGCAGCAGCAATCGTCGCTTGCAGGGTCGGGGGCCACCAACATTGGCCATTACCCTGCTTAGCGATGTCACTACACCAGCTGCCTTGTCTGCTCTACATCGGATCTCGTCCCAGAAGGTGAGCTTTGAGTCTAGGCTCACCCCTAGGTACTTCACCGATGCCTTAGTCTGGACTGTTGCCAGTCCTACCTGCATATCCCTTACTAGCGGGATATGCTTCTTTGTTAAGAGCACGATCTCGGTTTTAGCCAGCGCTAACTCCAAGCCGTGGTCATCCATCCAAGAGCGCACCCGACGCATTACCTGGTTGAGTAGCATCTGTGCCGCATCGACATTTCTGCCAATAATAACGGCAGCAATGTCATCTGCATACCCAACCAGGAACGTGTCCTCAGGCATTTCCATCCTGAGGATCCCGTCATAGGAGATATTCCAAATGTCAGGACCCAGGATGGAGCCTTGGGCTGCCCCAGCCGTTATCTCGCGGCTGGTCGGGCCATCCGTGGTGGTGTAATTTAAGGAGCGGGCATCCAGGTAATCCTCCATGATCTTTAGGAGGTATCCCGGGATGTTAAAGTCTCGCTCCAACGCTTTTATCGCGTCACACCACCGCACCGAGTTGAAGGCGTTCTTCACATCCAGTGTTACCAGCAGACAGACGGGGCGGGAATAATGATTTCCACGCTCCGTGCCCCTGGCAGCCTCGACTACCTTCTGGATAGCGTGTATCGTCGACCTCCCTTTCCGAAAGCCATATTGTCTTTCGGAAAGGTCTCCAGCAGCTTGAATTGCTGCGTGGAGGCGAGGACGAAGAAGCTTCTCCAGAAGTTTGCCGGCTGTATCCAGCATACACAGGGGTCTGTATGATGATGGACTGTCTACTGATCCCCCTTTTCCTTTGTTGATTAGTACTAGCCTAGCCTGCTTCCAGCGGGTAGGAAAAATCCCCGCCTGCAGGCAAGCGTTGTACATCTCAAGGAAAAGGTCTGGATGTCCTTCAACTGCTGCTTTCAGCACCTCTGCTGGCAGACCGTCAGGGCCTGGCGCCTTTCTATTCTTAAAGGACCGCGCCGCGCGTACTAGCTCCTCTTTTGTAAACAAAGGGAGCAACGCTAAATCCTCTGGTGGTCGAGGACGGCGCGGTAGCTTGGGGTGATCGGGGAAAAGGGCATCGACAATTTTGTCAATAGTCCTCGCTGTCATTGGGGCATTAATAGCAAATGCGCCCAACTTGCGAAGGACTATTTTATACCCTAGCCCCCAGGGATCGTTGTTGAGATCCTCCCCAAGCTCCTTCCAGCAGCGGTGCTTACTACGTTGGATGGCCCGACGAAGCACTTTCCTTGCCGCTTTATACTCGGCAGTGCTTCGGGCTGCGTCGGAATCACGGTGACGGGCACGTTGTGAGAGTCTTCTAGTTCGAAGACACTCACGCCTCATCGCCGCGATTTCGTCCGTCCACCAGTACACTGGGCGTCGTCGCCCACGCTGGCGAACCCTTGGTACTGCGTCCTTGCAAGCCTGATGGAGGTGTGACATTACAACCTCCACCATATTATCAGCTTTTGCAAGGACCGGCAAGTCATCAGGTATCCCTTCTAAGGCAAACTGGCCGCGTGTTAGGGCCGGAGATAGCTTTAGGGGGTCCATCTTGTTGACGTTCCACTTGACAGAAGCTTTTGGTATTTTGCTCCGGACTGGAATTACATCACGTACGCGAAACGTGATGCATTGGTGATCGCTGGCTGTGTAGTCTTCGATCACCATCCAGTCCTCGACACGCGATGCCAAGTGTTCCGTAGACAGAGAGACCTTTGAGCATCGGACATGTTTAACTTCCACGCCGAGGGCTTCGGGATTTACCCCTTTGCGGACGGCCAGCAAGGTTTCAGCATAAGTTTTACCCTGAGCTGGCTTGACCACAATAGCCTCTAATTTTTTGGCAGCGTTTTTTCGTTTACCTCCCGTACTAGGCTTCGGAGGAGCTTTTTCTTTAGCTCCAGCAGGTGTTTGCGCCTTCTTCGGTGACACCCCTGCCTTCTTCTTCGGCAGACTGTCGTCGGGGGGCAGCGCTGCCTTGTTGTCTTCTTTTGACTTTTTCTTCTTTTTTTTCTTCTTCGAACCCGCCACCTCCCACTGTGCCGTGGTCGGTTCATTTTTTTTCCGCTTAAGCACCTCACTTAGGCTAGGAATTGGTGGACTCGTCGCAGGGCGTTTCTGACTACCAGGTACTGGTGAGTCAAGAGCCATTGTAGTGGCCGCTTTCGCGACTTCCGACAACGAGCCAGCCCGACGTTTAACAATCGATGATTTCCGAAGAATATCACCAATATTCTTTACGGATCGACTCGATTCCTCCAGGAGCTCCAGAAGCTCACCCAATTTTGGAAGGCCATCCTTAATGGTCTTACTGACATTGAGCTGCTTCTTCAGTGCCTCCGTCATCAATTTATTCAGACTGCGCATTTCTGCGAGTCTGCCGCCAACCTCCTCACTACAGCTGTCAAAACTCTTCATTAAAGATGAAGGATCGACAGACATCATCCAAAAGTTTCCATTAGAAAAAGACATAATTTGAATTGAACCAGCGCATCGTGTGCAGAGGGGCGGGCCGTTAAGTCAGGAACGGGTGTACCCTCGGAGCATTACGTCTCCTACCCCAGTTCCCTGAGGCCTGACCAAACGTTTAACCGGTCCCGGAATACACGGACGGACCGGCACTCGCCCGGAGCAGTGCAGCTTCCGACCGCTGCACTCACTGCACACTTCCTGATCAGGGCCCGAAGGGGCTGGCTCCTGATACTCACCGCAGTGGCCACCTCGGCAGAGCTAAGCTCACATCAGCCTTTTCCTTACGCCGCGGAAAAACGACGCAAGTTCTAGGCACTCCCAGTGTGCTGCAATGAGTAACAATCAGTCGCATGACTCCCAGCCGCACCAACGAGGTAACAGACGCTGGCAATGCACCGCCCAATATGGGACAGACGTGCATTTTCTGCATGCGACATGTTTCTGATTTGGTCCGCGGGTGGTATTTTATTTCCCACCTACCCGACATATCTGCCGAGCATTCCCCTATCCGCCACCTGGGGACGCGCCCGATGGGGGTCGGAAAACCCCGCACGAGAATAATAATAATAATAATAATAATAATAATAATAATAATAATAATAATAATAATAATAATAATAATAATAATAATAATAATAATAATAATAATAATAATAATAATAATAATAATAATAATAATAATAATAATAATAATAATAATAATAATAATAATAATAATAATAATAATAATAATAATAATAATAATAATAATAATAATAATAATAATAATAATAATCAAAGATATGGCGATAATGGTTATAATAATTACAATAGAAATAATTACGGGAATAACAATAATACCGGTAATCCCCAAAACCAGCAAAATAATTGGAGACCAAACTCCCCTGCACCTCCTAAGGAGCCTTTAAACTCCAACGCGGTTCGGCGGAACGACGCGACGCCGAACAGCGTGAACCCCATGAAAGCGCGTCCCCCAACAATCAGACCCTTAACAGTCGAAAATTCATAATGTGGTCTGAAGTCCAGGGTAGAGGACCAGTCGTTACTCTAACAGCCCCTTAATTGAGAAACGGCAGAGCTCGTTTCCTAGTTGATACAGGTGCTGACATAAATGTAATTAGAAAAGACGCGCTGGCCCCTCGCACCGTAATTGATACCTTGGACTCTGTTTCAATAAAAGGGATCACCACGGAACGACTTGACACTCTAGGTACAACAGAGATTACATTTTTCTCAAATCCCGAGAAATTTCATGTTCTCGAGAATCCACTCCTTATTCCAACTGACGGAATAATTGGTAATGACTTTCTAACAAATGAAAAGGTTGAAATATCTTTCCATCACGATACCATAGTCGCAGACTCTGAACCTATACACCCGATTCCGCTCGAAAATACTAACGGTGATCCATTCGATCCACCACAAGTAACCACACTTCAATTAGAAGACGAACCTTCAATACTTGTATTAAAAGCACGAACTCGCACAATAGATCCAATCAATCTCTGCAAAACAGATTTGAAAACTGGATTTTTACCCCGCATTGAAACTCACGAGAATATTTTTATTGGTAATGCTTTGGTTACAAATAATAATAATACCCGCTACGTCTATACAATTAATGCCTATGAAGATGACATAGAATTAGTTGTGCCTCCCAAAGAAATTATTTCTTTTGAATGTGACGGTAGCTCTGAAGATTTCTTTGATGATTCTGAAGAAAGTGACGTTCCAGAAACTGATCAAGATAGATTTGAGCGAGTATGTGCTAGTCTTCGACTTGATCATTTAAATGTACTAGAAAAAGAGCATGTGCATGAACTTATCAGAGAATTTTCGCTTCTTTTTCATCTCCCTGGAGACGATCTCCCCGTTACTACAATGATGACACATTCTATTCCGACTGTTGACGAAGTTCCTATATCTGTCAGACAATATCGTTTTCCGCCTGTCCATAAGGAAGAAAATTCCCGACAGGTGAATAAGCTGCTGAATGATGGTGTAATAACTGAATCTGTTTCTCCATATAATTCACCTCTTTGGATAGTTCCAAAGAAGCCAGATTCCAAAGGCAATAAATGCTGGCGTATGGTAATCGATTTTCGTCAATCAAACGAGAAAACCATAGGGGACGCTTATCCTCTCCCAAACATAGTCGAAATTCTTGACAGACTTGGAGGAGCTAAGTATTTTTCACTATTTGATTTAGCTAGTGGTTTTCATCAAATTCAAATGGATCCAAAGGACCAGCAGAAAACTGCATTTAGTACCCCTAATGGCCACTATGAATATACCAGAATGCCATTTGGACTGAAAAATGCTCCAGCTACCTTCCAGCGACTCATGGACAGAGTTCTTCTAGGTCTACAAGACGTCGAACTCTTCGTATATCTTGATGATGATATTATTTTCGCATCATCACTCGAAGAGCATGGCAAACGTGTCCGACGACTTTTTAATAGACTAGTACAAGCTAACCTAGTCCTACAATCTGATAAGTGTGAATTTTCGAATCTTGAAGTCACATACCTTAGTCATATTATTGGCAATGGCGGTGTACGTCCAGATCCAAAGAAAACAGAAGCCATCGAGAAATTTCCCAGACCGAAAACCGTTACAAACATTCGACAATTCCTTGGTGTAGCTGGATACTATCGGCGTTTCATTGAAAATTTCTCGGGCCGTGCAAAACCGTTAACAGAATTGCTAAAGAAAGATAATCCGTTTATCTGGACTTCAGCCCAACAAGAGAGTTTTGACGACTTGCGAAAAGCATTATGTACATCCCCAGTTTTGCAGTATCCTGACTTTTCCCAACCTTTCATACTTACGACTTATGCTTCAGATCTTGCTATTGGTGCAGTACTCAGTCAAGGAAAAATTGGCGAAGATAGGTCAATAGCATATTTATCAAGACTTCTTAAATCAGCAGAAAGAAACTATACAACACCCGAAAAAGAATGTTTGGCAGTTATTTATAGTATTTTACATTTTCGACCGTACTTATACGGTCGACGATTTACTTTTGTATGTGATCATGAACCGCTGAAATGGATCGACTCTGTCAAGCCACCTGTTCAACGCTTGGTCCGATGGAGAACAAGACTCAGAGAGTATGAGTACGATTTCTATCATAAGCCAGGACGACTGAATTTAAATGCAGATGCATTATCAAGAAATCCTGTTATTATGGTATTACCTGCAACTAAGCCTGAAACAGCTGCCAGACAATCTAGCTCAATTGCCAAGCATTTAGAGCGATTACGATCATCTGCTACAAACGCAGCAATAGCAAACGCTAGCACTATAGGTGAGAGAGTGAGGTTGCGAAGATTAGCAAGTAACCCTTCATTAGCACCTCCACCTCCAATCCAGCGTGCAAAAACAATGGACCAAATTCCAACATCCCAACAAGAAAAACGTAAGGTTGGTCGACCTTCAAAGCAATCACAGACCACTCAGCCTGTGGCTCCAGTACTACCGGTGGCTCACAGTAGAAGTAGTGCTTTCCCTAGCCTCACAACTAATCGTGTTCCACCTTCCAAAAGTTCTGATAAACCAGGACCAATATCTACAAAAACTCGATCGACTGATTATGAATTGACGTATGTAAATAATCATGAAGACGAAGAAACTCCTTCATTAACTGAACCTGTCCAGGTACCACCACCTAAAAATGTTGTCGAAATGTCACCCGGACCGTCATCAGAAAACGAAAATTACTACTGGGACCGTCGTAGTGAAAATCCATCATTAGAGTCCCCACGACCTGAGGTTCCTGGTAAGGCGCCAGTACCTCAGCCCAACAGACCATCTGGTATAACCTTTTGACATCCTGCAGGACGATCAACTCCTGCAGTTACTTCCGAAGGATCAACATCAGGATCAGAAATTGAGGAAAGAATACCACTAGGAGCAGCAAGTAGACGATGGGCTAATTTACCAGCTATCAACGAAAGTTTTTCAAGTACAGATACTGAAGAAGCAATTGAAGTACCCCAACCACAACCGGTACGAAGAAAATCCGTTGCTGAAACTGTTCCTTGTGAATTGTTTTATCCTGGAATGAAAAACACTGAGAGTAAACTAACTCTGCATACATCTAACGAAAATCTGACATACTTTAGAGACAACTATCTACACTTTATTTCCGCTGACTGCGAATTTACGACTATTACATTACGATTATTAATAGAGACAGACAAAATAGATCCCCAAGACCTAAAATTGGAAAAGCCAAAAATTAATCAGGTACTTATAACACCACATGGTAAGCATAAAATTCTAAGTGCAGTGTTGAAAAAGAATCACTTTGACTCATTTTCTATACAAGAATTGAAGGATGTACTAAAAACTGTCAAAAATGTATTAAGCCATTATACCATAAAATCACTGCGAATCTCAAAGCCAGGAGATATGTTAGAAGGCTTAAGTCAATCAATCGTCATTGACCTTCTGAAAGAATGCCTCAATGACTGTGAATCTTCGCTGACTATTTGTCATGGAAGTGTAACAATGCCTGACGAAGATGTCCGTCGAGATATCATCGCAGAGTACCACGAAAGTTTGACCGGTGGTCATAAAGGCATCACTAAAACATACCGAAGAATCCGTGAACGTTTTTACTGGCCTAACATGCGAGACGACGTCACAGAATTCATCTGAACCTGCTGGAGTTGTCAAGAGCAAAAATTAGTCCGGATTAAGACTAAAGAGCCAATGATAATAACTGACACTCCGGCAGAACCCTTTGATAAAATATCAATCGATACAGTTGGTCCATTACCTTTAACACCTTCAGGTAATAAGCATATATTGACTGTACAAGACAATCTTACAAAATATTGTATAGCTGTACCAATTCCCAATATAAAAGCTGAAACTATTGCAGATGCACTTGCACGAAATGTAATAATTCAGTTCGGATCACCTCGTGTAATATTGAGCGACCAAGGTCGATCATTTGTTGGTAAAATATTTCATCACTTGGCTAAAATCTTTAAAATTAAACAGGTTACTACCTCAGGGTATCATCCACAAACGAATGGAGCACTAGAGCATGGTCACATCGTGTTGGCAGAATTTATTAAGCATTATGTAAATAAATATGATGACTGGGACAAGCTTGTTCCTTTCGCAATGTTTTCATATAATACTTCTGTGCACGAATCAACAAATTTCACTCCTTTCGAACTTATATACGGTAAAAGAGCTCGTATACCTAGTTCCTTTCCACCACCTGATAAAACCGAAACTTATGGTTCGTATCTACATGATCTAGTCAACCGTATGGATGACATGAGAATATTCGCGGCTTCTAGCTTAATTAAATCTAAACACCGATCTAAACGTTACTATGACGATCCCCTGAACCCCAGTACCTTGAATGTTAGAGATCAGGTTTATGCTATAAAAGAACCACGAAAAAGTAAATTTGATTCACACTATAAAGGCCCTTACGTTATAGTTGAATTATTAGACAATAATACAGCTATAATAGAGGACGAAAAGAGTAAACGATCACTTAAGCATGTGGATAACTTAAAAATATGTAACACTAGGAATTCAACTAACTCTGACACTGATACCCAATCTGATTGACATATTATTGCTTTACTTATCATTATCTTTTAGTTGTATTAGATTATTATAGGTATTGTGATACAAACATTGGCTACTAAACGGCTTGCTGTTGATTAAAAATATTCTTTAGCTAACGCCAGCACTCACAATAACGACCACAATATTTCAATGAAAATCAACAATAACAGAAGTGAAACAATTTCGTTCAACTACTATCAAGAAAACAGACAAAACGAATATTCACTTAATAACATTTTTCACAAACGTCTTGAACCGATCCACAAATACCCAGCTACCAAAAAACCTTCTACTACAGATAAATTCCGGAGTAGGCATCAAAAATTATTCATCAAATGTAAGTAACTAATCAACAGTGACTGAGGTAAGCTCATATCATACAAACTACATAAAAAACCAATACAAAGCGCATAGCAAAAAGTAACCATAGGATTAGCCAAACATTAATCTCTACTAACTAAAACTTGGTCAGGATACCAAATATAATATAAAAGCAAAAACAAAAGAAACTAAAATAGGAAAAAAAAAAATCTTTAACCTTACCATATTAATATTACACTTCTTAATTTATTTACAAATACTATATACTATACATACTACATACTAAAGAAACACATTTTTTTGATAAGCTAACAATACATCTAAAAGTAAACTAATTTAAATAAACTGAACTAAGCTAACCATAGTTTGTCAAAGATATTAACCCTTACTAACAAAGATTTTATTGAAAATTAAAAAAAAAAAAAAAAATAGAAAAAAAAATACATAAAATAAGTAAACTTTTACTGAACTAACCATAAGATGGGATGAATATATAAATATATACCAACCAAAATGTACCTTATATATTTTATTTTTATTTTATTTTTTATTTTAAAACAAACCCAACAGCATAAATACCATTACTAGGGTTAATAATACATTTGTTTGAATAAATCATATAATAATAATTGGCAAGATGACTTAAAACTAGTATCTCAAACCTATAAATATATATATATATATACATATACATACACATACACATACACATACACATATATATATATATATATACATATACATATACATATACATATACACATACATATATACACACATACACATACACATACATACATATACGTGCACACACATACCTACATACATATGCATATGCATATACATAAGTACATTCATCATCGAAGTTGTGTGAGCAGTTTGTAACTTATTAGTTAATTTAAGCAGATTACAAAATAAAGAAAAAAGAAAAAGTAATACATCAAGTATAAACATTAAGTATAAACATTAGATGAGGCACCAAGCATAAGAATAAATTATAAATTATAAATTATAAATTGCACACCATTAACGCCACTTCATTACTAAATTTCCAAGAGACGGAGTATGGTATCCACTAGGACAGCTCAAAGGGTCAAGAGACGCTTCTAGACTATAGAAGCGGTTCACCGCGTTAGTGATACGATAGATAGGTGCTGATTGTGCAAAGTTAGTTTTGACAAATGGTATGTACAACGGGACATGGTTTCTCAGTCCAATAGTAGGCACTTCATATTTAAACATTTCTAATAACTGCGGACAATCCACCAAGTTATTCAAGAGTTTCGCAGCAAAAGAAAACTCAGCACACAGGCGTCTCTCCTCAAGACTAAGATATTGACACTCAGCGCACAGTACAAGGTCTGCAACACCTCGCGGTGGATAATGACCCGTTTTTTTCCAAATTAAAAACTTTAAAAACTTTCTTTGCACTTTTTCCAACTTGGTAGATTGCCCAGCTTGTGTAGGAGACCAAACTATCGAGGCATACTCGAGTTTAGGCCTCACAAATGTATTGTATAGCAGCTTAACGGCATTCAAGTTAGTAAATTTTTTAGAGATACGCATAATGAATCCTAATGTTCTCCAAGCTTCTGAAATGATATTATTAATGTGCTCGAAAAAGGTTAATTTACTGTCAAAGGTCACCCCAAGTATTTTGGTTGACTCACACCTTTTCAAGACTTTGCCGGACACACTATAATCATAAGGAATGAGGTTTTTCCTCTATTCAATGAAAGGACACAGCACTTGTCTACATTGAGTTGCAACCTACTGTCTTCACACCAACGGGCCAAGCAGTCAATGTTGCGCTGTAAAAAGACACAATCATTAATATTGTGTATTTTCATATAGAGTTTGGCATCATCAGCAAATAAATCAAAATAACAGGATATAAATTGTGCCAGATCATTAATAAAGACCAGAAATAAAAGGGGACCCAGATTTGAGCCTTGGGGAACTCCCGAGGTAGAAATATAAGGCTTAGAATGATGCCCAATATAATGTACAATGTTTTTCCTGCCAGCTAGGTAAGAGGTTAACAGATACATCAAGTGATTAGTTAGACCTAGTTTACGCAGTCTTTCCAGCAGAATTCTGGTGTCCACCTTATCAAATGCCTTAGCAAAATCAGTACAGATTACATCTAGTTGGCCCCCGGCAACAAGAGTTTCATTAGCAATTTGTGTGAAATTAGTTAGATTTGTTACCGTTGACCGCTTAGGCATAAATCCATGCTGTAGAGGAGAGACAGTAGACTGAAACTCAACGAAGACAGAATCATATATATATTTTCATCTTATTTTATTGTTACATAAAAATATAAACATAACAGTTTAAGGATACGCGTGTTAACAAATGTAAATACTCATACTTATGGTGATAATGAACTAATAATTAACTACTCAGTACCAATATCATAACAACAAAAATACCTTTAATCATAAGTATATGTAAGTACATGAGAAATTTAGTAATTGCAACCGTTAGATATATCTCATATATGAAAAAAAAAAAAACACAAAAATTACAAAATATGGAAAAAAAAAAAAAAATATATTAAACCATACATTATATCTTTATACGACATGTTTTCATGAATCATTAAGAAATTAGAATATTCTAAAAATTGCTAAGAAATATTTCTAAAGTTTAGTTTCACATGACTATAACATACTGCTAAATTATAAGATAGATTATAAGCAAAGAAACTGTTGAATATATTTTCATTCTATACATATTTAAGTTAAACATGTATAGATGCACTTATCCATGGTATCAATTCATAGTATTCCGATAAGATGTTTTCAGAAATGAAAACCGATAAATACAACGAAATTTGTAATATGAAATAGTAAACCAAATAAACAATATACCATAGGATAAGTATATGAATATATGACTGATATTTGTTTACAACTATGTGTAACCTCTGTAAGTAAACGATATACGTGTAATCTATAAATTGTAAGTAAATTTAATGCAAGTTATTATCACGCATGCGGAACAAAATATTGGCAGCCATGAAGAGCAAGAATTAACTTAGCAGCGCAAATTTTCAAGGGAGACCATAGGGCACTTTCTTACCACAGTTCGTGAGGAAAACACCGAAAAGTTTGAAAGGGAATATCACCATAAAAAAATGCAGATTGACGTACGACACTTTCAAATCAGAAGACAAATACGTGACACCATTAGGCTAAGAAAAACGTCAACTCAAAACATCTGCGAAGCCATGACCTACAGAATAGAGCAGTTTTTAACTCAGGACCAAATATAAGTTTAAAACTACAGTTTGCAATTGTATGATCAATCCTCTGAATTTCCAATCACTCATGACGACCACGAGCCGTCAACAGCAAAAACAAGTAACGGAAAAACAAAATGCAACGAGAAAATAGGAACATAGCTAAACTCAACCCATCGTTGAACGTAGAGAAACTGCTTGTCCTGCAATTCATAACTCAGCAAAATGAGCATAAATCTTGCGAATCGTCAGAAGCAACGGTTGTCCAGCTGAACAATCAGTAAATCAACCGCTTCACAAATTGCAAAACGAGTCAATCATTAAGACCGGTTCGGACATCGAAACACTTGGTGAAGGCAAAAATGAGCATGGAGTTCTGACAGCTGTAAGCATCCTAAAACTACCACATGCCTCGTCAAATATTGAAGACACTCTGTGTACAGCGATACATAAGTCACCACGTCCAACCACCTAACCTAATAGTCAAGAACGTGATTAATTTCATTGAAGTCTTTCAAGAGTCTTGGTAAAACAATAAACGATAAACAATGTCGACCATCTACAAAAAGCAATCACTTAAGAACTCTGATTCTGCAAGGAAAATATTCAAATTAACCAACAATATTCCTAAGCTTACTCGGTGAATTCTCATGTTAAGTGGGACAGAAAGCGACGCCCTTAGGTCCCCCTGAAAGTCTACTCTTCAAGTTAGAGACAAGGAAACGCTCACAGTAACAAATCATCATAGAAGACGTATCAGCATGCAGCAACCACTCAGGACCTTCACGACCTCATCGTAATATACGTAGTTAACGTTTTAAGAAATAGCTATTCAATGTAAGTTAAACCGCAATCCATATTGTTCGCTTACATTATTTCTTATTTAAGCAAGATTTGCATAAATTGAAGTCATCCAGGGCGATGGCGACTTTGGGGGTAGAGGTGTAACGATCGTTACATATGGATCGAGCTTTAACCATACTTTAATTTAACAATTTTTTTTTATTTATTTATATTTTTATACTTCAGAACACATCCAATAATTCTTGAAAAGTATTGGACTTGCTCTGAATCATTTAAAAGTATCCTGAAATGAACAATAATTATAATATCAAAATATAATAGTATAACGCATGGAGAAGGAGAGAGTGGAATAGAAGTAAAACGAATGGATAAGATAAATATCTGTCTTTTTCTCTCTATGCATAGCTGAACCACCACGGCCAGTCCCTTACGAAGATACACCGACTCAATGTCTTCCAGATGTCCCACGAAAAGATTTCTCTGAGTCTTCCGCGGCCGCGAGTCCCTTGTCATAATAAAAGTCATCTTCAAAGCCTTAATAAATATGTCCAAACATTTTCTTATTCTAGTTCGACTCAAATTTTTACGACCTTTCTATTTTAACCATCTGTTACTTATAGGCCCCACGTCTCTCGCGGATCCTTACTATTTCTTTTCCAATGTAGAAATCTATCTCTAATTCTAGTGTATTTTTAATTTTTAATTGCATTTCTCAGAAGTGTCTAAAATATCGATAGTAAATGTCACCATATTATATTTTGAAAAAACATTGTTTTACAGAATCTCACGATCTCCCGCGGATTCTTAATTTTCTCTTTTCCACCATAGGAATCTCTTCTATTTTAAAAATTTTAATTTCATTTCTCGAAATTACCTAAAATATTGGTAATAAATGTCATCATAGAAACGCGGTCTCTAAAATTTTACATGGCTCCCCGCAGAACCTCTCCGTCCTTTTTTCTATCCTCGAAGATTTCTCATCTCAATTTTGTATTATTTTAAAAATTATATATTTTTTTTTAGAGTATGTAATATATCGACCGTAAATGCCATCATATATTTATTACTTTATTTTTAAGCGGTCCACCGCGGACTTATTTTTCTATTTACATCCTGTTTGCTATAAAATCCCAAGAACTCCCGTAATAAAAATGTTATTTTCAGCTGTCCAAAGAAATCAAAGCCTTCCATATTATTTTTTCTCTTTGTCTTTAACCCATTCTTTGAATCCTCTTTGGCCCCACTTTTCTTTCAAACCTGTTCATATATAAACCCCGGAAAAATAATCAAAATCAGTCATTACCGTCGTAACGAAAACCCTTGTCGGATCTATCTAAATCCGCGAGTAAAGACTCACTGAGTCGATTTCAAAGTTCGTTCTCGTGACGCTCCACGCCTAGGCAATCGGGGGTCCTAGATCGATAATCGTAAGTCGATTCTTTTATTTAAAATATAAATTACGCAACTTAAATTTTATTCTTAAAAACTTTCCTCGTGAGGTCCTACGGCTAGGCACCTGGACTCCTAGGTTGGATACTTAGAGTAAAATCATTTGAGTTTGCATTAGAATTAACCAAACGCCTTTCACGTGACGGCCACGGCCTAGGCAATCGGAGTGCTTGTTCGGGAATAATTAATTCTATCAATAAAACCCTAAAAATCATTATAAATTCACTCGAAGGCTAAGCCGGCCGTTCGGTTCATCGTGCATAGCATTTCCTGAGAAAAGATCCAACCTGTGAATCTCAACTAATTATTATCATAAAACATTATAAAATCTGCGGACACAGATTCAAATTGGTGAATCTGAAGTGAGTGTGTGTGCAGGTATATCAACCCATTGGGGTAAGTTCATTATTATAATATTCTGTAAAATTTAATCTGTCAATATACTACACATGTTTTTGTATTCATTTGTCTCTTCATTTACTGTCCTTTTCTCTGGCATTCGAGTGCTGGTAGTTTAAGTCATAGTAACTTTAAAGTGAGACAAAGAAGGAACACGGTCTTCTCGAGGGCCCATATTCATCGACCCAATATCCCTCTCGCTCAGAAATCCCGGACCTACCCTAGCGCCACGCAGGTCATTGAACGGGATAGTCTATAGTACATCCGCTCGGTACAAATAGACAAATAAGTTACAAACGACAAGAAATTATGACATTCTTATATCAGCCACGTGACCCAAATTCCTTGGTTGGATGACAGAATAAATATAATGTCATATTGTAACTTATGATTAATTATAAATCAATAATCGGTGCCCAATCACGCATATGTTCTCACACTAACCACGTGACGGTTCAATCGAACTCCTTGGCTGAGTTATAGAACGGGGTAATTCGGCATAACGATATTAAATAATAATTTAAAATAACCCTTTCGCCCGTCGCCTTCACACACTTCGTTCGTGACCTAAAAGATGGCGTTGAAGCTAGCTCCTTTAAGAAAAGGTACCTGGGTAGCGTAGAACAATTCAGCTTTTATATGGGTCTGAAAAAAGAAAAATTTAATAGATTTTCAATCAGTATAAATATGCCTTTAGCCGGTACTAGAATAAAAAAAAAAAATTTTTTTTAAGAAGTGGCACTTTGGTTTAATTTTTATTCCAAAAATTGCCCTTTTTTTCGTAACATTTTGCAAGTTAAAAAATAGAAATATTCAACGCAAAAATTTTATTCTAGTACCGGCTGTAGCTGTTAGTGTATTACATAACATACATAAATTTGAAAGCAATCGACCGAATATTTTTTTTTTTTCAACTACGCCAGACAGAAAAAAGTAGTTTCGAGATAAACGCGTTCAAAGTTTTAGTTAAAGAAATTCTGAAGAATACTAGATTTGAAAATATACTTACGATTAATCAGTTATTCCAGCACCATATTTTTGTCTTGTGTACTTCTTCGGTTTTTCTTATTTTTCATCATATGTTGACTTGTTTATCATTATTATAACTTAGGTATAGAAACTGAAGCAGATGTTCTCCGCCGCACAATAGAATAGAAATTACTTACTCGGCTGGCTTGCTAAATAGCGTTCAGAACATGAAATACTGGGAATATCATCACCATATTTTTACCATATATTTTTGAAATACTATACTTTCGAAACATGCGAAAAAAAAAGAGGTTTTTTAAAATTTATAGACCACCGGGTCCTCTTAATGAAGTTTTGACATTCACCAGTATTGATTATAAAAAACAGTGCAATAAACATGCTTTTCTGACAATGCTAGCCGTTAATCTGCAATAAAAACGCATTGTTAACTATTCTGTGATTGCATTTACACATGCTTTAATTCTTAAAGACTCTAATAAAATCGCTTTCATCAATCGAGACCACTCATGGTAGAATATATTAAAACTAATTGGATGATTAACGCAAAAGTTTTGCAGCATGAGGTTTTCGAAATATATCAATCCTACCGAAACCAGATTCTCTGTATAAAGTCGCGCCAAGTACACGTTTAGAATTTCTTAAAAGTAAAAAAAAATTATTTTCTACAAAAAAAAAAAAGTCAAATCGAAAAAATACCAAGTACCTAGTACGATGAGAAGTCATAAAAAACACTTTCATAGAATTTAAAAAAAAGAACCTATAACAAAATTTCAATATACTTGGTGTGCTTACAAAAGAGTAAAAAAGACATATTTGATTTCATTAGAAATTAATTTTGCTTCAGTACATGTAGTAACGCACACCAAGTACATTAAAATTTTGTTATAGGTTTTTTTTTTTTAATTCTATGAAAGTGTTTTTTATGACTTTGCATCATACTTGGTATTTGGTATTTTTTCGATTTGACTTTTTTTTTTGTAGAAAATAATTTTTTTTTTACTTTTAAAAAATTTTAAACGTGTACTTGGCGCGACTTTATACAGAGAATCTGTTTTTGGTAGGATTTGTTTTATTTTTGTAGTGTTATTATATTTTTCAATTTTTAGTATTATTTGACACAGAATTCATTATTTGTCAATAATAAAGTATTAATTACGCAATTACTAAATAAAAATAATAATTTAATTGATCTGTAGATAGCCCTAAATTATATATATATATATATATATATATATATATATATATATATATATATATATATATATATATATATATATATATATATATATATATGTATATTTATATATATATAATATATGTTAGGGTGCTTCATTTGAGATGACTATTTTTAACTTCCCGCTAAGAAAATTGAAAATTTTCAAAAATTCGGGAAGTTATTGGTTTCCGTCCGATTTGTGAAAATCGAAATTTCAACAGATGTCGACGTTTTGAGGTCCTAGAAAGCTATTCTGACTAATTTCACGATGATGTCCGAGTGTATGTATGTATGTATGTACGTACGTACGTATGTAAATATCTATAACTTTCGAACGGATCAACCGATGTTGATCGTCAAGGTGTCATTCGACGCAGTTCTTTTAATATCTTGAAGCTGAGAAAAAATTGAGCTTGATCAGCAGGGCTCGTTCGGAGATATTCCAAAAATAAACTTTTTTCAAAAATGTTTTTTTTGGATAACTTTTTACGGGCTCGATGGATTAATTCTCAAATAGACTGGGCTCTGGAGATTTATAAGCCGCGTTGAATGCCACCTCAAACATCAAAATCGGTTAATTCTTTCAAGAGAAACCGTTGTCGAAAGAATTAAAAAAAAAAATTTTTTTTAGTATTTTGGAAATTTCTCAAAAATGACTCGATGAATCAATTTCAAAATTTAATCAGTTATAGAACTCAATAAAACGCGTCGACTGCCACCTTAAACGTCTCAATCGGTTTATTCGTTCGAGAGATATCGTTGTAGAAAAAATTGTAAAAAACGTTATTTTTTAAAAACAAAAGCACACAAAAGTATTTTCGAGCTCGAAGAGCTCGAAAATGTATCTTCTACAGCTTTTCGAGCTCAAGGAGCCTGAAATACGCGGGAAGTTTTGGGGCTGGCCCGCAGGGTCAACCGACAGACCGATTTTTTTAACTTCCCGCTAAGAAAATTGAAAATTTTCAAAAATTCGGGAAGTTATTGGTTTCCGACCGATTTGTGAAAATCGAAATTTCAACAGATGTCGACGTTTTGAGGTCCTAGAAAGCTATTCTGACTAATTTCACGATGATGTCCGAGTGTATGTATGTATGTATGTACGTACGTACGTATGTAAATATCTATAACTTTCGAACGGATCAACCGATGTTGATCGTCAAGGTGTCATTCGACGCAGTTCTTTTAATATCTTGAAGCTGAGAAAAAATTGAGCTTGATCAGCAGGGCTCGTTCGAAGATATTCCAAAAATAAACTTTTTTCAAAAATGTTTTTTTTGGATAACTTTTTACGGGCTCGATGGATTAATTCTAAAATGGACTGGGCTCTGGAGATTTATAAGCCGCGTTGAATGCCACCTCAAACATCAAAATCGGTTAATTCTTTCAAGAGAAACCGTTGTCGAAAGAATTAAAAAAAAAAATTTTTTTTAGTATTTTGAAAATTTCTCAAAAATGACTCGATGAATCAATTTCAAAATTTAATCAGTTATAGAACTCAATAAAACGCGTCGACTGCCACTTTAAACGTCTCAATCGGTTTATTCGTTCGAGAGATATCGTTGTAGAAAAAATTGTAAAAAACGTTATTTTTTAAAAACAAAAGCACACAAAAGTATTTTCGAGCTCGAAGAGCTCGAAAATGTATCTTCTACAGCTTTTCGAGCTCAAGGAGCCTGAAATACGCGGGAAGTTTTGGGGCTGGCCCGCAGGGTCAACCGACAGACCGATTTTTTTTTTCTAAGTCCCGTGTCAAAACATCATTGTACACATCGAAAAAAAAATTCTCACTACAGATGAGCTCTTAATTTTGATTCTAAGTACTCGCTAAATGAAATTGAAATTTTCCCATTTAATTAACACGTAAATTTTAATCTTTTCATTTGAATTATCTATAGCTTCGCGGCATTTCAAGATATTTGATCAGCCATAGGCGGAAATAACAGAGGAATATTTTCTCTTTGAAAGTGCTTGTAGCCAATTTACGTCTTGTAACCGGCCTCAACAGTAAAAAATCTTAAAGCCAATTTTTTCTCGAATTTCATGGTTTTTTTATTTTACTTGCAAATAAGTAACTTTACGACAAACTTGTACCTGACTTTTTTGTAGAGAATTTTATTTCCTACAAAAAAGTTATGTACAACAATACCTTAAAACTAGTAGTTTTCGAGACAAGTCCAATTAAAAATTTTAAAATTTGAAAAATCGCTGTTTTATCCAAGATTTCATTACTTTTTTATGAAACTATGGCCAAAAATATATATAATATATCCTGGTTAATATATCATTGAATATATATAATCCCGGGAAAAAAGTTTTTCATGAAATTTTATGCTGAAAATAGCCTGATGAAATTTTATGAAAATTTATAAAATTTTCTGGAATTTTTTAAAATTCTTCAGTCACCATTCATTTTTCGAAATAAATATTAGGTTTTGAAATAAATCTGCAATTAAATCTTTCAAATTTATCTAATGGGTGAAGGCATTGCGGTGACCGACTCATTATAATTTTTATTGACGAAAAAATCCTAATGACTTCTGGGCTCGAACCTACGTCCTTTCGATTTTAAGTCTCTTATAAAATTCTACGAAATTTCATAAAATGTTGTAAAAGGAGACAAAATTTCATAAAAATTCATAAAGTTTTACACAATTGTTAAGAAGATTCTAAGGATTTATTGGTATGAACTTTCATAAATTTTTTTCAAAATTTAAAAATTATGAAATCTCATAAAATAATATGAAATTTCATAAAATTTTATTGAGTTATACAAGATATCATAAAAATTTTACATATTCACTTCAAAGATCCGAGGGAGTATTGTTAAAATTTTTTTTTTGATTTCTAAAAATTCTTGAAATTTCATGAAATTATGTAGTTTTATTGATCTATGATATTGTGAAAGTATTTTCAATAATCAATTCGAAACCAACAGATAATTTTCATAAAATTTAACATAATTAAATGAAATATCATAAAATTTTGTAACTTTTCGTGTGAGGCCAAAACTTCAATTATGTAAAATTACGTAAAGTTTTATGAAATTTTGTAATATTACATAAGACCTGAAATAATTTTATAAAATTTTATAAAAATATATAAAATTCCATACCATTAAGTCCTTGGAATCTTTATAACAATTATGTTAAATTTTCTAAATTTTAATGAAATTTTATGAACCATTATGATGTTTTACAAAAATTTATAAAATTATGCGATACTTTATGAAATTTTACATAAACCAAGTTTTGGCCTTTCACGAAATTCCACAACATTTTATGAAATTTTACAAAATTATATGAAATGTTGCAAAATTTTTAAAAATTTCATAGAATTATCTCTCAGTTTTTAATAATGTTTCATAAGTTTTTTTTTTTCAAATTTTATAAACTATTATAAAATTTTGTAAAACTTTTTAAAATTTTACAATAATATGTAAAATTTCAAATCAATAACTTCTTGGGATCTCAATAATAATTATAAGAACTTCATAAATTTTTATAAAACTATGTAGAATTTTGTAAAATTATATATAATTGCATAAAATTTTATGAAGCTTTATAAAATTTCACAGAATTTCACCAAATTTCATTAGTATAATTTCTCAACATTTGTTAAAATTTTGTAGAATTTCATCAAATTCTATAAAACTTCATGAAATTTCATGAAAAAATTTTTTCTCGGAATGTTATACGAAGTCCTCTCCTGCTACACTTCCTTTGTCTTTTCTTAACTTAATTCAAATGCTCTTGTTTAACTATCGGAAGCTTATTTAATTACTACCCCTCTCAGTAAAAAATAATTGTTTCATACTTTTTATACTTACATATGGATGTGTCATATGTATTTATATTTTCTTCTTATACTTTATGTATGTTTCTAGCTATGATTCCGTTAAACGCTACTAAATTCTTTGATAAAACAGCGATTTCTCAAATTTAAAAATGTTTAATTGGACTTATTTTGAAAACTACTAGTTTTACGGTGTTATCGTACATAACTTTTTTTGTAGGAAATAAAATTCTCTACAAAAAAGTCAGGTACGAGTTTGTCGTAAAGTTACTTATTTGCAAGTAAAATAAAAAAACCATGAAATTCGAGAAAAAATTGGCTTTAAGATTTTTTACTGTTGAGGCCGGTTACAAGACGTAAATTGGCTACAAGCACTTTCAAAGAGAAAATATTCCTCTGTTATTTCCGCCTATGGCTGATCAAATATCTTGAAATGCCGCGAAGCTATAGATAATTGAAATGAAAAAATTAAAATTTACGTGTTCATTGAATGGGAAAATTTCAAATTCATTTAGCGAGTACTTAAAATCAAAATGAAGAGCTCATCTTTAGTGAGAATTTTTTTTTTCAATGCGTACAATGATATCTTGACACGGGACTTAGAAAAAAAAAATATTCATCTCAAACGAAGCTCCCAAATATATATATATATATATATATATATATATATATATATATATATATATATATATATATATATATATATATATATATATATATATATATATATATATATATATATATATATATATATATATATATATATATATATATATATATATATATATGTGTATATTAGGGTGTCCGTTATTTCCCAAATAAGTTTTTGACTCTGCAGCGCCCCTAAAATTTTTAGTAAATGGTCCAAAAAAAAATATCCGACCGATATAAGCTCTTAATATTGATAATAACCCGTGCCACAAAGACGATTCATTTCTCATTTAAATAACATGGGGTTTTGGTACTTTTTGCAACTAATTTTTTCTTTGCAAAGCCAGTTGATAAATTGCTGCGGCGTCAACTTATTTTTGTAGGAAATTGAACGCTCTACAAAAACTTTTTCTTTACATTTTTCGAAAAATTTACTTGCGTCAAAGTTATTCAAGGTCAAAGTTGAACTAGAAATAATTTTTTATTTTTTTTGTTTTGAACGAAAAATCATCGTTATTTATATCAAAATTTATTGTTTATTGCCGAGAATATCTTATTTTGAGTATTTTTTGGCATCTGTCAAAACTATTGAAAAGAAAAGAGTCGAACATTCTCAAAAAGAAATTCCGATGAATTAAAAACTTCGGATTCACAATTACTTTTATGAAAAAATAAAATCCGTGCCAACGCATGCGCATGAAAGAGAAACTGAGTATCGTGACTAGCTGGCGTCGTGTATTGACTATGGTCACCCTGGCGGTCCTGAATCACGGTGATTCACCGTAGAATCACCGTGAACCTTCACCGTAATGCTACCGTGAATCGCGGTGATTCACGGTAGTATCACGGTGATTTACCGTGAGTGTTCACCGTGATGTCGTAGATCACGGCAACTCAGTGGAAATCACTGTTGTTGTATAGAAAAAAGGCAATACATTAATTGTACTTTTTAAAAGCCGTAAGATAGACGGTGGAGATACGGTCCGTCAAGGTCACGGTAATCACTGGTAACGGTTCCCGTGTTCTTCAAACCTCATGTAGACTAATTAATGTATTGCCTTTTTTCTATACAACAACAGTGATTTCCGCGAAGTTGCCGTGATCTACGACATCACGGTGAACTCTCACGGTAAATCACCGTGATACTATCGTGAATCACCGTGATTCAGGACCGCCAGGGTGACCATAGTCAATACACGATGCCGGCTAGTCACGATACTACATTTCTCTTTCATGCTCATGCGTTGGCACGAATTTTATTTTTTCATAAAAGTAATTGTGAATCCGAAATTTTTAATTCATCGGAATTTCTTTTTGAGAATTTTTGACTCTTGTCTTTTCAATAGTTTTGACAGATGCCAAAAAATACTCAAAATAAGATATTCTCGGCAATAAACAATAAATTTTGATATAAATAACGATGATTTTTTGTTCAAAACAAAAAAAAATCAAAAATTATTTCTAGTTCAACTTTGACCTTGAATAACTTTGACGCAAGTGATTTTTTCGAAAAATGTAAAGAAAAAGTTTTTGTAGAGCGTTCAATTTCCTACAAAAATAAGTTGACGCCGCAGCAATTTATCAACTGGCTTTGCGAAGAAAAAATTAATTGCAAACAGTACCAAAACCCCATGTTATTTAAGTGAGAAATGAATCGTTTTTGTGGCACGGGTTATTATCAATATTAAGAGCTTATATCGGTCGGATATTTTTTTTTGGACCATTTACTAAAAATTTCGATCTAAGCTGCAGAGTCAAAAACCAATTTGGGAAATAACGGACACCCTAATATATATATATATATATATATATATATATATATATATATATATATATATATATATATATATATATATATATATATATATATATATATATATATATATGTATAATAGGGTGTTTCAGAAAAAAAAATTTTTTTCTTATGTTCTCAAAAGTTAGTCTTAGGTATAAGAATAATCCTCCCAAGAGAGCAGCTCAAAATTTCAATTATACTAAGAGTTCAATGAATACTTATTTTTCTATTCAAATTGCATGTAAAAAATATTTTTTTTTGTCTTTACAAAATAGAAGTATTAAAAAAATTCTTTTTCGAAAATCGAAGCACACAGTCTTGTAGAAAATTGAATTCTCTACAAAAAATGCTCCCGATTATTTTCTCCGAAGAACTAACAGAAAAAAAGTTATGAAGCTCTCAACTATATTAAATAGTATTACTTCATGTTTCCATTATATTAAGCAGTTTTTTTAATAGAAACTAGCAGATCCCGCCCGCTTCGCGAGCAATAGCAATTGCATTTCTAATATAAATCATCATATGTATGTTTGATAAAAGAGGAGGTGTTTGTGCCTATAGTACGATTTGAAGTAGAAACTAACTACTGCGAACGAATAGTGTTTGTATGTGGTAGGAGTCATATCTCCCATGATGCAAGGAGGTGGTTGTGAGTTGATAACTATGAGGGTGTAAAAGATATGGGGGTTAAAATAATATGAACTTTGAAAATATATCTATGATTGATTGTGAATATTCTAGATTGTTCTAGAAATTCCAAGAATAATCTAGACATTTCGGGAATAATCTTGAAATCTCAGTTCTAACATATAAATTGATTTTCCAAATTCTTCGAAAATTAATTCTTATTAATCTGGAATGCTCCAAAATAAATTTGGTTGATTTAAATTACTTAAGATTGATTCAAATTAGTCAAGAATGTTTTAGATTGTTCTAAAAATTTCGAGACATATCTAGAATGCTCTAAACCGCACTTTGTTGATTTAAATCACTCAACATTTATTCTAAATAATCTAGAATGTTCTAGATTGTTGCGAATATTTGGATAATCATCCGGAAAGCTCCAAGTTATAATTAGTTGATTCAAAAGTTTTGCAAGGCTCCGAAAATAACATTCTAGCATTTTCAAATATATATATAGGTATGTATTTACATTAATGTAAATGTAAATACATTAAATTAAATTACATTAAAGTTCATTAAATTGAATTACTCAAAAATAATTTCATTAATGTTGGATGTTACCGATTGTTTTAAAAGTTTGGAAAACGTCATAAAAATTGAAATATATATCCTCAAGTCGTAAGTTATACGAAAATAATCAGAATAGCCCGATCGAAAAATAGTTTAGAACTATCGGAATTAATATGAAATGATGTTCGACGTTCAAATATTTTAGAACTTTTCAAATGATTTTCAAAATTTCAGAGCAAAAAATTTAATATATAAATAAAAACATCACAAAAAAAAACCCAGCGAGGCGGGCGTTGACAGCTAGTATATACATATATATACTAGCCGCTACCCGTGGCTTCGCACACGTAAGTTCTACAATACATATATTACTATTATAATAAGATTTACTAAATAATTTAAGTAAATATATATATTAGGGTGGCGCAAAAAAACCGACTATTTTTTTTTTTCGAGTCTCTTATGAAAATTTGTTAGTTTACGATGTTTTGAGAAGCCTCTCCAAAAATCAGCTCGATAAAAAATTTTTAAGAGGTCGCTCATGAATTTTGAAAATATCAAAAATGATTGAAATTCGAATTTTTAATTTCTAAATTTTTTCTTTCTCGTGGCAGCAATAGTTTATATTTGTAAAATCATGGCTATGCTGAAAATTTGAGCTCAAAATTCAAATATTGAAACGGCGCTCAAGAATTTTGAATATTAACTAATAATATGTAACTAATACTTTGAATTGATTTTTGTATTTTTTTATAACTCAATTATTGTCATTTCATTAAAATATAACATTTTCATGACCAAAAATATACAGGATAGTCTTAAACAATAAAATTTGGTAAGTTTTGAATAAGCCAAAAAACCTACAAATTGAATTAAAAAATAAAAACGCATGTAAATAACTCATTATTTCTATTTCTCGGGTTATATTTTTATTCATTGTCATGCAAATTGATGGTGAAAAAATCGAGAAGCTTTATTTTTAATATTTAAAGGTCGCTCGAAAACGTCCAAAAGACAGTACTCGAAAACATTCAAAATTCTTGAGCGAGGTTTAAATATTTAAATTTTGGGCTTAAATTTTCAGCGTGGTCATGATTTCACAAATATAAACTATTGCAGCCACGAGAAAGAAAAAATTTTGAAAACAAAAATTCAAATTTCGATCATTTTTGATACTTTCAAAATTCGTGAGCGACCTCTTAAAAATTTTTTATCGAGCTGATTTTTGGAGAGACTTCTTAAAACATCGTAAGCCAGCAAATTTTCATAAGAGACTCGAAAAAAAAAAAATAGTCGGTTTTTTTGCGCCACCCTAATATATATATATATATATATATGTATGTGTATGTTATTTTATGTTCTTTGAGCTTATTTCGATTTATTTTCAAGTATTATGTTTCCTATAATCATCATAGTCAGTCTCATTATTATAATCATACTAAAATCATGTCAATAGCAATTAGAATATTTTTATTAACAATTAATTATCACATAACGTAGTTCTTATTAAATCAATTATTTTTTAATTGAACTTCTGTCATCGAATCTTTTTCCATTTCCTCTAAGATTTTATTACTAACCGTAGCTTCCACCATATCTATATTAAATATCAAATGTTTATATTATGATAGCGATTAATTAATTCCCTGATTAAAGAAAACGATTCAAAATAATTCAAAACGATTTAATCTTACTGCTATATAGATACATATTTATTATTGAGTAAATCGCTTTGTTTAATCAGGATTAGTTATTATTATTTTATCAATAAATTATTACTTTTTTTTATTTAATCATTCTTCAACTTTTTTTGTTTTTCTAATCTTTTTTTTTTTTTCGTCAATTTTAATTATCAGTTCGCCAAATTCTTCGAATGATAGTAATGTCCTATATAGGGCATCCGTGTATGATATCTATTATTTAAAAATTAGTAGTTAGTAGAGTAGATATTGTAATAATATTTAAGATTACAAACAATATTTTAAATGATAGCAACTTTTCTCGCATCCTCGAAAGCTTTCCCAGTGGACTCAGACACGCCTTCATGAAACCCTACATTTTTATGAAATCTTCCAGATTTGAGAAGAACTCTTACCACCGTGGAACAATCAACATAAAAAATTTTATTATTTTCATTTACAAAATCTAAATAATAAATTAAAAAATTTTAATTTATAAATAATTTTTAGATGAATAAAAAGAACTATCAATTACAGTTATTTCAAAAGCAAAATATTAATAATTGTTTGATCAATTATTTCATGAGCCCGATTATCTCTACTGAATAATTTATTTGCTTGTTCCAATAAAAATTCTAAGTCATAGTGATTTATCGCCATTTTTTTCAGTTCAAAATTATTATATTGAACCAATATTTTATGTTGATAATACTATATGAATTAGTAAATAAAAATAATTGAAATGTGTTAATTAAATTTTATGAAAACGTCAAGTTAGCTAATTAAAGTAAAAAAAAACTGTTCATTTACTAAATTATATTTTCATAACGTCTATCACACATAAAAGAATTAACAAAATAATTTTGTGCATCTGGAAATATTTATAATAAATGAATAAAATCTTATAAAATAAAATTTAAATTTAAAAACTAATTTATTCAAAACAAAATGATGAGGCAATATAATATTGATTTTTTTAAAACCGATCCTTATGGAATTATTTATCCTGGAAAAAAGAAAAGGTAACCATATATATACAATAATAAAATTTATGTTTATATTATGATGTATATTTTACATGTATATATATATATATATATATATATATATATATATATATATATATATATATATATATATATATATATATATATATATATATATATATATATATATATATATATATATATATATATATATATATATATATATATATATATTTTACATTTTAGTTTTCGCTTTTTTTTTTTCTTTTGTCAATTCTCATTTACACAACTAAAAATATTTGTTTGATTGGTCAATAAAAATTGATTATAAATAAAATATCTACGTATAGTTATAAAAATGATAATAGCAATAAAAAATATAAACTATATAAATTTTAGTTTTATCGGGTACGTTTCAATGATTGTTGGGTCAAAAATAATAAATGGAAGAAATAAATTTATCTTTATTATCAACGAAGGTTATAATAATAACTATCAAATAATAGTTAACGATCGACCGTCTGAAATAGAAAATAAGATTTCTTTGAATCAAGTAAATAATTAATAAAATAGTATGTATCTAATATTTTGCAAATTAATAATAGTTAACTTTTTTATGTTGATAAAGGTTCTCAAAATCGAAGATGCATATGCAACATTCAGAATTGATTTTAATTTAGACATTTATCCTCTGTCTCATTTCGATTTTGAAGTCGACAAATTAGCAAATGTTGAAATAACACCCATTTATTTAGATACAAATGATTTCCGTCAGCCGTTAAGCAATTTTCAAATTATTGTTGAGACTGAGGAAAATGAATATCTTTTATCTTAAATTATATCAGGTAGATACTTGTATTGTTTACAGTTATTCATGAGTTTAATTTCACTTAGAAAATTAATACATATATTTAATTATTTCTATTTTAATAATGATGTGGATTGTACGAAAACAATAAAAAAAAATAATCAATGAAAATAAAATAATATAAATATTTTAATATTTTAATTATGCTTTATACATATAAGTTTATGATGATATAAATACATACATATGTATTTATGTAAGTTATGCATACATATATGTTTATATGAGTTGTGTTACTTATAAATAATATTATATCGAAGTTTATATTTTTCAAATATTAATTTATTAATTCAGTACTTCAGTATAGACTACATAACGGGTTTTTTTCCATTGACACAAACATATACATTTTCATTTGATCTTACTCTTGACAATGATACATATAGTTGTCCATGTGAAAAACAGGGAGTTCGAAGATCTACTCCAGTAATGCTCATCGTTTGTCCTTGAGCTTTGTTTATTGTCATTGTAAAAGAAAAACTGACAGGAAATTGAATGCGTTCGAATTCGAATGGAAAATTATTGGGTATAAGAGGTATGCGAGGAATGAATACACTTTCACCCTTTCCTGATCCAGTTAATATAGTAGCTTCTATAACATTCTTTTGTAATTTTGTGACTCGTAATCTTGTATCATTACAAAGTTGAGGTGGATTCAAATTTCTCAATAAAATTATAGGAGCACCAATTTTTAATTTAATTGTATGCGATGGAAGTCCTCGTACACTTATTGAATTTAAGAAGTCAACAGGATAGTTTGTTGCGTCATCTGGATTAATCGTGCTATTAATTGATGCATAAACCATCTCATTTTTTATACTTCGTCCATAATTCTTTAGGGTCAGAAGGGTGACAAAATATCACAATAATTGCAAAAAGTTGCCTTAATTTAAATGGACTATCGGTAACACACGCTTCTTTTGAAGTTTCATCCCAATGGGAGTCATCTTCAATAAGATCAAGAGCTTTGCAAGCTGCTTGATATGATTGATACACCACACCATTAACTGTTCTTATATCTTTAAAAGATGTTAGGCCTCTAACGGTGTGAAGTAATAGACGTAAGAAATAACACTCTGTATTACCAGGATGAATTGTGTATACTCTTCCAATAACGTGTTCTTTAAAAATACCAGGATAACCTTTAACAGGATTTCCTCTTTTCCTCCTCTTGAATACCTTAGATTGTTTATCAAATATATAATATGCAGGTACTTCGTCATATAAAAGTGTGTTTGCGAAAATTTCCTCTTGGCATAATTGAAAATAGGCCAATAATGTTGTGTTTTTGGGATTAGTAATTTGATCAATAACATTTTCTGTGTTGAAATATACTCGCTGTCCATTTTCTAAATGAACATCCAAGTGAACCACGGGAGGAAATCTCTCATGTATTGGGAAAGACATTATACGCCAAGTTGCTTCTGAGGTACTAATGTATCTCCCAGATTGGTATTTCATTATCTCATCGTTTCTATTTTTAAGTCCAAACGTTGCTTGATCACTTCCTCTATTCACATATTTACAAATGTATTTTATAGATTGCACACTGCTACAATACTCGACATTTAAATGTGTTTCAAAAGTTCGAGATAATACTGGTGAATAAGGGACGATCCAACGATTATCTACTTCTATATTATTTCCATTTACCTTAACAGCAGCAGCACAAGCAGCAGCAGCAACAACACCAAAAGTCGGGCCTGTAAATAATTTATTGCATTCCATGTTCAATCAAGTCGATGTATTATTCAATCAAAAGCCTGTGTCAACACCTAACAATTTATATGCATACAGAGCGTATATAGAAACATTATTAAACAGCGGTTATGATGCTAAAGAATCACACTTAACAACTGTGGGTTGGGCTGAAGATACACCAGGTAAATTCGATGATATAGCCAATGCCAACGAGGGTCTCAAATCACGACGAAGTTTTTCAGCTTGTGGGAAAACTTTAGATTTTATTGATCATTTACACTGTGATGATTATAACCAAGAAAGGTTTCTTATAAATGGTGTGGAAATGCGTTTACGCCTAACAAGATCTCGTGATTCGTTTTGTCTTATGGGTGGTGCTAATAGTCAAAACTGTACACTCCATATTCAGGAAGCTAGCCTAATTGTAAGAAGAGCTAAAATTTCGCCCAGTTTTTTACTTGCCCACGCAAGATCGCTAACTAAAACTACTGCAAAATATCCTATAACACGCGTAGAAGTAATAGCAGTTTCAATTCATACAGGCGTTCATGGTGAAACAATTGATAATGTGGAACTGGGCCAAATACCTAAAAGAGTTATTCTGGGATTCGTAAACAATAAAGCCTTTAATGGTGATAAAAGTTTGAATCCTTTTAATTTTCAACATTTCAATATTAACTATTTATCACTTTATGTCGATGGGCGTCAAATACCTACAAAACCATTACAGCCAGATTTTTCAGCCGGTAGCCAATATATAGACGCTTATCATACTGTGTTTTCAGGAACAGGGGTGCATTTTCTAAATGACGGCAACACAATAAATCGCTTTGATTACCCAAATGGGCATTGTTTATTTGCTTTTGATTTGACAGCCGATTTGTCAGCAAACAGTAATTCACACTGGAATTTGATACGGCATGGTAGCGTTAGAAGTGCGTTTTGCTGAAGCTTTAGAAACAACGATCGATTGTATAGTATATGCTGAGTATAACGGTGTTATAGAAATAGACGCCTCCAGACAAATATCTGTTGATTTCACTGGTTAAAATGCTGAATTAGCAGTAAAAAGAATATAAAAGAAAGCTAGAAAAATTTTTAATTTAGTATACAAGTAAATTTACTTCTGAGCAGTTATGTGAGAAAACATGATGAATATTGTGGTGGACATCAACGGCTTTTTTAACAACAATTGTGAATTTTTACCCAAAGAAATCGCGTGTTTAAGTTTGGAAGCAAACGTCATTGGGCACTGGATACTGTCTTCAGAATTTGATTTTTCACTATTGAATATAAAAAGGCAAAAAGAAAATAATTTAATTCCAAAAAGAAACGGTGTGCATTGGTACGATGGTGAATCTGTCGTAAAATACGTATACGCCAATTTACGTGCATTTACCAGGGATGCTTCGAATGTATACACTAAAGGCGCGGTGTCAAAAAAGTTTTTAGAAACTCTCCTGTGTCGTGAAGTAATAGATATAGACAGTATTCAAAACGTTATATCCTTTGAGAATCAAACACAGGCTGATCTTGTATGTATGTTGCATAGCACACGAGTATCATTGTGTACATTAAAAAATAACCAGTGTGCCTTATCACGTGCCTGTATTCTAAAAAAATGGTTACTCGGCGGAATAATTGATGATAAAGTTGATGAACGGCAATCATGCTTAATTTAAATTCCTATTGATCAAAAAATTTTTCAAGAACACACAACATACACCGCGCATGATCAGCAAAATTGTTTTTTATGTGATGAACACTGTACAGATATTCAAAGTTCTTCAGTTCATTCCAAACCATACAGTAGGCGTGTATCCAGCGGACAAAATTCCAAAAATATTGACAAAACCGATCGCTCTAGTTGTTAATACAGATGGATACAAACAACCAGGGCAACACGAGGTTGCCATCTACATTAATCGAGACGGACAGGGTTGCTACTTTGATAGCTATGGATTACCTCCAATCATTCCAGAACACATCAGATGGATCAGAAAAAACTGCACCCAGTTCACTTATATCAATCGACGGCTCCAGCAGGCAGATTCTCAAGTGTGCGGCCAATATTGTATCATGTATCTGCATAATATGTCTACTTATTCTACACTCTTTGAATTTTTATCAATCTTTGACAACAAATTCCGAAAAAATGAAGAAATTGTAGAAGAATATTATGACTCCTTTATGAATATTAAACGACAGCATAAAAACATAGGTTTTATTGGTGGTAATATACCTATACACTATATTCAATCATGTAATCGTAATATTCGATAAAATTATATTTGTAATCATGTAAACAACTAAATCGGCAATAAATATTATGTTTAATAAATATATATACTAGTATAAAATTGTTTTAAATCCTACCCAAATATTATAATTATTAATATTATTATTATTTCTTTTTTTTAGTTAAATGCTCAGGGGGTTATCCCCGGTAGTCCGACTCTACCGAGGGCCTCACCTGAGCGCCAAATCGTTACTGCTGCAATGCTTCATCAACAAGATGATCAGCATGCGCAGCAGGCCAAGTTTCGTTGCCTTAGGAGACGGAGGGATCCGAGTATCACAGCCTTTTGCATCCGCGATGCCAAAAACTCAACTTGCGATAAACAAGGTGGGATTTTAGCCAATGCAGACACAAAAGACTGTTTCATCCCTCCTAGGACGCCAACAATGAGTACGACAAGCTTGACACGGTAACCTGGGTGAAGTTTGCCAATTTCGAACAGGAGATCCTGATATATCTCGTGTTTGTGCTCTTCTTTGACCGTGATGTTATACTCAGGCGGAGCTAAGAACTCAATAACATAAATGTTACGAGCGGTTTTATCGAAGAGCACAATATCAGGTTTATTATGGTCGATTTTCCGCGTTGTTGCGAATGGCACGTTCCAATAAATACGGCAACGCTCATTCTCAACAACTTGCGGAATATCTCCTGGCAGATAAGGCGGCACTGGTGTTTTGTCGATACCGTGCGTGTGTCTAAGATGGTAATAAAGAACTCGCAGAGCAGCATTGTGACGCTGGACGTATGCATTTCTTGCCAGCACGGGACATGCTGGCAAAAGATGCATAAGCGTCTCAGGATGTTACTTACACACCCTACACAGTGTGTCGGGTAGCTGCATCTGGAGTACTTTAGCACGGTATTCAAGAGTGTTAATAACACCATCTTGGCAGGCAAAAATATATCCTTCGGTCTCGGACATCAGGCCAGCTGACTTAAGGAAGAAAAACGTCAGCTGTTCGGACAAGCCATGATCACGCACGTGTTTAAAGAACACGCTGTGCATAGACTTGTCCATATGTGTGCTGAGCAGATTTTGTTGCTCAGCGTTCCTGACGACCGTCTTAAATTCCTCCTTACGGAGTCCAATAAGCGGGTTTACTCTTCCAAGACCGAGAGATTTTGCCGCGTAAATTGCTGCCTTAAATAAAAACGCTTCCTTATGCCTATTCTCATGACTATGAACAATTTGCATAAGAAAGTCGTCTTCATTTGCTGTGAAATTGACAACCTCGTATGTTATACCTAAAACCAAACGATCGTGTAGACACTCCAAGCTCTGTAGACCTCTCCCTCCGATGTGCCGGGAAAGTTATAATCTGGTGATTGAGGATTTAGGGTGCATGCTCGATGCATGTTCATGACTTTGCGTGTCGTGATATCGAGATCTCTGAGCTCTTTTCGGGCCCATTTAAGGGCACCGAAAGAGTACAGGAGTACCGGGACAGCAAACATGATTGTTGCACAGACTTTGTTTTTTCCGGAAAGTTCTGATGACCAGATTTTCCGGAGCCTCCGCACATACTCGCTGCAGAGAGTCGTTTTGATTTTCGAGACGTCCTGCATAGGACACCCGTCAATCCCTAGATATTTGTACGACTCTCCGGCGTCAAGATGGTCTATGACGCTCCCATCTGCTAACTCGATATCTTCACGCACATCGGAACACTTACCCTTCACCAGATTAACGACCGCGCACTCGTCCAACCCAAAAGCCATGCCGACATCCCGTGTATACTCTCCTACGATATTCAAGGATGTCTGAAGGTGTTCCTCATCAGGAGCATACACCTTCAGATCATCCATGTAGAGTAAGTGGGTGATCGAGTATTTTCGATCATTTGGTGGACCCACTGAGTATCCACGGAGATCATCAATCTTCAGTGATAGCTGTCCAATGCGCCCTCTCATCTTAGCCTCAGGAGAAGAAACATTTCTTCTCGCTGGAGGTAAGAGTGAGGAAGTAGCATCATAGACAGCTTGATTGATGGTGAGCAAAGTAGAGTCTTCCCGAATCCGAGCAGACAGTTCGTGATTTTCCGTGTCAAGTACATGTTTTGGGTAGTGTGTCTTTCTAGAGACACATACTTGCCGTGTGTCAAATTTATTGTTGGTGTCTTCGGAAGAACGGCGTCTCTCCTGATGTAGCTGTGCTGGAAATGACAGACGGTGAGATACCCGTCTGTTTGTCAACAGTGATCTTCGTGTACGCCGGAGATGAGAGGCATAATCACGGAGATGTTGTTGTGAGAATTGGCTATGGTTAGGGTGCATATCGCACCAAAGTGCATGCATCCTAGCCATGTAGCCTCTCCGCTCCGGTTCACTGTTATTGTAGCACATCAGGAGATCGGCTCGTAATTCCTCCGTCCACCTAAATGCAGTCCGTTGGTCGCTAAGGTCGTCATCGTTCGGAATCTCGGTGCTCCGCCCAGCTAGTGAGTTGCCCTCATCCGAGAAGGGCAGGTTGTGGGGAGCACTTCTGGGTTCAGAATCGTCTTGAACTCAGGTATACTTTACATTAGGGAGTTAACCTAATGCAAAGGTTGTTGTGCGATTGGTAGGTCAGCAGATCGTAGGCTGACCTACATAGCCCACGATGCGCCACAGGGTAAACAAAATCCCTGCTGGCCGCACAACATCCACCGTGGGCATTATTATTATTATTATTATTATTATTATTATTATTATTATTATTATTATTATTATTATTATTATTATTATTATTATTATTATTATTATTATTATTATCATTTTTATTATTATTATTATTATTTTTTTTTTATTATTATTATTATAATTATAATTATTATTATTATTATTATTATTATAATTATAAGTATTATTGTTATTATTATTATTATTATTATTCTTATTATTATTTTTTTTTTTTTTTTTGAAGTTAAATGCTCAGGGGGTTATCCCCGGTAGTCCGACTCTACTGAGGGCCTCACCTGAGCGCCAAATCGTTACTGCTACGATGCTTCATCAACAAGATGATCAGCATGCGCAGCAGGCCAAGTTTCGTTGCCTTAGGAGACGGAGGGATCCGAGTATCACAGCCTTTTGCATCCGCGATGCCAAAAACTCAACTTGCGATAAACAAGTTGGGATTTTAGCCAATGCAGACACAAAAGACTGTTTCATTCTTCCTAGGACGCCAACAATGAGCACGACAAGCTTGACACGGTAACCTGGGTAAAGTTTGCCAATTTCGAACAGGAGATCCTGATATATCTCGTGTTTGTGCTCTTCTTTAACCGTGATGTTATACTCAGCCGGAGCTGAGAACTCAAAATCTTGAATAATCGCATTCTGCAGAAGATAGACCCTGTATGGCAGCAGATATACGAACAACGAGGCAGTAAAAGAGGCCTGTCAGGTTGCAAAGAAAACCTGTTAGTGGATCGATGCGTCATTCAAGACGCGATCTACTATCAGCGCAACCTGTCAATGGCCTGGATTGACTACCGCAAGGCATTTGACGAAACATCCCATGAGCTTGTTCTCTTTTTGCTCAAATGCCTTGGGGTCAATCGCAATACAGTGGGATGCATTCAGCGTACGATGTAGCTTCGGCGAACACGGTTCCACATTTCATGTGGTTACGACAAACGTGTAACCGGAGTTGTACAGTACAAACGAGAAGTCTTTCAGGGAGATTCTCTAAGCCCTCAGCTGTTTTGCATCTCACTGCTGCCATTATCTGTTGCGCTTCGCCGCACCCGTGGATACTCAGTGGGTCCACCAAATGATCGAAAATACTCGATCACCCACTTACTCTGCATGGATGATCTGAAGGTGTATGCTCCTGATGAGGAACACCTTCAGACATCCTTGAATATCGTAGGAGAGTATACACGGGATGTCGGCATGGCTTTTGGGTTGGACAAGTGCGCGGTCGTTAATCTGGTGAAGGGTAAGTGTTCCGATGTGCGTGAAGATATCGAGTTAGCAGATGGGAGCGTCATAGACCATCTTGACGCCGGAGAGTCGTACAAATATCTAGGGATTGACGGGAGTCCTATGCAGGACGTCTCGAAAATTAAAACGACTCTCTGCAGCGAGTATGTGCGGAGGCTCCGGAAAATCTGGTCATCAGAACTTTCCGGAAAAAACAAAGTCTGTGCAACAAACATGTTTGCTGTCCCGGTACTCCTGTACTCTTTCGGTGCCCTTAAATGGGCCCGAAAAGAGCTCAGAGATCTCGATATCACGACACGCAAAGTCATGAACATGCATCGGAGCATGCACCCTAAGTCCTCAGTCACCAGATTATACCTTTTCCGGCACATCGGAGGGAGAGGTTTACAGAGCTTGGAGTGTCTACATGATCGTTTGGTTTTGGGTATAATATACGAGGTTGTCAATTTCACAGCAGATGAAGACGACTTCCTTATACAAATTGTTTATAGTCATCAAAATAGGCATAAGGGAGCGTTTTTATATAAGGCAACGATGTACGCGGCGAAATCCCTCGGTCTTGGAAGAGTAAACCCGCTTATTGAACTCCCTAAGGAGGAATTTAAGACGGTCATCAGGAATGCTGAGCAACAAAAACTGCTTAGTACGCATATGGACAAGTTTATGCACAGCGTGTTCTTTAAACACGTGCGTGATCATGGCTTGTCCACACAGCTGACGTTTTACTTCCTTAAGTCAGCTGGCCTGATGTCCGAGACCGAAGGATATATTTTTGCCTGCCAAGATGGTGTTATTAACACTCTCGAATACCGTGCTAAAGTGCTCCAGACGCAGCTACCCGACACTTAGTGCAGGGTTTCTAAACAGCATCCAGAGACGCTTATGCATCTTTTGTCAGCATGTCCTGTGCTGGCAAGAAATGCATACATCCAGCGCCATAATGCTGCTCTGCGAGTACTTTATTACCATCTAAGACACACGCACGGTATCGACAAAACACCAGTGCTGCCTTATCTGCCAGGAGATATTCCGCAAATAACAGCTCATAAAAAAATAAAAAAATTAAAAAAAAAACAAAAACTTAAAAAAAAAAAAATTTTTTTTTAAATTTCTTTTCTTAACAAACTTAAGAAACTTTAGAGACCACGAAATGTAGCGAAGCAAATGTGTTGAAAATGATTGGGCGTTGGTCTCTTGAATTTTTTAAAATCCTTAAAAAAAAAAATTTTTTTTTTTCTTAAATTTTTTTATTTTTTGAAAATTTGAGCACTGTTTGGTATGAAAATGTGGAAGAAGCTCTGAAAAATTTGTTTTGTCATTTTGTGAAAGATTATGAGCTTTTCAGAGAAAGAAAAATGATCCTTTAATTTTTTCAAAAATTCGATCGAGTGAAACAAAAAAACAGCTAGTTAGATTAATCTGGCTCTTTGTGGGGTTTTTGTGGGCATATTGAACTGTAAAATGCATACTCAACATTATCGATTTCCACAATATTTTCGATCGAGCGCTTGATTTTCCAAAAAACCACCAAAAGCCCTGTTTTAGTTGCACTTTCAAATCCATGTGACGACAAGATAAAATTTTTTTTTTGAAAAAAAATTGCTAATCGTTGAAGGGAATTCATTTAACTTTTTGAAACCCACCATTTACTTTCTGTGCAATCATTGGTTGCTGAGATATCGATAATCAAAGACGAAAGGCTCCTTTTCCATTTGAAGACCGATATCTCGGCGATAAAGGACGTATCACGGTCTGTAAAAAACAACATTAAAGCTGAATAATGAAGGTTTCCGATCCTTATAGTGGTTAAGCAAAAAAAAGTTTTCCCACGCTCGTAGACCTAAAAAAAAAAAGTAAAGAAATTTGAAAATTTTTTTGTCGCTGGTTTTTCTAAGATTTCCTTTTTTTTTTCCTCGTACGACCATTCCTCTTGACGTTACGGCCTGTTGAAAATCACCTAAAAATTTGGAATTTTTTTTTGATCCTTTAATTTTTTTTCATTAGTGTAAGTACTGAAATAGTTTTCTTTCACATTTTAACTCTCACTTCATTTGACGAGCCTAAGATGCCTGCCAAAAATTTTCGCCTTTCACACATTTTTTGTTAAGCCTTTGTTACTTTCTGGCTTATTTATTTATGAGGCAGAATATTTTTTAATTGACCTGGTTGACGTCAGTAGGGTGTCGATAGACCCCAGGTGCGTCAGCTGTTGACCTTCCTTTATTTGATGCAAAAAGTTTAGTTACTTACCCTGGTGGAGATTATGGGCACCATCAATCGGCCCAGATAATCCCTTTCTTGCGTAACTTCTTCGCCTCTGCCAGTGCGTACTCGTCTCGGCCGGTGGCCTCGAAATCGGCCTCGGAATAATACCCGTAACGAGGGTCGTGGAATAGGATGCTTCCGCTGGGTGGATGGATGGATGGATGGAACGTCCGCTGGAATCAACCGCTTACCCTCGCTGATGCCGGTCCAGAAGGCCAGGTTCTCCCTGGATGGTTCCTCTGAACAAGAGGAGCCTGAAAGGCCCGGTTCCTGCTTAAGGGCGAGTGATTCCAGCTAATGAATAATTCCACCAGAGCCCGACGGCTCAACGAGACAAGAGCTCGACGGGTCACTAACTTCACTTAACGCGATACGCGAACGTGGTAATTTGTTAACCAGTTTTGGAACGACCATCGTCACCGGATCGAGGAGAACTTTCTCGGCAACGATCCCTAGACGGGGACGTTGGTGAATTGAACAACCGAGATCCTCGTCGAACTTTCGGATAATTCGGCGTAATTGGGCTTTTTTGCCCCCTCGCTTCTTTTTTGGCATAAGCTCGAGTTGAGGTTTAGGAATTACCTGTACAGCCGGTAGCAGCGCTCCGATAGAGTACCAGGGCGCCGGTGTCAGCGTTCTCAGTAGCAAGACAGGAAGCGAGGACCGCCGGTGTCAGCGTTCCTCAAGGTGAAAGTGGTTTTAATGATTACTACTACGTATTTAGTAGTGACAGCTTTATTGCTTAAAAATGAACGAAGAGGCAGGACCAAGTCAACGTAATTTTGATTAGAGTTCTTTGCTCTGTAAGATCTCGCGATCGACTGACTTGATTCTGTCACTCCTTGGTATTATACATTATCAAAAGTGTTGACGTTGCATCTCAGGTTTTCTATGAGAGAATCGTCGAGGCCCGGGTCTCATGCGTCGTCATCTGTTTAGACTATCCGTGAGCAACGGCGATTCTCTTATCGCAAGAGATTTCTATTACATTGTTGGCGATGAATAAAATAATATCGTCAACAAAGTTACGATTTATTAATTTATTATCTATTTATGATTCTAAAAAGTGTCGAACCGTTTATTCGCCCACCGTGGCAAATAAATAATTCGAGACTTCAAAAAAAAAAATTTCCTAAAATCTTTGTTTAAGTTTAATTAGAGCCAGAACGTAACACCTTATAAACAATATTTTCATTATTAATGATTTGAATTTAAAAAAAAGCGTATTTTCGGCCCACCCTAATAGTCATATCGAGCCATATATGCCCATATCAAGCTATGTGCGGTCATAAATGGCAAATTTACATACATGGCCACGTATGGTTGTATTTGGCCATACATGGTCATGCATGATAATATATGGGCATATCTGGTCATATATGGCTATGTTTGACCCATTTCCATACAAGACCATATGTGGAGCACTCATATATGGCCATGTATGATTTATTTTTCACGGGTAATGATAGAAATCTTCTTAAAATATAAAATAACTCCGAAATTTATAGATTATTTTGATTACAATACAATAGAACTGACCGGGTCAAATTGTAATTAAAAATGCATAAGTTTTTAGAAATAAATACCCCATTCGATTATTTCCCTGATTCTTAACAAACTTTGAAGGCTACTGAATTATTGTGATAAAAAGTCACGACTTTGAGTTGAAGGTAATTATATGAACTTGTCTCTTAATCTCAAGTTTTTCAACAATTTTTAAATATAGTGAAACCTCAACTTACAAACCTTCTCAATAAGACAATTTATAGATAAATTGAGAAAAATATAAATAGCGTGAACTGGGAATCGAAACCAGGTTATGGCAGTATCGCGTCGAGTGCTACACCAGTTGATTGTTTACGATCAAGATAATCGACTAGAGAATAAATGTAGGAAATTTTATTAGGATCCAATCAGAACTGTAGATGCTATCGTGATGACAAAACCAGTTTTAATTATAAGGCGTTGTTATGTTTAGCGAAATTACCCTAAACTAATTAAAAATAAAAATAATTTTTAATTATTTAATTTTATTCAGGTTTGGCCTCGTTAAAGTGTCTATAGACCTCTGGTAGGCCGTGGTCATCGATTATTTTATATATTATTATTTTAATTGTTTTTTGCGATTTTAAAATATGTTCGCGACCTGGTCTCCATATTATTTATGAGGATAAAGGATTTGAGGAATCCTGGACAGCCGGTGGCAGCGCTCAATATTTAATTGATGATTTTTGAATTATTAAGCTACCAGTAGCAGCGCCCAAAATAACTACGGAGTCGCAGGGTATTGGGCTGCCTAATGGCAGCCCAAAATAAGGTTGAATTACTTTAGGATTAATAGTAATTTATTACGGCTTGAGAGCATAGGTTCAAGGTCGATGATCTCCCTTGTAGAACTGACTATTTAGTCATCATAGAAAATATAAGAGAGCCAACAGAGTTGACAAAACGTTGACGCTGCATCTCAGGTTTCTTATGAGAGAATCGTCATGGCCGAGGTCTCATGCATCTGGGTAGTCATCTGTTTTGACTACCCAGGAGCCACGGCGACTCTCTTATCGCAAGAGATTTCCGTAACATTGCATAGAATTATTTTATTATAAATAATCAATTTAATTTAATCAATAAAATATTACGGGAACGTAACAGCGTACAGGTTCGATTGAAACATCAAAAGTTATGAACGGCATACCGTAAAAATATAAAATAGTTGTAAAATTTACAAATGATTTTCATTACAACAAAATATAACTGATGAAATTAGAATATAATAGGAAATGCATAAATTATTTGGAATGTAAACCATTTTTTCTAAATTTTTTTGATCCTATCCACTTTCACGACGGTCCGATTATTGGAAGAAATAGATAAAACATAAAGATTAAGGTCATAGATCAAAGCTTATAGTCAAGCTTAAAAATACTGTGTACAGTATTTATCTATGCGTTTTAGTTTTGAAGGTATATGAACTTTAACAGCGATCAAAAACTGATTTTGTCGAATAATCGAAAAAATTTCAAATAGCTATAACTTTTAAACTTATCGACCGACTGAGTTCGAGAAAAATATTGTTTTTTAAGCTCAACCAAAAATTTCTGCAAAGTTTGAGCTCTTAATTCCAATCCTAAGTACTTTCCATTTGATTTCCAAGATTTCCCATTTAAAATACATGCAAATTAAGTTAATTTTTTTTTAACTTTCTAATTCTCAGCTGCGTTTTATGCTATCAACGCAGGTTCAGTCGCAAATTGTAGGGCATTTGGTGTTATTCGAAAGTGCCCATAGTAACTTAGCTGTAATTCCTGCTGTTTCACTTGTGTCCCCTGTGGAAGTCATTTTTCCTCTGAAATTGACCTTTATTGGCTTGCAGAACGTAACCAAATGAACGCATACATAAAATGTGAATGAGAATATTATAGGAAATTGTAATCCCATTAAAAAAAGCTGCATGACTCAAGTCGCTAAAGTCTATGGTTTCCGAGTTATAGGACTTTCAATAATTTAAAAAATATAATATTAAAAAAAATGACTATTTTCATTTTATTTTTTAATTATTAAAATTACATAATTTTTAAAAATTATTATCTCGCTCAACCACCATTATTAAAAATGACAGTTATTATAAAAATGTATGTATTATTTTCTTATTAAATTAATTTTAAAAAATAAAGTTATAAAATTGCGGTTGTTGAATGAAAATAAATAATAAATAAAAAATATTTTAATTGTTAGCTATAAATAACAGACGGCAGTTCGCGATCAGAGCTCAGCAGAATTTTTCATCGAGATTTGTCAACATCATTTACCTCACTCAAATAATTCAAATCAAGGGCTCAAATTTGGTAGACATTTTTTTTTTATGTCTAGAATAATATTTCGTCAATGGAGCGAAAAAAAAAAAAAATAGTCGTTTCAAATGAGCCACCCTAATATATATATGTATATAGCGTTGCTACAATAATTACGATCGATCAATTTCAGCAATTTACACCGAACATCGAATTTTACATATTCCGTTTCTAATTCATTCGTAGAGACATTAGAAATTACAAGATACACCGCTGAGCTGCTAACACACGTTCAAGCATTTTCATTTTAGTATACTTTCTTTTACTGTGCTGATTATGTTGAATAAATAAAACATTTATTCAACATTATTAGTAGGTTTAAATAATTTATTTTAATATAATTAAATTTTACCTTCAACCATGAAATTGGTGACCCCGACTTAATATCTTTCGGAGGGAAGCGTCAAACACGTGCGTTGCACAGTCTTTAAAATCTCGCGAGTTCTCAAGTCGTTTTGCAGCGAATATTTTGTCGTGTTGCCGATAAACCGGTGAGACCGTGATTTTTATTCACAGTTATTTTTGTGTGAATTTATTTTTGAATTAATTAGTGCAGTGATTTTTGTTATCATTGTGCAGATTTTTCTTTTATCACAGCTGGTGCATTGCTGGGCATCTTATGCAGGTTATGTCGCATCAGTGTTAATTAGTGGGACATTTAGTGCGAATCGAATAGTGATAAAAGTTTTCGCGAGCTGTGATATAAAAAATTGTAATCAATTTTTCGTGCAGTGTCGCGTATCATTTTCTTTCGGTTACCGGAAATACCATCAAGGATTAAGCCGTTACACCAGCTGCATATTCCTGAGCCGTGCGTCATTGATAATCTTCCGGTAGCACAGTACCGAATTAAAAACATTGTTGACGGGTGATGTCAGACTCTGAAATGAAGAGTGACAAAAAAATGAAATAATGATAAGTGCAGGTGATATTATTATTATTTGAAATATTATTTCTATTCCCTATACTTCAAAATGTACAAATCCACCGCAGAGGAAATTGCTGCTTTGCGTAAGCAACTTGCACTTCTGGCTGCCGAGTGTAGCAAAATGCTTACTCAGGAGCAAATTCGGAACACACGATCCAGAGCACACCGACACCATCGTCCTCGGAAAGTTAAAAAATTCGACTATTTCTGGTATCACTTTAAGCATGTGTCACGTAACGATTCAAATTATTTAGTTTTAATTAGTTGTAAGTTAAGTATTTTAATTTTATATTTGAATTTGAATCGTTACGCGGGCATTCCGCCATTTCGCCGTTGTTTACGGCAGTCCGTGCACGGTGCTCGCGCATGCGCGTAAGGTATAAGAGAGCACGTGTGATTTAATTTTATTTTTATAATTTATAATTTATGATTTAATTTACAAGTGATTGACTTTTGTTTAATTTAAGTATTTATTTATAATTTTGATTTAGTTGGGATGCATAAACCAGAGTAATATTATGCCCCAACAATTGGCAACATATTATTTTGTTTAACTTGTCATCCGACGGATGACGTCAATTGATGTTTATTGTTTGGAAATAATTAATATTTATTTTATGATTTTATATATAAACATATAGAGGATATGAACAAATAGTTCATATATTTAAGTAGTTTACCATGTATCATCCAGGTGTTAGATACTTATGTTTATAATTTATATTTTTGATTTAAATTGGATGTCAAGTGAAATTACAATAATTAAGGGCGATGGTGCTGCCCTTTACGCGACGACCAACAGGTGGAGGTTGACCTAATTAATTTAGAAAGATACGGACACGCATTGAGCACGGACGTAATTTTTAGTAGCATTGTGTGAAACTCAAAAATAATTATAATAAAGTTTTTATTAAAATTCACTGGGTGAATTAGAGTTAATAATAAATTTTGGATTTGTTTTACTGATTGTTTTTGCTGGTTTGAGTAAGTACTTTGTATTTCGTTTGCTGGATAAATATTTTCACGTGCTAACCTCCCCCGGTAGTTGTTGGTCGCCGTGAGGGTAAATAATTGATTTATATTTATTATTATTGATTGGATGATACATAAACTAATAATTATTACTTATTATTGATTATTATTTTGGGATATTGGTGAGAATATCCATATTTGGATAGTTAAATAATTTAACAAAACGTACGCAACGTGATAAAACGTTGCCGGTACGTATATAGATATATACGGGTAATATATATATATCTATGCTACACACGCCGGACTTGGAAATTCCTCAAGTCTGATCTCATGGCGTAATTATTTACTCAAAGTATTTGAGGTATTTTTCTTTTTGGTTCTCACTGGAATTATTACCATTGTAAATTATTATAATTATTATTTGTATCAATACTTCTATTTCACATTATTTAAAGAAAGTAAATAATTATTATTATTTGGATTTATGTACCCCAGCGGTCAGTAACAATTATTGAGTTATTGTTCAATACTGAAATTATTAATTTATTTCAAGAGTAAATTATCAATTATTGTGTGGGTAAAAATATTATAGTATTTTGAGGGTGAGTGATAATTGTCACCGTATCTTTCTCTCTCTCACGAGTGGTGGGAGATTAATTTAAAAAGAGATATTGTTGTTATTATTATTTATTGTTTATGACAACAAAAATTGAACGGAAATTATTATTTATGTATATATGATTTTTATAATTAATTACCTTAAGACAAATTATTATTTTTGATTTTGAGTATTAAGTAAAAGTTTTGATGTTGAGGTAATTGCAGACAAAATTGTATCCCCAGTGGTCAAAATACTTAACCAAATGGTATCGTATTTTCTTCTATAACCACCGAGTGTTTGTTGTGGTTAATTAAACAAGACTTAATTATTGTAAAATAGTATTATTTATATTGATTATTATTTAAATAATTAAAAGACGGAAACCAACAGCTGTCGAGGGAAAATTTAATGCTTATTTTTCCATGGATCTTTTCCTACTATTATTTTCCATTCATTTTCTTGTATTTATTTATTATTTATAGATAATTATCTATTGTTCATTTACAATCTTTCTAATACATATATTTAATTTTCTGCTATATTTTCTCGAATATTTTTCCGCTTCGCCACAAGTCACTTGCTCGGACTTTCCTCGTAATTTTCCCCCTGAACAAAATTTTGTCCGTTTTGGAAAAACGGTCTGGCGCCTGCGTGCACTAACCCAGCCTGAGGAGCTGGTCCAGGCACAACACAAATATTTATTATTTATAATCTAATTATTATTTAAAATTTACTATTTATTTTAATTTGATAAAAATAGTTATTATCATTTAATATTAATTAAAAGCATCTATTATTAATTGTTTATACGCGTGGGCGACCGCATACGCTATATTTAACGAATTCGCGTCTCCGTCACGAATTTTAGGATTGATATACGTTATACATGGTAAAAATGCCCAATCATGCGCTCCAGGCTGCAAATGGCAAGGAAACTCAAACAAGAATCAATAGAGGCGGCTAATAATTCTCAATCGATTTCTCGCCACCGGTTTATCCGAGACCGAACTACAGGAACGGAATATCTTGTCGATTCCGGCTCCAATTTGTCCGTCTTTCCACGTGGCTGACGGCAATCAATCAGTACACCCATAGGTTATCAATTGTATGCTGCAAACGGATCAATAATTTAAACCTATGGTTTAAAGTCATTAAAATTAAACCTTGGACTTCGCCGTGATTTTTCATGGAATTGTTTAATTGCTGACGTCACTAAACCGATTATAGGTGCAGACTTCCCAAGTCATTATGACTTACTAGTCGAGCTAAAACGCGAATGCCTTCGTGATGGCATTACTGGTTTATTGACACCCAGTAATTCTCACACACCACCGGCAAAATTAAGTATCGAACCAGTCGATAGTAATTCTGAGTATACGGAATTATTGAGAGAATTTGCCGATATTACACGACCTGTTGCTACTCATCGTCAAACGAAAAAGCATTCAACGGTGCATCATATACGAACGTCACTTGGACCGCCAGTTTCGTGCAAAGCAAGACGCCTGGCTCCAGACAAACTGAAAATCGCACAAGCAGAATTTCGCAAAATGATCGAAGAAGGTATTTGCAGACCTTCTAACAGCGCCTGGGCTTCACTACTTCATTTAGCGCAGAAGAAGTCCGGAGAATGAAGGCCATCCGGTGATTACCAGCTGCTTACCGATCGAACGCTGATTGACAAATATTCATTGCGTTATCTTGACGGCATTGCCGCATTTTAACACGATAAAAACATATTTTCACTCGTCGATTATGCAAAAGGATTTTTGCAAATACTTGTCGCACCAGAAGACGTGCCGCAAACGGCGATCATTACACCGTTCGGACTGTCCGAGTTCCGATTTATGACGTTTGGGCTTAAAAACGCCGCTCAAACATTTCAAAGATTCATCGACGAGGTCACTTGCGACCTTAACTTCGTTTTTCCATATGTTGACAACATATTAATCGCATCCAACGACGAGAAGCAGCACATGGAGCTGTGACATTACGCCAGGTACAGTGTGACCTTACGCTCCAGAGCTGCTGAGAAAGAAGGTGTTCAATTCACTGCAACTATTCGAGGTCAAAGTTCAATTTATAGTAAATGTGAATATTTTGCGACTTTTTCAGCGAAACTATTCGACTTATCATAAAATGTTATAGAAACGTTTTCGTAGATCTTTTTATTCTCTATAAATTATCTTTTTTCAAGATGCCAAAATTCCTGAAGACTTTTGAATTGTTTATATTTTAATGTCAAACATTCTTAAAAAATCGTGTTTCGGTCATTCAAATTGTTCATAAATTCGAAAATGTTGATTTTTGACTTCCCGCTTAGAAAATCGATGATTTTCCAAAATTTTGGGAAGTGATTGTTTTCACCTCGATTTTCAAAAATCGAATTTTCATCAGATGTCGACGTTTTGGGGTCCTAGGAAGCTATTCTAACTATTTTCAGAATTATTCCGAGTGTCTGTGTGTGTGTATGTGTGTGAATGGTCTATAACTTTTTAGCTAATGAATCGATTTCGATGTTGAAGGTGGCGATCGAAAGAGCTTGTTGGCCATCAACTTTCCTAAAGATTTCAGATCATTTCATTAAGTAGACTCGAAAATATTGGCGAATTACGAAAAAAAAAAATTTTTTTTTTTAGTTTTTTATTGATTTCTCAGAAACGAATTGAACGATCGACGCCAAAATCTATTCATCTCTAGAACTCAATAAAATGCGTCGAATGCTGCCTCAACTATCTCAATCGGTTAGTTTGTTCAAGAGATATCGTTAGAGAAAAAATGGTAAAAAACGGTTTTTCTTTTTAATATCTTCAAGGCGTCTGAATTGATCGGTTTTAAATTCTAATTATCTATAGAATTCAATGAATCGCGCCTGAATACCTCAAACGTCAAAATCGGTTACTTAGTTCAAAAGATCTCAGCGTTGAAAAGTTAAAAAACTAACATTCTATGGTATTTTTTCCAGATAAATCAAAACATACTGTACTAAAATGTAGCTAAAGCAATACAAACTTTTCTTCTTCATGGTCTCTATTGATCATCATATAATGCCATCAAACTTGTTCTTCAGTTTAAACCACATTATCAACGAAAAAATCGAAAAAACACGGTTTTTAATGATTTTCTCGGCTATTTTATGTATTATTGCTCTGACGTAAACCAAAACTCAGTTAAATCTTGATTTCGATCACTGACTGATTTTTGATTCAATACATTCAGTTTGTTGAGTACAATAGAAAATTAAAATTTAAAAACTGCTTGTTCATTAATGATTTTTGATTCTTGAACTTTCAAACTTTAGCATAAAGCGTAACTTGTTACAGTTTGAAAAGCTCATAAAAAAACGATTACATGCAATAAGATTTTCGAGCTCAAAGAGCTCAAAAATATAGTCACATCAATACTTTTATGCTCCTTGAGCTCGAAAACAGCGAGAAGTTTCAGGGCTGGCCCGCAGGGCCAACCGACGCCCGGATTTTTCTAAACTGAAATTTATTAGTTTATGATCATAATATTACAAAAAAAAATTGCTTATTTCAGTCAACAATATCTATTAGTATTATTAATTTTTTTGTCATTAAAAAGTTTTTATTGTTCGAATAAGTAATTTATGACAGAGTGTTTAGCTTGCCAAGTCTGGTCGCACCTAGCATTATAGACGAATAATAGGGCGCCACTGGAAGATAGACTTGGCCTTCCAGAATCGGATGTTGTATAATTTTATTTTCAATTAATTAAATTTAATTAATATATTTCTCAGAGTCGTTTGTAATATTTTGTGAGAGAGGTGAGGAATGGAAAAATAACTGAAATAATGCTAATCAAATTTTATTAATTTAAGCACCTTGCTTTATTTAATTTACCAATAATAATTTTCTTATGACAAACTAATACTTATGACAAGCTAATAGACTTATGACAAACTAATTATTTTCTCGTCCCCTGGACGGTATCTTATGATAAACTAATTATCTCGTCCCCTGGACGGTATTACTTATGACAAACTTAATTCCTCGTTCCCTGGACGGCATTACTCCCACACACCCACACACTTATTAACCTCGTCCCCTGGACGGAAAACCTTAAAAACATTCCCTGAATGTGAAAATAATTAAAACTAATGTTTGTCCACCGGACTTATCACAGTTACAGTTAGATTTTACTTAAAACTAATTGACTCTACTTTGTACTCAGTTTTATTTTATATTCAATGACATCATTATTTTTACTTAATACTTATAACGTATATCAACTCCCAAAATTCGCGACGGAGACGCGAACCCGTTGAATATAGCGTATGCGGTCGCCCACGCGTATAAACAATTAACAATAATTGACTTTAAATAATATTAAATGATAATAACTATTTTTATCAAATTAAAATAATAATAAATTTTAAATAATAATTAAATTATAAATAAAAATCTGGTGTTGTGCCTGGACCAGCTCCTCAGGCTGGGTTAGTGCACGTAGGCGCCAGTCCGTTTTCCCAAAACGGACAAAAATTTTAATTCAGGGGGAAATCTACGAGGGAAATCCGAGCAAGTAACTCGCGACAAAGCGGAAAATATTCGATGGAAAACACCAAATAATTAAATAAACAATAGAAAAATTATAAATAAGCAATAAGTAATTATATGTAAATAATAAATAATTACAAGAAATATAAATGGAAAATAACAGTAGGAAAAGATCCAGGAAAAATAAGCACTAAATTTTCCCCTCGACAGCTGTTGGTTTCCGTACTTTTAATTTTAAACAATAAATAAATATAAATGTTAATATTGTACAATAATCAATTGTTGTTGAATTAACCACAATAATTGCACTCGGTTATTAAAGAAAATACAATCAAGATTGGTTAAATATTTTTACCACTAAGGGATAAAAAAAAGTGTCGACAATTACCTCGACATCAAGACTTTTACTCAAACTTAATACTCAAGAATAAAAATAATAATTTGATTTACTATAATTAATAATATTGATTATTAATACTCAATATAAATAAATAATAATTCCCCTTAAGTTTTTTATCATGAATAATAAAAATAACAATATTTCTTTTAAATATGTCTTTCACCACTTGCGGAAGAGAGAAAGATACGGTATTTTGATTTCCCACTCACACTCAAAATAATATAATAATTTTTCCCACACAATAATTGATAATTTAATCTTAAAATAAAATAATAATTTCAGTGTAAAACAATAATTCAATAATTATTACTGACCGCTGGGGTACATAAATCCAAATAATAATAATTATTTACTTTCTTTAAATAATGTAAAATAGAAATAATAATATAAATAATAATAATAATAATAATTTACAATGGTAATAATTCCAGTGAGAACCAAAAAGAAAAATACCTCAAATACTTTGAGTAAATAATTACGCCATGAGATCAGACTTGAGGAATTTCCAAGTCCGGCGTGTGTAGCATAGATATATATACTACCCGTATATATCTATGTACGTACCGGCAACGTTTTATTACGTTGCGTACGTTTTATCAAATTATATATAAATACGGATATTTTCACCAATATCACAAAATAATAATCAATAATAATTAATGGTAATAATTAATCCATGTATCACCCAATAAATAGTAATTATAAATCAATTATGTACCCTCACGGCGACCAACAACTACCGGGGGAGGTTAGCATGTGAAAATATTCATCCAGCAAACGAAATACGAAGTACTTACTCAAACCAGCAAAAACAATCAGCAAAATATATCCAAAATTTATTATTAACTCTAATTCACCCAGTGAATTTTAATAGAAACTTTATTATAATTATTTTTGAGTTTCACACAATGCTACTCAAAATCACGTCCGTGCTCAATGCGTGTCCGTATCTTTCTAAATTAATTAGGTCAACCTCCACCTGTTGGTCGTCGCGTAAAGGGCAGCACCATCGCCCTTAATTATTATAATTACACTTGACATCCAATTTAAATTAAAAATATAAATTATAAACATAAATATCTAACACCCGGATGATGCATGGTAAACTACTTAAATATATGAACTATTTGTTCATATCCTCTGTATGTTTTCATATTAATTAATAAAATAAATATTAATTATTCCTAAGTACTGAACATCATTTGATGTCATCAGTCAGATGACAAATGTTAAACAAAATAATATATTGCCAATTGTTGGGGCATAATGTGACGCTGAATTATGCATCCCAACTAACTCAAAATTATTAATAATTACTTAAATTAAACAAAAGTCAATCGCTTATAAATTAAATCATAAATTATAAATTTTAAAAATAAAATTAATCACACCTGCTCTCTCATACCTTACGCGCATGCGCGAGCACCGTGCACGGACTGCCGTCTCATCGGCGAAATGGCGGAATGCCCGCGCATCGATTCAAATTCAAATATAAAATTAAAATACTTAACTTACAACTAATTAAAACTAAATAATTTGAATCGTTACGTGACATACTCAACTCAATTTCTCAATATAATAATTCCACTAATAATTTTAATTCTTATTCCTTTTCACTGATTTAATTCACTTATTTTTATCAATCAATCAATTTTGGTTTTTATTTTAATAATTAATTAATTAATTAATTAATTGGCCAATAAATTCTACTGATAATTCTTACTCACAATTGTCTCCGAGATTTTATATAAGTAATTTATTCATTTTCATAATTATAATTATCACATATTTTAATACTTAATTTAATTCACTGGCAAAATAATCCGTTCTTGGTTTTTACTCGAACACAATATTACCGTAATTTTTTCTTGCGTCTTTTGATTTTTTTTGATCTATTAATTTATACTTATTTTAAAAATTACTTTAAAATTATTTTAAGACTAAATTTACGACTAGAGTTACGTTAAAATTGACTAGAATATTCGGCCCGTGGAATGGCGTCACGAGGCCTGAAATTACGATTTTCAAGACACGGATAAATTAGCTACCCAGCCGACAGGCCTGGGATACTTTATAATTAATACTGAATTTAGATTCAATTTATTTTTTTGACAATTTACGCGGAAATTTATTTTATTCCAGCCGAGAGGCCTTGAATATAATAAATTTGAGAGCAACAACAAAATGGCGATTGCGCGGCAAAAGACTTGACAGAAAGTTCGAGAATGCAAGGATAAACTTCAGCCGACAGGCCTAGAGCTACTAATATAATTTTACTGAACCCGCAGAAAGATGTTAAGTAATTTATTTATAATTAATTCGGCCCTCTAATAATGAGAGGCCTTAACTAATTATAAATTTTACCTTTTACAATTTCCCAACAGGAATGAAGCGTTGTATCGCTGGTCCTCCTGGTGGTATTGCTTTTGGTCTCGGAACTCTCTCTCTCTCTCTCTCTCTCTCTTGGCTCGGTTATTCTCCTCGCTCTCTTTCTCCGGTTCTCTAATAATCTGGTTGTTGTTTGCGTCCGGTCAGTTCCGCCGTCTGGGCAACTCGGTTGAATTCACGTTCCGCAGTCCATTATATCGTTTCACTCCCGTTCACTAGTCCGGAAACCTATTCCCACTATCTTAGACTAAGGAAATGACGAACGGGCGGGCCTATGTGATCCATGCGACACCCGGTGACTAGTCGCAACACTAACTCGCAACTTACGAGGTCATTGGCCGGTTATCGGCGGGAACGAAATTCAAATTCAAATTAATTAATCGTTTTATGTTGATTAATTCACCCTGTTACAAATTATTTATCCAAAATCGATGATAATAATTCATTTGAAGTTTAAAATTATACTCTACGAAAGAATAACATTTTAAGTATCCTTATTTTCAAGTATTTGATTATATGCAATTGTTAATGAATAAAAGTATATTGTGTGACGCGGAATGAGACAAGACGATTTCAGACTACTATTGGGTCGTAAAGTATTGACCCTAAATTTAAAACATGAATAACGTGTTAGGGAAATAGAGAGACTCTGGTCGAAGTGGGGCTTGGAATGGGTCTCCCACGGTACTAACTCCATGTATTAGTGGACATGCTGCAGATTAGTAGTGAGTCGCAGCTTCCACTCATTACCCCAAGAACGATTTCTTCCACATTATGCTCACTCGGATTTAAGACAGCAGTTAAATAATGCTGCCCTCAGTCTTTACCGAGTGATTATCACTCTATGCTAGTGATAGTATTATGGACAGGGTATTACCCTTAGATTTTTAAGACGTTCAAAAGGGGTCGGCTTCGCCCGCGCGGAGGTACCTATTAGCTTCCTGCAACCACGGAGTTGCCGCATGTAACAAGGTGCAAAACACGTGGGCACCGCTAACGTTTGGAGTACTGGTTCCAGAACCCACGGAGAGGGTGGTACTGGCTAGTTTATACGTCTTCTAGAAGGCACCTAAACCTCTTCTGGGACAAACATGTAATTTGGGGCTTTCTTATTTACTTCCTTAAGTGTGTATACTAGGGTGCTTCATTTCGGAGCAACAATTTTTTTTTTTCTAAGTGCATGTCGAAGAAATCATAGTTCAACACAAAAAAAAAATTTTCGCGCGAGAAAAAAAATTCTATGTCGACTACAGACCTAGCTCATTGAAAAATTCGATTTTCCCATTTAAATAACACGGGAAAAATTATTTTTTTCGATTTAACTTTTGTTAACTCTTTAACAAATCAATAGATCGGATAGACTAATATGCATTTTTGTAGGAAATTGAATGCTCTACAAAAAAGGTCTCTTATCATTTTTTGATAAATCCACTTGTTCAAAAGTTATTAGAGCTTGAAGTAAAATTGGAGATCTTTTTACTTTTACGGCGAAACTATCCGACTTATCACAAAATGTTGTAAGATCTTGTTTGTTGAAAATTTTATTCTCTACAAATTATTTCGAGTAAAGTTTTTCCGAATTCGGCATTGTTTTCTGTTTATTTTTATTTTAATTACAAGCTCTTGAAAAAGTGGTTTTGATCGATTTCAAAAGCTCGACATTAAAATGGTAATAACTAGAAAACAATGTGGAATTTGAAAAAACTTTACTCGAAATAATTTGTGAAGAATAAGATTGTCAACAAAAAAGATTCCATAACATTTTGTGATATATCTGATAGTTTCGCTGTAAAAGCAAAAAGATCTCCAACTTTACTTCGAGCTCTAATAACTTTTGAACAAGTGGAATTATCAAAAAATGATGAGAGACCTTTTTTGTAGAGCATTCAATTTCCTACAAAAATATGTATTAGTCTATTCGAACTATTGATTTGTTAAAGAGTTAACAAAACTTAAATCGAAAAAAATAATTTTTCCCGTGTTATTTAAATGGGAAAATCGAATTTTTCAATGAGCTAGGTCTGTAGTCGACATAGAATTTTTTTTCTTGTGCGAAAATTTTTTTTTTGTGTTGAACTATGATTTTTTCCGCATGCACGAAAAAAAAAGAATGTTGCTTCGAAATGAAGCACCCTAGTGTATACTATTTTTCTCCTCGACGGAAAAGGAAAGCGGCAGATTCGATTTGCACGACGGGAAAAAAGTTGCGCTTTTCTGCTGGAGGTAAAAAAAAAGTGTGTGTGTCAGCTCCAACGCACGATTGGAGTTTACTCCCTTAGATCGACTGTCTAAATAGGCTCAAAAAAGGTTTACTAATCTAAGAAAAAGATTAATACTACACTAACGTAAAAATTTAAAAGAACAGAAAAATTTTATAGCTTAAAATCTCTAGTTTCGGTGCATTTTTATCCAAATTTTTTAAAAAGTCTGGTTATTACGCTAACATGAGAAATACCGCGAGACAAAAAATTTCTAAATTTTTTCTTTTTTCCAAAGAGCCTACGGACCGTGAAAAAATTTTGTCAAGTAAACCAATGCATAGGTCATTTAGCAAATTTATTCAGCTTCAATTTGGTTTTTTTTAACTTCGTAGGACAATTTGTCGCAGGGATATCAGCCTTCCAACAAAAAATAATCCTTTTGGCTTTGATCATCGATATTTCAGGTACCAATGATTGCACAGTAAATTTGAGGCTGGCGTTGAATACGTGAATAAATTCTCAACAAGAACCGTTCATCATTTTTTGGGAAAAACAATATTTAAATTCTTAACATCCTCTAAAAGTAAGTACAAAAAAAAGACTTTTTTTTGGTTTTTTAGTAAATCAACCGCTACACTGTAAATATCGATGAAAAGACTAATGTGGCCAGAGACTTTTATAGCTTAATGTATCCCTAATACCCACTAAATTTTTTAATTTATCTATCGAACCCTTTTTTGGAAATGATCGATCAAACTTTTGCTAAACAATTAAAGAACAAGTTTTGTTCCTTCAATTGTGTAATCGTAATCAAAATGAAAAAATAATTTTTTTTTAATTTTCTTTCATTTTCGCATTAGTAACTCAGTGAATGTAAGGGGAAGAGAAAAAAAAAACGAAAAATTTTCAAAAAAGTTAAAAAAAAAGTTTTCGACCCCAAAAAACAAGGTTCAATTTTTTTGATTTTTGAAAAATTTTCGTTTTTTTTTTCCTTTTCCCCTCACATTCACTGAGTTACCAATGCAAAAATGAAAGAAAATTTAAAAAGAATTATTTTTTTCCATTTTGATTATGATTACACAATTAAAGGAACAAAACTTGTTCCTTCAGTTGTTTAGCAAAACTTTGAACGATCGCCCCCAAAAAACGGCTCCATAGATCAATTTAAAAATTTTCAGGGTTATTAGGGGTACGTTAAGCTAAAACAGTCCCTGGCAACAATATTTTTTTTTATCAATATTTGCAGAGTAGCAGTTGATTTACTAAAAAACCAAAAAAAGTCATTTTTTTGTACTTACTTCGAAAGGATGTTAAAAATAAATTCTCATTTTAGCGTAATAACCAGACTTTTTATAAAATTTTGATGAAAATGGATCGAAACTAGAGATTTCAAGTTATAAATTTTTTTTTTTAATCTCGATACGATTATTTTTCACAAAGTCACAGCCTTCCAAGAATTACTAAAAAATTTATAAAATTTTACTGTTCCTTTAATTTTTTGTGTTAGTGTACTATATATATATATATATATATATATATATATATATATATATATATATACATATATTTATCATTTGCAGATGCCGTAAAGTATATTCATTATATAACATATATACCTATATATATATATATATATATATAGGTGTATATGTATATATAGGGACGAATATATTGTATACACACAATACATTCAAACGCTGCCCCATAGGATACCCTATGCACTCAAAAGTGAAAGTTGTGCACCTAAAACGTAACGAGGTCATTCGTTGAGTAGATTTTACACCTCATATTTTTTCGATACCGGGGGCCTTATATGAAAATCGATTCATTAGGAGTAAACTCCAAAAAAAAACTTTTATACTAAAAAAAAAAAAAATAATGATACCCGGACAGAAATGTAAAGTAAATACTGGGATGCAGCATAGGAATGGTTCCATCACTCCATAGTTAGTATACGCAGTCACATAAGAGTACTGTGACACCAACTGTGGAGTGATATAACCATTAGGCTGGATAGGAATATTTACGTGATATTTCTCTTCGCGTAACATTCTTTTAAAATTGTTAATATTACTTTTTTAAGTATATAAGTTTTTTTTATCTAAGAAAAATTGCATATAATCAAATACTTAAAAATAACAATACTTAAAATGTTACTCTTTTGAAGAGTATAAATTTGAACTTCAAATAAATTATTTTCATTGATTTTTGATAATTATAATTACATATTCGAACTATTAAAACTTTTTAATCACAAAAAAATTTATAATACTAATAGATATTTTTGACTGAAATAAGCATTTTTTTTTGGAATATTATAATCATAAATTAATAAATTTGAGTTTAAAAAAATCAATATATTCGAATTCATGAACAATTACAATGACCAAAATACGATTTTAAGAATATTTGACATTAAAATATAAACAATTCGAAAGTCTTCAGGAATTTTGAAAACTTGAAAAAAGATAATTTAAAGAAAATAAAAAGATCTACGAAAACGTTGCTATAACGATTTATGATAAGTCTAATAGTTTCGCTGAAAAAGTCGAAAAATATTCACATTTACTGTAAATTGAACTTTGACCTCGAATAATTTTTGAAAAAATAGATTTATCAAAAAATGATAAGAAATTTTTTTTGTAGAGAATTGGATTTCCTATAAAATTATATATTGGTTTTTTTAATAAAATGATCTGCTAATTAGTTATAAAATTCCAAAGTTAAAGAAAAATTTTGCCCATGTTATTTGAATGGAAAATAGCAAATTACGATGAGGCAGTTGTTAATATTAATATTAATAGCTCAAACTTTGATAGTATTTTTGTTTCGCCATCTCAAACATTTTCGATACGATTTTTGAAAAAATATATATATAATATATATATATATAGCACTAAGTTG